>WBMV01000441.1:0-368679 GCA_013396655.1 Campylorhamphus procurvoides
CTTCGCTCCTTTAAGGCATCAGTCTGAATAATTTTCTGAAAAATGGGAATTGGAGATGTTCAAAACTTTCTGCTGACTTTAGTGGATCAGCCAGATCAACGGAAAGGAGTCTGCACTAACAGGGATGTTTTCAGAAACATTCTGTCAATTTGTATCAAACCAACAGGTAGTAAAAGATGCATTGTGATGGAATAGCTCATGACTTTACCTGACTCCAATTAAACCCTTTCTATAATGTAGCTTTCATGGTTCTCAGTTCAGAAAATCATTCCCATTTCTCAGTGCACCTAAGAGCATGTGTTTGTCTACGCATGCAGGCACAGTGCCTCATGTCTTAACCTTCCCAATGATAAACCCCCTACATTTGAAATTCTGTAGTCTGACTTCCACTTCTAGGTCTGCAACCTCTCACTGAAGATAATGTGGCAGTATTTTCCCACTTTTTTCCTGTATTTTATTCTCATGGCCATGCACCTGCCAAACCCAGTGTTGCAGCTATGGCAGATTCTCATGAGAAGCTACTTCTATTGGCATAAGAAAGATCTCCCCTACCTCCCTTCCCTATCTCTTGCTTTGTAACTTTAAGTTTATACTGCAGGAATACAGGACTTAGTGAGTAACATTCCAGATAATAGTAATAAATTGCTGATAAGTATCACCCAACAACATGCACGCCCAAAATGCAGCAACCAATTTGTGTGTAACACTTTCACCTACTTAAATATGCTCCCATCCATGCTAAAACCATAATAAACAGGAAAAAAAAATAAACAGCAGATTTGACCAGGTCCTGAGGAAAACCACACAGTATCAGGGGAAAAGCCTGCCTGGAAAATGATCATGTTTATCACTGCCTGCTGCACTGTTGCACTGGAGAGGATATGTGAGCGAGGAATATATTTTTCTGGGGAGCCCACCATTTAATATCCCAGCTAGCCATCAGGGAAAGACTTCTCCCTTCTCCCTCTCTCTCCTTTTTAAAATTTTATTTTCCTCCTTGTGTCATTTTTCTGAATTTGTCCCTTCCTCACTCCTAGTAACTTTAAAATCATGCCATCAGCTATGAATCCCAAATAAAATTTTATGCATATGTCTCATCATCCTTGGTGCAGCACTTAAGTATTGATTAAACATGAGAATCAAAATCTGTCCTAAACAGGAGTGAATTAAACACATGTTTAAGTACTTTCTGAATTCAAACTGGAAAGTCTGATGCAAATCTCATGAGCAACAGGCCTAATGATCCAAATAATCCCAAAGATGGCACTACAGGGAGTATTTTACATAAATATGCCATAAAGGAGATACAAGAAGAGACAGTGGTGGATGACATAAGGTTACAAACTAAGTGTTACAAAGTCAGAGTCTATCCAATGAACAGCAAAGGCTGACATATTTTGAATTGAGTGCTCCTGTATTTGTCTCTACTGCTTCAGAAACTGCCAGTATATGAGTGCCTGTAACTCATTTGGTCATGAATGCTGTGAATAGCTGGCAAATGATTATTATAGCTGGTCAATGATTATTTGAAACATCAAATTTCATGCAAAAATCGCTAATAGACTGTTTCAGATAAGTGATTTTAAGCAATTATTCAGTCTCTCTATAGGTCCAGAATGGAGGATAACACTCATCATCTTAAAGAGTGGTCTGTAGATGGACATCAACATAAGAAAGCACTACTCACAACTTGCAGAGAAATTGATGATAGAAGAGTCACTAAATAAGATACTTGAATTTGTACGTCTAGAGATGAACTGAATGTTTGCAATTGCCATGGTAGCTGCTAGAAATTTAGTCAATACAGAGCAAGCAGCGCTGAAAAAATGTGATTAAACTCAATGTAAAAGTTGATGTCCACTGGCTAGCCAGATGACTAACTCTCTAGTCTGCAGTAACTGTTTTGAGTGTTGACTAGAAAGGAAGTTTACACAACACAGACATCTAAAATTAGAGGTTTTCATGTCAAATTGAATTCCATCCCTCCTGCCTCCTCAGGCTGCATATGGCAAGAAACAAGAAGTACAAAATATAGTAAATGGTGTTTTCTTGAGTATGGCCAATATTGTTTATAAATCCAAACTTATTTTGTTGTAATGTTGGCCTAAAAGATATTTCAGGGAAAAAAAATTCTCAGAAGAATGTTAATCCCCTGCCCTAGATCAGAAAATGAGTGAGTACATGTTTCCACATACACTGTCTCACTTTAAAAGCTCCCTGACAGTATGGCCATGAGAAATTTTATGAGATTTTCCTGCTTATTTTCCATTAGAGGAAATAATTTTCCTCTGAAATATATGTATGTAAATAACTAGTGATAACATAGGAAGAAAAAGTCCTTTTCTTCCAGGATTATTATGCAAAGTTATTTAAAGCTCAACACTTATTAAAAAAAAAACTAAATGGACAAACAACTCTTTTGGCATTGCCCCCTGGAGCATCACGCTTCTGTTACAAGCAGAATATGGTTTATTTTCTCTCTCTCTAAGTCACTAAACATCACTGATAAATGTCCATGTGATGAAGAGGGCAGCATTTAATTGTGAGCTCAAATCACACATTGTTTCTGAAACATTGCAAAACATGATTTGTCCTTGTCTATATTTGTATTTGAGCTGATTTCAACATTTCTTTTGTTTTATCCATTATCAACAGCTTTTCTTGGCAATAATTAATTTTCATTGTATATCAAGCTGGACAACTTAGCCTCTTAATACCCGAAATGTGAAATACAAAGGCAGCCAGAGAAAGGCCTTAAATCACTTGAACTCTAGCAGTATAAACTTCTCTCAAACCAAATTCCCACCTTGGGAATAGGACAAGGTAAGAATTTTTTTTTTCTCCAAACAGAAATAGTCTTTTTCCCTTCCAATAAATAATGAGCCCTTTGTACAGGTGACTGTTACTTTGGTAACCACGTTGCTTTCCTCAGCTGTTAATGATGCATTTTAAAACTCCTTCACAAAGTACCTCTGGTAAGAAAACTATATATATTTGTTTTGTGCCAATTGAAAAAGTGCTCTGAGGCAAAGCTTTCTATTGCATTTCTCTGCATGATCTGTAAAATGCTGATCAAGAACTGACTATTTCTCACTTGATGTGAGGTTCTCAGAACACTGTAGGATTCAACCTCCGATATCTCTAGTCTATGTGTCCCTGTACTGAGTTACTGAGGATGTCTTTAGTTTGCAAACAGTTTGTACCTGTTCTAAAGGTACTTTTGGCATAAATGTACCCAAAATATTGCTATTTGGTTAATATACATGGATGAAAGATTTTATTTATTTTTTTAAGAAAGAGGGAAAGCATGCCAAAAAATTAAAAACCTTTCAAATGCAGCTCAAAGGAAAATGAAAATAACATCACTGGCTCATTAATAAAATGAGGATAAGGAAGTACATTTAGAAGTTTAGTTAGAGAAAGAAGATGATTGTTGAAAGTTATTTGAAATCACTGTTGATTAAAGAGAGGTAGTATACACACCACGGAGTAAGCAAGTTAAAGGAAGAAATCATTTAAGACAGCATTTAATAAAAATGACCGATTGAAAGGACTTGCTCAAACCCCTTTTGTCTACACTGCTTGAATGGCTGCCAAATCTGACAGCTGGGGTTCCCATAGCTCCCTGTTCGTCTGCCATCAGGGACTGTTGCTATGTGAACCAAAAGAAGTACAATGAGCTTCCTGAATGCCACCCTATGCTCTCCTGTGGTCCTTCTGCCTCTTCTGGGATTCCACTTTTTATCTCAGCTTTAATACAGGTAATGGTCAGATCACAGTAACAACAGTTACTCACTGCTAGGTAGGCTCTGCTTGGAATAAGAGCAAAGCAATTCTGAACACCCAGACAGATGTGTTACCCAGAAAAAAATAAATCAAAGCTTGTGTTTTGATCAGGCTTTTCCAAATAGCATGTGAGCAGCTCCTTCTAATGTTTCTCAAAACCTTATGCTGAATGAAAAGTGGCATGCACAATGCTTCGAGGGCCATCAAGCAGCTACTCTTCAAAGTCATAATAACAGATTTGTCAAAGCAAGCAAGGCTTATATTTGCCCATGGTAATGAGCTCATTGCTTGCATGCAAAATTAAGTTTTAATGTATTTTAAACCTCTTCTGTTTCATCTTGGTAATCCAAGGAAGCATGAAACAAAAAGGAAAAAGACGAAAGTACAAGCAAACTTTCAAAATGCCCTTCATGTTTACATGCTGATGTAGGCTTTCTTCAACTCTCAGAGAGAGCTCATTTCTATGTAGTATGAACATATTTAAAAGTAAAATTAATTACAACTAAGAGTGTGAGAATAAAGAAGAAAATCCATTATATAACTCCCTTTCTCCCAAGTCAGTGTTGAAGGACTCTAAGGAAGTTCCAATCTATAGACTTTGTTGCACAGTTACAAAATGTAAACAAACTAAATGTACACTTTTGGCAGGTTGCAGCTGCCAAATAAAATTTACTAAAAAAGGCACAGCTGTGTAACAGTGAAGTATTTTTTCAAATAGCAGTTCATCATTAAAATGGAGCAGTGACTATCTTGAAAGAAGAATTACCTAGAACTTGTATGTTACTTCTTAGTCTAAATTTAGAAAACACTACAGGAAAAAAGCAATTTAATAAATTATTGAATTAATCTTTTCAGAGGTTAAGTAAGGTAATATACTACTTTTAATACCACTGCTATAAAATTGAGAAGAAACTTACTAGATAAAATTCTCTAGATATTGAAGAATAAATGTAATTACCTTTCCTTCAAGATAAACTTGTTTGCAGTAATATTCAAGGAACCTAGCTCACTTCCTCTATTTCAAATAGGAAATGTATTTAACACTATAGGTCACTAGTAGCAAAAAACAACCATACTGTTCTTTCTAACCTTTTTGTTTCTTTCCCCTCTTTTAATGGGAATCAGAACCACAGCTGTTGACATTTAGGAGAGACTGCATAAATCACAGAAGCACAGAGTATGTCAAGTTGGAAGGGGCCCACAAGGATCATCAACTCTTAGCCCTGCACAGGGGCATCCCCAAGAGTCACACCATTTGCCCAAGAGTATTGTCCAAACACTTTGTGAACTCTGTCAGGCTTGGTGCTGTGACCACTGCCCTGGGGAGTCTGTTCCAGCACCCAACCACCCTCTGGGTGAAGAACCTTTTTCTAATATCCAGCCTAAACCTCCCCCAACCCAACTTTAGGCCCTTCCTTCAAGTTTTGCCACTGATCACCACAGAGAAGAGTCTGCCTCTCCTCTTCGCCTCATGAGGAAGTTGTAACTGCAATGAGGTCTCTTCTTAGCCTTCTCTTCTCCAGGCTGAAAAGACCAAGTGACCTTGACTGCTACTCATACAGCTTCCCCTCAATGTCCTCCACTATCTACTTTGGACACTCTCTAATAGCTAGATATCTTACTTTTATTCAGTGCCCCAAACTGTACACAACTTTCAAGGCAAGGCTGCTCCAGTGGAGAGCAGAGTGGGACAATCCCCTCCCTTGACCAGCTGGTGATGCTTTGCCTGATGCCCCTCAGGACATGGTTGGCCCCCCTGGGTGCCAAGTGACATATAAAAGTGTTCTACTTGCCATTGGTAAACTACATCAGATCTTTTCTGGAGTCTCTTTGTTATGGAGACTTACCTGAGAGAAGGTAAGCAAAACAAGCATTTTCATTTAAACACACTCTTCAGCCAAGATTTTTAAGTTAGGAGAACACATTTCCTTTGCTGTGTTCAGCTAAGCTACTAAAACTCCATACAATCACAAGAATCTTCAAAAACAATTCAACTCAGCTATTTTGAGAGCAAAGTTCATGATTGTTTTTTCTTCCTTATATGTATATTTTCCTAAAAATAGAGCTTTACAAAACTGATTCTCCCAGACTCTCAGCTTTGAAACTAAGAACATTCATTTTACACTCAAAAACTGCATCCTGAATTGCTGAAAGGGACATATACAATTTAACTTCAATATTTAACCAAAAGAAGAATACCCTCTTCTTTAAGAGGTATTATAGACACAAGAACATTGCGTTAAGGACAGTTTAGGTAAACATTGCTAAAACCAAATTCACCAACTCTTCCTAATGTTTTATTTCAACCGTCTCCTTTTCACAACTCCTAGTGGTCAAAAGGAAGTTTCACAGCTTCTGTGCCCAACCGTTTAATTGTGTTTAACCTTAAACACTTAAATTCAGTAAAATGTGGTCTCTAGAGCTGACAGCAATCAATCTTAGTTTTGACAATTAAATGGAAGGCAGCAGCTGAAAATAATAGGAAGAGGAAGAATGTGGTACTAGAAGGTGCCATCAGCAAGGATTACATTAAATAAATGATTACAGAAGTTCAGTTCATCTGGGTCTGGATCAAAATCAAAACCCACTGGTGTATGACTCAGCACTTCGCCAAATGAGAACAGACATCAGGCTCCAGGATTAAATGCTTCAGTGCAAAGCACAGAAACCTAGCATTAGCCAAATGTGTTTTAAAAAAAATAATTTTAATAATTTCTAATCTGATTATTTATTGTACAGTGATG
Source organism: Campylorhamphus procurvoides (assembly GCA_013396655.1). Classification (NCBI taxonomy): domain Eukaryota; kingdom Metazoa; phylum Chordata; class Aves; order Passeriformes; family Dendrocolaptidae; genus Campylorhamphus; species Campylorhamphus procurvoides. The sequence goes on from WBMV01000441.1 coordinate 6,531, forward strand.
CTGTGGATTAATTTTGTAAAACTGAGCCATTTAGCTAATAATGATTTAATTAAAATGTCATCAATGAATATTTAAGTTTCCTACAGGCTTTAACAGTATTCACCTCTTACATCTTACATTTCATAGAGCTACTGGAAAATTTTAAGAATAAAACTTAATAAACAATTGCAATTAAAAAAAATAAAACTTTCTCATAGAAACAAACTTCAATAATAACCTAGTCCAAAACTCTAGTGTAACAATTTCATTCACTCTCTATAAGGCCTTTTTACTGAGGACACAATTAAGCGACAGTTCTGTGGTTGTAATGAGAATCTGCACAACATTAATTAAAAATGCTTGGAAAGTACTTCTCTGAACTGTAGGTGGTCCCTATCTCATCTAAGTTTAGGAGGTGAAAAATTAGCTCCTTAATTTAAGCCTGTTACCTTTGAACCCTGTAGAGTACATTCCAAGGAACACATGACTGAAGGGAATTGCTCTGTTCTAAAAGAACTGTATTCAGTTGTAGGTTATGACATTTAAATTCAGGTGACAGAAGGTAAACTAGATGTCCAAGCACCCATTACACTGAATCCTTATGGTCCTGTTATCTGCAATCTCAAAGCCATTTTACAAAACCATTTGTATGACCCCAAGTCTCAAGCTACAAGCTCACCAAGGGAGCTTTACTTTAAAAATATACAATACGAGCATTTGGTTCTTTTACACCTTAAGAGAGAGTGCATAGAAGAAAAGCTACACATGTTTTCTCAGATGGTACTTTTATTGGTAAACTTTAGAAAAAACAAGAGTACTTGGCAAAAGTTTAAAGGGTAACATGTAACCAAAATAAAGCATTCCACAACGTATTGACTTAGCATGTGCTAAACCATACAACTTAGCAAAATCCAACCTATTTGGTACCCAGGTACCCAAAATATTAAGAAAGTAGTTTAGAAGAAATAAAGAAAGAGAGATAAAAGGAGAAATACAGCTAACATTCCTAGATCCATCTTAGATCCAGGTACAGGAGTCCACCAGATGGAGGGTTCAAACATATTGGAGACCACATGTCTTTGGTTTTATCTGCTCTGGACCCCTGTGGCCACTCCTCCTAGGCAGGAAGTCTGGCCCACTGGCCACTCTGGGGCTTCAGGGTGGGATGAGAGGTGGCTCTCCCACTGTGTGAGCCAGTCAGAGGCTGGGTTAGGAGTGCCAAGGGGCATGGGATGGGTGTGCTCCCAGGCTGTCTTTTAATAACAGCTGCTCCAGGGTTGCCCAGTGAGGCTGCAGGGGCTGGCATGTGGGAAAAGGAATTACCTCACCTCCATGAAATTCGACCTGTCCCTCCCACACATACACACACACTTGAGTTGGTCCAAGGCAATAATTAATATAATAATCTATTATCTCACACTATTATACAATAAAAGGTTTCTGGTTACATTCTGTTTAGATGCCCAATTTTATCTCTGTCTTCTAATGAAGAAGAAAAACTTAAGACATTTTCCTTAAAAAGCTGTTTAGCTAAATCTGGATATGGAAGTATTATTACTCATTAATGATAGACTTGCAGTTATTTCACAGTAGATATTCTGTGGCATTGTTCCAGAGAAAAATCAAAATTGATTTGTGCCAATCATTTCTTTTCAATTCAGCTCCAGCCCTGTTTGGAGATTATTAGAATAACTCTGTAATATTTTGGGCTTAATATATGTTTGACATTTGAACCCTTTGAACTCTATTTTATTTGAAAATTAAAGAGCTACACATGAATAGATGTATCATGTTATGAATAATTAAAATGCATCTGTAAAATTGATTCTCTTGCAGACATATCCATTCCCACTTCCATTGCAAGCTGGTGTGATCTAGTGTAAAATCAATTGAACCACTGCTTTGCCTTCATGTCACATGGATTTAATTAAATGGATAAGATATACTCTCACCTCAGCAATTTACAAGATTTTTTTCCTCCATAAATTATTGTGGTGGGTTCTTTTTGTTGTTGTTGTTTCTGGCTCCTGAAACCGTGTAACAGCACCCCCATTAGCTTATTCTTTAAATAAAAGTTTTTAAATAAAATTCTTTAAATAAATTTTGTTCTCCATGTAACATCTCTGGGACATCCAACAAATTCTTGGCCATAAGGTTCTTGTGCCATACCACTTTCAACCTAAGTAAAAATTGTTCTGTAGCAAAATACTTTGGAATGGATTTGCTTTGACAGTCATTAGCTGTACATCTGGTCAAAACACTTTCCACATGTTCACTGTTGGAAAAGAAGTTTGCAAGACTAGAGCCCATGACTCAATGGAATATTAATAAAATGTTTCAGTTATTCATCGCCATTTAAAAATGTCCATGTGGGTTTGCCAGTACAGCTTTTGAAATGTAACAAATTAATATCCTTACTTTATCTTAATTTGTGGACAGATGGTGTGAAGAGGGCTGAGTGATTCACAGTGCTGTCCCTCAGCTTGTCAAGACTTATTTACAGTACAGGAACCATTCTCTGATGCCTGATTATCACTTCATTTAGTGAAAGTGAAATTAACCTCTGGATTCTGTGCTGATGACTCAGCAGGTAATGCACCAATAATGCAAAAAGTAGTACCAGAAAGACATTGGTCTCCAACCCTAACAAGGCCCATTAAAGAGCTAAATTGCTTTATTAGACTCAGGAGATAGAAGCAATCATTTCAGTCTGTTAACTGGAAATAATAGTCTGGGGAGAAAAAAAAAAGAGAGAAGAATATGAGTCTTCTTTCAGTGCATAACAAAAAAATTGCATTATTTCAGAAAATTTAAAAAAAAACCCACAAAATATCTAACCAACATAATTCTTTGATTAAGTTCATTGGAAGCAGATCTGTGTACTGAAACTGAAAAATCAGGAAAGATACAAAAGGTCATACATTGCTTCAGCTCTTGCTTCTTTGCTTCTTTGGTTGTATTACATGGTACAGAGTAAGATGTACAGTGTATCTTCAACAGGAATAATCTCAGTTAAACAGCTTGATGTTAAGTACACCTGAAGTATGAATCTTTATACTGGATAATAATATGACAGCAGTAATAATCCACCCAGAAATGCACATTAAATGCTTTCAGAAATGTAACCTCTTTTGAAAGATTCTTCTAATGACAGCATTTATGAGCTCACAATGGAAAATCAGCACATAGGAAAGCTAATGATGAGAAATACTAACCCCATTTAATTGAATGTTCTGAGAACTACCTGAATCTCAAGGGCTATCTGTCAACAGGAGAAAAGGACTGGCTATTTGAAATCAAATTTACCTTATATTTCGGAAAGAAAAACTTCTATGGTATCTCCTTTTACAACATATTGGGTTTCATCATATGACACATTTACTCCATCTGAAAATATCCTCTTTAAGCAGTGTGATGCATCAGAAGTGTTAAAAAAAAACCCTCATCTTTTCTTTTTTCTATGCTGAACATTCACAAGGTGCCTCACATAAAAATATATTGATTATCCATGGATAGTTTTTGAGAGTAGGTATCAAGCAAGAACATGTATAAAGCATGATACCCACTCATGTTAACAGAAAAGCAAGTGCTGGGATAAACACCAGATGGGAAACTAAACAAAGTGTTTAAAGATCTTCCTAAAATATTAGTATATATATATATACATGGAGCACCCTGAGGAATTCTTGTTATGGAAGTAGCTTGCTGCTATTTGTTCAAAAACATTAACTCATTCTACATATGTCTTTTTAACCCCTCTTGGTCTTTGAAAACAGAAGTATTTTCATTACTTCAGATTATTTTCTAAAGGCAAAGTTAATATTTTTATTATACATTTGACTCTCCCTGCATGTTAAATTCATTTGTTCCTGGACAGATTGTGATTTATTTAATTGCACAAAACAAGGGCCATAGAGCAAGACTCAGGGCAGTTAAACTAGGGTACCACTTAATGCTTCTGTACAGTAAAACATTACTGAAAGCTGGAATCACCTTTCAAAGCATTAACAGTTGCAAGAAAAATAAAAGGTGAAAAGCACATGGGTTTCCTTGATGCCAGGATGTTTTCCATTTTTTTCCCTTCTTCTCTGAGACTTTTTTCCCAACTGAAAAATAAAAACCTTACAGAAGTATTTCCATGGTTGATTTGATCAAAGCTCCAGCACTGTTCATGGAAATTTACTGAGCAATATGTTTTCAGTATCTGTACAGGAATATGAAAATTTACCATACCTTCACAATATGGTTATAAAGAAAGAATATTTAGTGTATATTATAAACAGTATTAAATTTCTTTGTACTCCAGAAACTCTGACCTGGGTTGAAAGACACACCATAGATTCCAGAATGGGTTGTCTCCAAATTAGTACGTAGCTTATTCCTCTTCTGCCTTGTTCCTTACTATGAAGGTTATTTTAACCATCCATGCAAACTGCTATCTCATATGACTCAGAACAACAACATTGTTCACTTTATCAGGAGATCAAAGACTGTCAAAATGTGATTACAGGTCTGAGACCTGGGGGTAATTGTTGGACTCCCGGAGTCAGGATCACTCTGTATGTTGACCAGAGTGTTTTTGGGAGGAACATTTTAACCAAGTCTCCTCATGGAAATCAAGTAAAACCTTCGTACCGTGTTGAAAAAAGACATGGTACATAACCGTTCCATGTAATCAAATTTTTCTTGGAAGCTGAAAACTGCCAGATTATGTTGAACTGGATCTCTAATACTCATCCCGCTCCTCACATTTCTATCTTACCATATCATCTTGATTTTGTTACTTTCTTTAGCATTTCTCCACCTAAAGTTTGTCATAGCCTGACTTTTGACTGAAAGAGTGATTGTTTCCCCCCTGAAAGTGCAAATGTCATGTGCCATGCCAAGCCAACTTTTCCCAGTGAGATATCTCCATCTGTCACAGTCCTTCCCAGTTAACAAATCACCTTCTCCAATCTGTTCCCTGACACTTTCCTCTCTGTCCAACTATCACCCCCTTTCTCTCTTTTTCTACACAAAGGTCCTCTTTTACTTAACATACTCTCAGTTTTCTTCTCAGTCAGATCTTTTGGTGAGTCACACTGTTCGTATTTAAGAACTTCATTTGCCCTGTCTCTATAGGATTCAGTCCTGGGATCATCTTCCCTGACGATCCTACTACAACCCCTACATTTGATGTTATTTATCTGTTACAGCAATGCATAAGGAACACAAAACACTGATTAATGCATTGGACTGTAACAAAGACAATAGGTAGCACTTTCCAGGCTGCAAACAGATTCAAGTCACATCCTGAAAGTTACACACAAAAATCATGCTCTCAGGCAGACTGCATATTCCTTGCTCACTTTGAACTTCACACTCCTTCCAGCTAAGAGCAGGAAAGAAATTAAGTCTCAATAATGATTACACATCAGCTTCTTATGGGAGCCCCAAGAGGAAAATCTGTCATTTCACTTCAACATTTACTCTAGCAATATTGACAAAATGTCCTTATGCCACTAGTTCACAGGACTGGATATATGCATATCTTCAACAAATGTGTGAACAAGACTGATCTGCATTCACTGCCACTTCTTTAAGGACTGTATTCTGTGATTGCTCAATCTAATGTCAGTTTTGCCAGATATTCATATTGAACAACACTTTTAACCTAACATAAGAAAAGTTTGTTCCTAAACTTCTCAGTTTCCTAATGAAAAAATTACTTTCTACCATGCTGAATTTTTAACCTCATAAAAACTCATAAAAAGAACCCAGTGCAACTCAATAAATTCCTGTAACAGTACATATCACATATACTGATGCAGTTTGCCTGAATTTCAACTAAAACAAATTTGTTTTGTGAAGTTCCTTCCCATACAACTTTTTTTCTACAAGTCCGGGAGATTTATGATCTTCTCCTGCAATTCTTTGTATTTTTGCTTTTGTTATAAATACATGACATGTGAAAGGATAAATAGTACATGGTGCTGTCTCCTGAAATCTCTTGCAGCAAGAAACTTACTTAAAATACTTAATATTCTTTGTTTGTCAGAACATAGTTGTTTTACTCTAATTAGCTCAGCTTCTTGAAGTGGTGTCTCTGGAAGGTTTTTAAGGTCACAATAAGCCAATCCTTGAGGAACTGGTTATTCCAGTCTTTTATTTTCCAAAATATCTAGTATAAATACATAGAATTTTGTAATCCCCCAAGCCAACAGAGTGACTCACTGTTCTTCAAGCTGTGTCAAATGCCACGATCAAGAAATTGAATGTTCTTCACAGAATTTACCATGCAGAACTTTTTGAGCAGGAAACAATACAAATCAGAAAATGTGGTGCCAGACATAGTCTCAGGCAAGAAATACAGATTTCTGCTTCTGATCATGTATTTAATATTATGCTAAGCTCCAGAAAATGGACAATCCAGGAGTCTACAGCATGCATCTGAATCTCCCAGAAGATTTCTCTGTCAAACACTTGTTTTTATTTATTTATTACAATTTCAGCAATCACAAATTGAAAAAATGCTTCACAGTAAGACATAAAACAGTTGCTGCAGTAACACTTTCCAGACAACTGTTACTGAAGCAATAACTCAGAAATGGGGATAGTCAATTCTTTGCACCAATTTCATAGAGACCAACAGTCACTCTCACAATATTTAGTATTTAACTGAAATACACTGCATAATTTTTAGTCCTTTAACTCTTCCAATGGTTACTTATTATGCAAACTGTTTTAGAAGTCATTAGAACTTAGTAGCTATGTTTCATTTAAACAAAACCCAAAGAATTTAAGAACCAGGAACCATACATAATATCACTTACCAAGATGAAGAAAATATGCAATATTCTTTGAATTGGGTTGTTCTCTTATATAAAATTAATTAAATTTCTACATTTGAAAGTTAATGCTTCTGCAGGTCTGAACTGTTTTCTCAGACAAGCTGGTGAAAAATAGGGAAATAGGATTTTCAGTTGAAGATCAGGACAGTAGGACTAAAACAGATTCACACTTTTAAAACAAAACACAAACATGTCAAGTCCAAAAAACAGATATATCCCAGATATATGGAAGGAATATTGTCCATGCTAAGAAGGAGAGAGAAAATAAGCTTTTCAATGGGCAAACACTATTTAATACTAAATAAATAAACACTATGGGTGGGGGAGGGAGAAGATGGGGAAGAAGCTTTTTATATAGCTTCCCATCAAGCTCACTTACCTATAGAGCTAGAGAGTCACAAATTTTTATATGTCTTCTGAAGGCATGGGTTTGTATACCACCATGTCCATCTTACAGGAAGGATGGTGTATGATCTGACAATTATGTTTACTGAGTTATCAGAGATAGGCAACCATTAACCCCATTGAGAAGAACTGGAAACTTGGAAAACCTCTTCCTAGCATGGACTCCAGCATATTAGCCAGTTTTCCATACCCTGAGCTCCTCAAGCTTAATGGTAGTTTCTGGGAATGGATGAGGTCAAATACCAGAGCATAAAATGTCCTTAGGAAGAAAATGTATGTCTGAGAACTAGAAAGATGTTTTCCAAAATGAAAGCAGTGTGTAGGTCACAAGGAGAAGGAGAAATAGAGTAAGCACGAAATTTTTGCATGAAATCCCAGTTATGCACATTGTCAAGGGCAAACTTATCTGGAGAGTTCCTGAACATTAATCCCTAAATGACGCTTTCACCAGCTTTTAGATCATTACATTTTGATTCTTACACTGGTTCCTTCTACATACACTTTGCCTCTCTCCAGTATATTTTGTACAGATTTTTCAATGTTAACTGTACATTTCTTCTGTTTTGGGTCTTCTCTTATGCATGCCCAAACAAGAACAGGGCATAATTCTTGCATAATCATCTCCCAAATAGCACCTTCTCTTCACTGAAACAGTTCAGGTAACAGGGACTAACTTTTCTGTCCTATTTTCTTGCTATTTTTATGTTTATTAAAATGCATAAGAGAAATGTTGCAGTTCAAACTGACATCCCACAGCCACTCACACCACCATAATAACAAGTGCACAAGTGTATTCTCTCTCAATCATTACTTTCAATATACACTACCATGAATATTACCAATTTTTCTTCAAACTTATGTTTGCCATAGTTCAAATTCAGTAAAAAATAACAAGGGTATAAATTGGAAATAATTATCACTAGAAGTTTTCTACATAATTTTACCCCTTTACATAGTTCAAATGGTGATGATTGACTTTTTCTAGTTCAAGAATCTTATATCCATGGATTAATCAGTTATATTTGGGGTTTTTAATATGCAACTTCAGAGTAAAAATGACACTATAAATGTTATACAATGGATAGCTGCTTTCTCCTTTTAGGCTTCAGTAGCACAGCATATGCTGCATAGCATGGCTTTATTTTGTGCAGTTTATGCCACACAAGCTCTCAAAATATTTTGCTGATGTGAATGATGTTAGCAAACAGACAGGATGTTCTCTCAGAGAAACTGTGGGATAGTCATGTTTGTTCAAAAAGGATTGAGAAGTCCCAACCTGGAAGAAAGGGAATAAGATTAAGCTAAGAAAATGATTGTAGATATCACTTGGGGATCTCTAAGTGCTTACCTGGCAGCAAGCCCGGCTGAGGAGAGAGAGTTACTTCGGTATTGACCTAGCCAAAGGAAGAAGCTAATTCCCCAGGGACAAATAAGAGCCTGTTTGAGAGCTTGAGCATATTTGGAATCCTTTTTATAAGTGAGATAAGTGGGGCTGAAGAGTTGGCCTTAGATATATGAACTACAGGTTCCACTGAAGATGATGAACAGTGGACCACAATGTATACTAGTGTCTGTGACTGTATGATCCAAGAGGAAACATTCTGTTCTCTTACATCTTAATTTGCATTATTAGAGATAAATAAAATGTGCTTTGTATACATAAAACAACATGAAAAAATGGTTCTGCTGAGTTTGACTGACACTGACATATGTGGGATAGATGCAGCAAAACAGAGAATGGCAAACATGGCTTACCCAAGTATATTATGGAGATACACTTATTGGAACAGCTAAGAAAAATTAAGTCAAAGTCAAATCAATGTACCTATCTTACTGTTATGATTCACTTACATCTGTCAAAAAAGAACCACTTCAGAAGAAAAATCAACAAAGCTCAGATCTTTTAAAACACCAAAGAATTGCATCTGAATTCTCACAAAATATAAAACTGTGCCTAGAAAGCTGGGCTATGCTGAAAGCTGAGCAATAATGACTGTCTGATGATGACAACCTTAATCCAGACAGAGATGGTATATTGGGAGGTATGAAACACTCACAAGTCCCATTGAAATTATCAGGAGTTTTGCCTGTTCTTGTGATGAATGGGAATATTTCTACTGTTACTAAAATATCAGAATAATTGCTCATATATCAAAATCAAATCTTTGCCCCACTGAACTCTTCAAAACAAAGTCACTCTCACATTGCTTTTTCCCTGGGTTTTTGCTATTTCTGCACACTGACTTATGAAAAAGAAAGACGAAAATTCATTTAAAATATAGGTCTAACAAAGGTGGGGGGGGGGGAAGACAAAGCTCTAAGAAACATTCCTTAATTTCACTTTTTAAATTCCTGTTATTCTTAAGAATAAGTGATACCTGGAAAATAAAAGGCTAGAAAAAAAATCATAGAAAACTGATAATCAACAGACTATGATTTTACAGCTCAAGACTTCAAGAAATACCTTAGTACATATTAGAATTGACAGAGTTTAGAACCTAACAAATATTGAATAATATTTTTTAACCTGGTATTATAGTATGAGTGTCAAATTACACAAATGAGACAGGAACTCAAAGGAGCTGGGAATCAGCAGGCTATATTTTATATTACAATTTGCAGGCTCTAATAGTAAAATCATTTCAAAAGTACTTTTAAGTGCATTGCTATTAATTCATATAAATTTTATTATATATCTGAAAAGGAAGGAAAACCAACTGAACAACAAATTTTCTGTACCTCCAGCAGTTTCACTAAAATCATAGTTCTACCAAAACTGTAGAGATGTAGAAATGTAGAGATGTAGAAAAATATTACTGCATGTACCTAAACTGTGGTCAAATATTAACCTTCATTTAATTCTACTCCCATGCAGCCTTGAATCCTCTGTGCAACATAAGTAACTAAAAAAAAAATAAAATCTATATCAGTTATGATAATAAAAAGGCAAAGAAGTGTCCAAATAGTTTATCATTGGACATCAGAAGTAAGCAGCTAACTATTTCTGTCAGTGAGTGAATAATAGCAAATTCTGCTTCTTTCCTAAACAAATCAGGAAAATCTATACACCCCTTCCCATTTCACACTAACATAAATTAGCCAGGCGTCCACTGAAACAAATCAAGTCACATAAAACCTGCATATTCAGGCTCTGTTTTATTAAAAATATGAAGGCAAGGTGGACAAATACTACAGCATTAGCTTGGTAAAGTGCATATGAATGTAAATGGAATTTTCATCTAGATCTTGAAAATATTTGAAACTATATCCATGGCATTAGCAGTAATAATTTAATTTTTTTTTAACTCCCTATTAATGCTCAGGATGTGTGATACTTTTACCATTCACAGGTGGCATTTAACTGCACTTCTAGAGACATACCGCAACTTCAGAGTCTACATTGACAAACACATACAACTTTTTATATTGGACTAGAATAAATTTATTTAAATTTTGAGATCCCAGGGAGAAATATTCCTGTTTCTTCTGTCTACTAGAAACCAGACTTTCAAATCCTGAAGAGATGATTCCATCATGAAACATAACTAGCCATGTTTATAATGCTGTCTGCTCTCACAAATCCACTCCAAGACTCACGGTATTTGGTAAACTCGCAGCTTCATGTTTGCTTATGAAAATTTTAGCTTCCTTTAGAAAAAGAGACTGAGAGAGACTAGACATGTCATCTTCACAGTTTCAGGGAACAGGGTTAAAAATAAAACCCTTAAAAGTAAAGGCAAGTTAACAGTATTGATCATTTATGTCTCACACCTTGAAGAACCTAACTTGCTCATCCTTAGCATTAACAATGTTGTTACGAATAATCCTATTGTTGTAGCAAACCCCACTCATAGGAGACAGATTTACAGGAATATAGAATTAGAAGCTGTGTAAGTAGTTTTAAAATCAGAATAAAATCCCGTTCATTCTCCCTTCGCTTTCTTAATAAGATCAAACTATTGAATCGTATCTTTTAGTATCAGAAACCAAGGTCTGCATGTAAACCAAAGAATTAAACACTCCCAGGAACAGTCTCAGACTGCTGTGGAAGAGACAATGTCACTGTAAGTAAACAGTAAACAACATATATATATATATATATGTAGTGATTATGTACAAACTGTCTATTGTGAGTAGTTCCTGGAATGTCTGAAGTCCTACACCGTGCCCAGAACCTTTTGAGAGAGTGCCAGAAGCCAAAAGCAGGCTAGCAAGCATTCCCCCAGCTCAGCAGCACAAATGACTGCACTCTACTAGACATTGTTTACTCTGCTGAAATAGATCTGAGGAAGGAGTCCAGCAGAGCACTTCATTCATTGCTGCATAACTTGTAGCCTCTGCATAACAAGAAAATCACCTACAGCTTTTTCATTGACATTATGTTTACATACAGACAGCCCCATTTTTACCAGTCTTATTTTCAATATGGAACACTGTTAAGGGATAAATAACAGAGCTGCTTCAACAATGCAACTTTACAGATGTACTCAAGCAGAATTATTAGTTGGAAATACATGTTCTAAGTTCCTTACTGCTGATGCTTTGAGAGTCTGATGGGTGTAAAACGTCCTTCTGTACCCCAAGACTGCCACACAATGGATGTCTCACAGAGGCACAAAAGGTGAAAGTAAGTTGTAGGTGAGTTCAGGTTTCACTGATTTGTATGCACCAGACACTGAGATGCTGCAACTCTGAACACAATACTCCTCATACTCCTGAGGTCTCCCACAACAGTAACATTTGAGCAGTCCACTGTAATGGATTTTCTCACAATATTTTTACTTTCTTTCTGGGAAACTGGAATATCTTAGAATGAAGGTGGTTTTCAAAGGCTAGCTTGCCTAAGGTGACACCAAAATTTTAACTCAAAACTTAAAAAACCTTCATACATTCTTCAACTATTGTTTTCTCCACATAATAATTGCCCACTTCCTGTCTGCCAAGTGCATACAAATATCTGTACAAATATGTACACATACAAAAATTTTCCTTTGTTCTAAGTAAAAAATTAAGATTTTTTTTTAAGAATTTCTTTACAGAAATGGCTATAACAGTCCTTACTGATAGTGATATGCAGTGAATAGTTCAATAAACCCACTGGAACGATGATTGTTCCTTTTTTTAACCCTGACAGTAAGCTGAGCATCCATTTGTGAAATACAGCACAACCTAATAAAGTGCAGTTCTGAGTGGTCCAGGACAAGGATCCTGGTGTGCACCATGGCAAAGCTGGATAAGAAAAAGTCTAAGTGTGAGCTTTGCTGTTGTAACAGATTGAGTAGTTCAGTACAGAGAATTAGAGCTGGCCTGACATTTCAGTTATTTTACTCTTTATATACAAAGATGATATCTGTTATACAATAGCAATTTAAAAAGCAGTTATGATCAGTCTGCACTGCTCATCTTATTGATGCTTTTCTTCCTTTTTTAGATAGAAATAAGTTGTCCAGAAGGTCGACTGTTATTCAGCTCACTGGAGTTTGTATTGCAAGTAATTGCAAGCAATTACAAAGTCTAACCCTGAAAAACATAACTAAATGCCTGCTACACTGAAAATACTGAAGCTAATATTATTTGATTTCCCGTGCTAAAAAAACCATAATAAATCAGAGTTTAAGCATGCTGCAAATATGTTAATCACCTACATTCTAATAATTAAATGATACATTTATGTAGAAATCCATATTTCAGTGGTGTTTGCAAATGAGCCTTTAATGATGAAAGAAACTGTATTTAAATTATTATTATAAAAAGAAGGAAGACAGTTATTTTTTGTCTCTTCACTAGGATTAAAATAACTCAGACTCCATTAAAAAATGGAAGATAACTGATGCACAGTGGGACTAAGTCAAGGCATATAACTGCTGTTTCTGTGGAACCAAAAAATGCTAATGAAATTGGCAGTAAAAAATAAGAGCAAGCTTTGAAACCTGAATGAAATGATTATTTACATTCTTCATGCTTAGAAAGAGACTGTACTTACTGAGGGTAAAATTTACTTCTTAAAAAAGCATATATAAATAATATCACAAAAGCAAGGTTTTGGCTTTTTGAAGCAGATATTTAACATTAATTATTCCCATTCCTATATTTTTCTGTCATTTTGGAAGTCGGTTTCTGTTTCATTTTACCATCATCTGAGCAATTTTACCATGATCTGAACTCTTTTGCTTATAAAGAAGAGCAAGAGAAAGCATTTCTCCAGGATTTTTTTTTTCTGAGTCCTTAAATCATAAAACAGCATTTTCAAAAAATGAAAAAAAAACACCAAACCAAACAAACAAAAAAACTCCACCAAATCCAAACAAACCCAAACGCAGAACAATTGTATATCTAGCACTCTAGCACCTTATGCAGTCTCACATAATAGAGGGGAAAAAAAAATCAGTCATAAATTTGTTGTCCTACCTTTTAGCTCAGGAAAATATTGATTAAATTGTTTAGACAAATTTATACTATAAATCTGAATCTTATGCAAATACAGAAATTAAAAAAATATATTATGCTTGTTTTAGAGAAATTACAAATATAAAGGAAAAATATTTAAAAATAACTATATCATTTACAAGCCCCATGAAAGTATCCCTACAGTCAGTTTTAGCTGGCAAAACTGGTCTCTTCAAAGTCCTTTATTCACTGGAGAGGGAAAGACACATGCAGATTGAAAACTTCTAAAATTAGGCTCCAACTCTGAATTCACTGAAAAAACATATTTATCTCCATCAAATATAAAAGAGCCTGGTGACTTTATATGTTTTTGCAAGCAGAACAAAGCCCAAACGAAACAGCCCAAAGTGTTTAAGGGCATTAGTAACACATATCATTCTGCCTGACAATAGCTACTGTAGAAAGTGTCCCTCTTTTATTATAAAAATTTTATCTTTGAGAGAGGTAATTTCAAGGAAACAAAACCCTGTGAAATCTCACATGGAACTGCTAGGATTACTGAGTGTTTAAGAAGTGACCATGCAGATTTCCACTAAAATAACTGATCAAACAAATAAGTATGGGAATACAATCTACATGAAGAATGTCACTCCCTCAACAATAAAAATTTTAGGCTGAGGAAAGTTTATGATATTTCAGTACAAAAATTTAGCCATAAAGAAAAAAGTGAGAAGTATTCTTAACATCTTTACAACCTCTTACTGAAACAAAGTTTTAGACAAATGACTTTACTTGCTCTCCCAGGTTCCTGACCTTCAATCTTCTCTCTTGTTTGTCCTAAGACTAAATACTCAGTGGCCACTTCTTCCAAGAATTAGAGCTTCCTCTGCATATCTACAAATTAAAAATTTCCTTGCTGATTCAGAGGCATGTCTGAGGATAATCCACAAGCAGAAATGTACTTGTCTGCAGGGAGCTAGCTTCAAGAGCAATGCCAATCACCTGAAGTTATATCCTTTTAATTGCAACAAGGTCTTGGAAAGATCTGAGAGTTGTCTTGCTGTACAAATATGCTTCACATCAGGAAATCATCAAGCATAGATAAAATAGAAGCTGCAAGCATTGGCAGTTTACAGACATTGGAGATAGCTTTCAAAAATTTCAGATAAGATGAGCATCAGAAGCAGGATTCTTCGATTAGTATTCCTAGCAGCATTCCCAGTCCAAGAATGCTCACACTACTCATGCTAAAAAACTGGAAGGACTGCAGTTTATTCTATGGCAAAACATTCTAATAAATGGAGCTGAATAAGTCCTCTTAGGGGTACACTAATTTCCATGACTGCTAGCAAATTAAGTGAAAATTGCTGTGAATGTAAGGCAATCATCTGAACTGGTTGTGTTTTGAAAATAGTTTTGGTAGCAGAAAAGAGAAGCTGCAAAGAAGCATTCCTTGTTTAAAGGAATACTGTTAAGGCTGCTTCTGAAGTTGTAGGTGTCAAATGGCCTATTCTGCTACTTTTCAAAAAGAAAAACTTGGTTGAAATAATAAAGTAGCAACAATATCAATATAGGAAAATTGTAGAGAGCTAAATAGGATGAGATGCTGAGCTTTTGCTGTAGCCCCACAAGGACGAATTGCAAACCCTGAACTCCTTCAAACAACGAAACCCACTTGTCCTAAGAAACATCATATGCAACATGCAGGGGGGAAAACAAAGCAGAGCTGGGAGACTGACCTACTTACTCCTTCAAGCTGTAGAAGAGGAAACTTACTTTGTATCACATTATACTGTGATGGTAATCACCACATACAGATTTCTAAACATTTTTTGACATTTTTACACTGGGAAACAGGGAAGTTTGGTATACCCAGGCTATTACGGGTTTATAGTCATCTGCCTCAAATACAAAAAGATTAGCTCAGGCTTTAGTTTAGGTGCAGATTTTCTCATTTTTTAACTTTGATGGTGGATCCAGCCTTCCCAAAAGCATCTCATTTTCCAGAAGCAGTGAAAGTACTGGATTGGATCCCATTCCCCCACCTTTCTGTGACTAACCTAAACCAGCCATCCAGGTCCTCCTTACAGGGGGAGGGAAAGGCAACTCCTGAAAGCCCTTGTCCCATCCTTAGTGTCTGTAAGGTAAGCATGACATTCATTGTCTCGGGGTGGGGGCGCTTAATTTTATAGCCCTTGACTACAGAGAGAGTCTGGATTTCTACCATGACCAGAAATAAGATTCTCAAGGATAACAGGCTTATAGAGGCGAGAGTGATTCCATTAAGAGAAATTTCAGGGAAGTAAGTTATTCCAACATAGAGATGGAATGAATTAAAAAAAAAAAATGGTGGATAAGACACAGGGTAACACAGCACTCTACACAGCTGGGTAAAAAAATGTGGAAAAAAACCAAACCTACGAAAAAATGTATGCACAGTTGTGCTTTACTGAAAGTACAATTCTTTTCAGGTACGGAGTTATCATCATAGAAAACTATACATTAGTTTTACATTAATCTATACATGACTTGGTCATCATCTTCACCCTCCTTTTTTTTAATAGGTACATAAAGCAGCCCAACATACTACACCACAAGAAGCCTTTGTCAGGGCTTCTCTGTAGCAGATGACGCCCATTACTGACTTTCTATCTATCAATTTATTCTTCATATTCCCAAAGGAGAATTTTTATATGCCTTAAGATAAAATAATAATAAGAGAACAATAAATAATTACAGAAGTCATAGAAAGATTAACAGCTACCAGTCAGTAAAGAAGTCAGACATTAATACTTTGCTTTGCTGAATTTGAATTGTCTATGTAAACCACAGATGCTGTACTTATACATACTTATATCTCACGAGTCAATATCTTGGGGATTTTCTTCATTATAAGTATGATGATTTTTATCCTTAAAATATATGTTCCCTACACCTCTTTCACTCCATTAAACTTGATAAAATTCAGAAATATTCTCTATTGTCAGTGCCATCTTTTGATATTTTGGAGTAGTAAACTTGAACTACTAAATTCCTCATGCCTGGCTGCATTCTTGCTAATATAGTCCAGGATATGTTATCAGCTGTCTTTGCCTCTTTAGCTAAGACAACGCACATGAGAAAGGGTTTTGCCTACTAACATCAGGAGAAGAAAGTCATTATGAACTTTTATCAAGGTAAGAAAATAAGAGCCTGTTGAAATATCAGATAACTTTCTATAAATGTGTTTTTGGTTTTGATAGCTTTGACAGTTTTGTATTGATCTGTACTGTCATTGATGCATAGGGGAGCTCATAGCTCACCTAGTGCAATACTGGTCTCTACAAGAAAATGAAGATCCTAGAAGCAGGTACATAATACTGCTCTCGGAGAGTATTACTTTTGGCTGGTAGTACTTCAAAATGTCACAACATATGAGGAATTAGTACAATTGTTTTTTGGGTGTAATGAAGAAACAATTCCTCAAGTCACAATAGCTTTTCCTTTATGATATATATATGGGAAACTAAATGTGTGTCTAAAGCACACTTGCTCATATTGTCTTATAATTTTGTTAAACTGCTCTGTGTTCCCTTGAAAAGAATACATATATATAGATTTTCAGGTAACAAAGGGAAAAAATCACAGAAAAAATCTTGAACTGCATAAGAAAATTCTGTAACAATTCATCAATCAAAAATACTTGATGTCTGAGGAGATACCAAATACTGAAGTACAATATAGCTCCAAGATACAGTCCTATTATCTCCAATATAATTAATATTCATTACCCTCAGCTATTTTGTCATCTTCAGCCATCTTAGATTTAAAACCATCTGTAATTTTAATCAAAATCAATTTTACTCATATATTTTATTACAGAATAAGAAAGAAAAAAACCCTGAAATTAAAAAAGTCTTCGTAGAAGTCCCAGTATAAAGACCTTTAAAGTTCGCTGAAAGAGATTTAATCTATATTTTATAACCAAGTCTGCAAAGATGTTTATCAGTACCAGTCTTAGCCCAGCTAATTTTAATATGGGAAATTTGCAAGACATTTAATTTCGACACAAGAATGAAACTATCAGAGATAGTAGTTTCACAAGTTCATTTTCATGAGGTACCCTGATCCAGGCAAATAAGAATCTGAACTACCTAGTCTCCAGGAATGAACATGGGATCCTTTGTTTGTAGTGTAATGCAAAAATGTCTTCAAAGAGTTGTGAGCTACACTGTGTTTAGTACATAATGAATCAGTATATTGTGGGTTTAAAAAAGCTACTCATCTACAAAAAAAATGAAAAGATAATAGTTTTCACAATTAAAGAGCATTAATTAATTTTATAGGTCACCAGCAAACATTAAAATAAAAAATTTGAAAACAAACCAGTCATAGAATTAACAGCTGAATCCCCAAATAACAACAGACAGAACATTGAGTGTGTCCCATCTCTCTTCTCTGCTTAGGAAGCATTAATCAGCACACTACCACTTCAGTTTACTGGTCATATTCTCTTTTTTTGTGACACTAAAGAACAAAACCAAAACTCTTTCCAAACCATTCATACATGTGAATGATTGTTTGCTGCCTCAATTTCAAGGCACCCACAACACTTCAGTGCATTAAGGGTGTTTGCAGTGCTGTCGTTTTACAGACCCAGCATGGAGTTTGTCCTTAACTTGAAGGGGAGGGTAACAGAGAGACAGTAACATGCATTTTGATCATGGACTTGTAAACTCTTTTACATTGGAAGTTCTTTGTTTTGTTGACAATGTTCTCTCAACCCTTCAAAATAAATTGATGGATTGTACAACAGCTTGACATTGACATTTCAACCGTAGAAATGAAAGACAGGGAATAACAAGAAACTACATTGAAAAGTAATTATTAAGGATCTCAATAGAGAATTAATCTATTAAAGAAGTCACTGGACTCTCTAAAAGTTGGTATCCAGATAGACTTCTAGACATCACAAAGGAACTAGGACATTAAAACATTTAATCATTAAAGTCAATAGTATAGCTTAGTTGCAATAAATTAGACAGAGATATGCTTGTTTATGGAACATGAAATCCGGATGATAGACATAGTCATTACTTCTGCAGAGAGCTGAGATGTCTTGGAATTGCCATGGCAAAGTTTATTTGGGCTTTAATACCAACTTTGATGCAGTGACTCGTGCAGAAAACTGAGCTTAAAATATTTGTGTATTACAACTGCTGGAAGGCACTTTCTTCAGGGATATTCTATAATTCAGAAGCAAATCTCAAGCTGAGATCAGGCTTGGCACTCCTTGAAGACCTAGAAGAAGCTCCCTTTGTAGGACTGGTTGAACTAAGAGCATTGTTTTTCTACAGTATTTCCATCCACCTGAAAGTATCACATCAGCCTTTAGTTTCTGATTCTTTAATCCCATCAATAATTTAGATCAGGAACAGAGATAGAAAAAAAAACCAAAGGAAAAATATATTTTTTTTCACTATTTTGAAGAGTGGGGTTGTCATATTTGTCATTTCCTGCTATCTTTTTTAAGCACTATGCCGGTACCCCTCATAACTAAATCAGTATTCATATTCACAAATGGTAATTAAAAGAAAGTAACTGGGACAGGTCTTGTAACATCTATAGACATACATATACGTATCTGCACACACACAAAACTATTTTAAATTTATACATTCACTGTCTTGAGTTGTTTATTTAGTTAGCTCAGCAGATCTTGGGTATTTCAGATGACTTTTTCCCATGAGCATGATCTACCAATTTTGGCATAATGAACTCCTGCAAAGGTCAAATTTAGAGGATAAATGCTGCAGGAAATGATGACTCTACAATAATCCTGCTATACTCCTACAATTCTAATTTCATTTTATTGAGCAGAATAGTGTAAGGGTAAAAGGGTAACTACTTTCTCTCTGCTAACACCCATATACCCAAGTTCCCTGAGCACTGTATTACATTTAATCACTGCTGTAAATGTATTAGTAATAAAGATCTGTTGCAAAGATAATTGTTTTTTCTCTTTTTTATTAGTTTGTGGTGTTTTTTTAACTTTGTGAATATCAGCAAAAAACATATTATTTAGTTAGCTCTCTTTTGGGGGTGAGGGTGGCTAGTGCTGAGTGAAGTTTCCCTTGATAAAATACTATAAATAGAAGGCAAACTGCATTATGAACAACATTGCTTTTGTAGTTGTTACCAAATGTTCATACTGCCAGTGGGTAGATGTTCTGCTAAATATTTGCATATACAGGATGGAATAAAATTTCCAGATAACATTTTTTAAAGGTTCTTGGCATCAACTTAAACCTGCTCTGTTTAAACCTTACAGAACCTTATTCCTGCGAACATACTGATTTTTTTTAGTTTGGCAGGGTGAGGGGGGGTGGGGAGGGGCAGGGGGGAGAGGGTTGTTTGGTTTTGCTTTTTTTTTCATTTAGTAGTTCTATTAAATCATTACTGCTCTTCATTAACTGTGACCATTCTCTGGTTGACTTGTCCATACTTTCTGTTCCAACAACACTAAAATAATTTCCAGGATAAAAATGTAGCTGTCTTAGTTCAAAAGAGAACTAAGATATCTATATTGGCCAATAAATAATCCCTCTCCTTTAAATTTAGAGAACAGAACTTTAATTAGGAAAAATNCTGCAAATGGTCCATTGTTCTTGGGGAATGAATAGAGGGTGTAGAATACACAGCTTTAATCACCCCCACATAGTGATAACTGGTCCCTCCTGCTGAACTAGGACAGTAGCATACACAGGGCATCGGAAAGCCCTGTGTTTTCTAGAATGGTCAAGGAGGAAAAAAAGTCTTTACTGTTCTCTTGCTAGAAGAGCCCCTTAGTCTTAGCACAACATAATTATATCAGCAAATGCATTTCAGTAGCTTACTATACTCAAGTCAACATGTGCATTACTTTATTCTGAAATAGAACCCACACTAGAGCTGCTTCAGAAGCACTTCTACTTTGTAGTTTTCTTTCCAAGCTATGCTTGTTATCAAAACACAATTTAACAGTTATCTATGTGACATCATAGCCCCCCCCCCCAAATTGTTTAATGCTTAAGTGCAACTCTAATTTTCGAAGTGTGTGTATCCTTAGATATGGTAGGAGGAGCAGACTTGATACAGTAATACAGCACAGATTATTTGCTAGTATACAGGGAACCCATCTTTGGAACAGTTTTGACATCATGTAGTAAACAAACCAACTAAGTAGTTAAAGACAACACTGTATTCAGTGATGTGAACACAGACATACTCAGAAAAAGTTACTTGAAGAAAGTCCATTTGAACATCTGTATATAAGAAGCTTTCAGATTTACTTTTATGTATCTCCTGAATGGTCAAACAAAACTACAGGAGTTGTTGCAGAAGCCAAATACAGAATAGGCACAAACATAAAGTGAAAAAATTAGTGAAAATTGTTAACATGTCCTTATAGATAAGTACACTCATTTTCACACTTCTAATCATACCAAATACAGTGGTACTTGAGTGTTCTGTGTGGACTTCTGCAATAGTTAATTCAGTTCATTGTCTGAAGTCTGATCAGAAAATGTAGGAATTTGTTAACAGTTCACTAGCTAGTAAAACTTAGGAGGTACTGTAGGTGTTCAAAAGCACAACTGAAGTCGTACTCTCCTCCAGAATACTTTTTCCTGGAAAATTCCCCAGTGACCTAAAAACAAGATAGACCAACAAGTAGATAAAAGCAATTTCATGTAATTGTCTCAGCTTGTTCCAAAATACGTAAAGCCCTTGTGTAAAAGACCTATTTAAATGGCTGTGACTATTAACTCTTACCTTTTACATTTTCATTAGGTGTGAATATCAGCTGAGTTTTATCGATGTCTTTTGCAACTTGTGGCAATAGGAAAACGTGAAAAATTGCAATGGCAAGGCAGGAATTCACTGCTTCTGATGTAGTGAAATGAAATCATTGACCCATGCACCTAATGTGTCTGCATAGGCAATAGATTCACACACAGAGGCTGGAGTGATATTTGATTAAAACTAGTTTTCATCCCCCCAAAAACAATATAAATATCCACTGCCTATAATCTCCCTTGCACACTTCTGACCTGGCAAAAAGGTTGTACAGACAAAAAATTTTAAAATAATTTTAAAATAAAGTTCAACCCCAAGTCTTCAAAAAGTCTTTCACTTACTGACTCAAGTACTAATCAAGAGCTCCTGAGCCCAAAAGTAGCAACATATGGTTTCTTAATAGAGTAACACAGATAGAATAATATACCAGCTAGAGAATAATTGCCTAACACAAAGTATATCTGCCATCAAAGGAAGCTGTTAACAAAGTCACCCTTAGTTTTACAAAACTTTAGTCAGCTGTATCGTACCCAAAAATACCCAACACTATAATCAACCTGCTCATAGTCTATAATATGCACTTATGCAAACTCAGTGAAGCTTGCGTTACAGCTGGTTGTTGGAAAGCAAAAACTCAATAAATGAGAAAAGTAAAAGAAATTGTAGCTTTGAAATCATACAATCACAGAATTGTTTGAGCTGGCAGGGACCTTTAAGATCATCTAGTCCCAAATGCCCCTGCCATAGGCAGGGACACCTTCTACTAGACCAGGTTATTCAAGGTCCCATCCAACCTGGTCTTGAACGCTTCCAGGGATGGGGCAGCCACAACTTCTCTGGGCAACCTGCTCGAGTGCCTCACCACCTCACAGTAAAGAACTTCTTCCTAATATCCAATCTACTCTCAGTTTAAAACAAATTCTCCTTGTTCTATCACTACATGTCCTTATAAACAGAGATGAAAGCCTATATTTAAAGAGTTGTAAAAAGATAATGTCTAGTTAGTGTAAGAGAAAACATCTTGCTCCATGTTCCATCATGTTGTAGTTTTACTACATGACCAACTGCAGCAATGTGTTTGGATCCTTGGGACAGAGTACAGCTCAAACAGAGAGCTTTCACACAGTATGACAGTCAGTGTTTGATGGGTGCTAGCAGGAGTTCTTTCTGCAGACTTCCTTTTGAAGGCCCCCCCAGCTAGTCAGACAAGACCCCCCAGACCATGTAGACAACTTTTATCTGTCCTGTATACACATACACATACTTTACACTAACTAGCTTACTGAAAAAAAGTTTCTGTATTTTTTTATGCCCAAGGACTAACTGGCTACACTTCAGGTTATATGAGTGGTTAAGCAAGTTAGGAACTGTTTTCCATACACAGATTAAAAGATTATATGAGTTCACATTATTGGGTTAAACCAAGTTATATAAATTCACATTCATATTAATTTAAGCTTGACTGAGCAGAGGAGTCAAGGTTGGACATTCTACACAATCTCCTTCAGGACTGATGACAGATTTTCAGACAAAATCCTTCTTCTCACACTATCTTTCACACTTGGGGAAAGTTCTCCTTAAACGTATATGATGTCATCACAGTACTATTGCTTAACTCCCTTCTTAAAAATCCCTTTTGCACACAACCTACCAAAATCTTGACTACAGATTTCTAGGGATCTGGCTATTTGCTTGTACAAAAGTAGAGTATTCTCTTGTTCTCTGCCCGTACTGGATGCAATGTAGACTTTAAAAGGCTTCTGGGCAATCTTCTAATATGTGCTGGTGGTCATAATGCACACAAATCTAAGAGCCATAGAACAGGGTAAGAGAGAAAATACTGGGCTGTTAGTTAGAAACAACAAAAATCTTCATTTAATGCCCCACCATAGGCAAAATAGGAAAAAAAAAGGCAGAAGAGATACTTAGTAAGGAATGGTTATAGAATATAGAATAGTTTTAATTCATTAAGTGCTGAGGAAATAAGGAAATCGTGAACTACTAGTGATGGTATGTAATCTCTCTCTTGCATTGATACCTGTCACATTTTGTAACTCAAAATTTCCTTAAAAAAAAAAAACAGACAGAGAGACTTGCTTCACTTTACTTAAAAAGAATTTGCTGACAGAAAACTTTTATCTGTAGAAAGTGCTGGAAAGCACAGTACAATGTCATTTTTTAAGAGCAGGGTTCAGTTTAATGTGCAGTCTTTTTTCAACGCTGTTGCCAGTTGGATAAAATATTTAATGGCACTACATTCTGAACTGTATATTTTTGACAATGCATTTCATGCCTTGTATGTCACTGAAGTTATGAGATTGGAGTGAATAATGAAGAGTAACTCAGTATTCTTCATGCCATTGCATTCAAATTTATTATTTTCCATTGATGTGCCACTAGCTAAATCAAGTCTTGATAATACATGACCATTTCTTACTTCACAGGACTTATACTAAGAAAGGTGTTATTTATAAGAAGGTCTTAACCTTCTGTCTTTCTCTATGCAATATTAAAATCACATTAATATTTAAATCTTTGGTATCCATTGCAGGAAATAAAATTTTAAAGAGCATGTACAAATCTGTGCTACAAAAATTTGATTTGAGAGCTTTAGTTTTCATATCAGTATTATCTGTTCATAAAACAATCCATCAGAAAGAAAGATCATAATTAAAAATAGCTTCAAATTGTTTATTATAGTATTTTAGCAACACCGTAACTTTCAAAAGCAAATTTCTTGCAGAAATACATACCTGTTCCGTGGTGCTACAAAGAGGCTTATATGAGCACATAGGGATTTGGAGGATTTCATTATCATTTGGTTAAAAATATAAAAGGAAATGTTTGAACCGAAAGGAAGTTATTAAAAGGAAAAAAAGTAAATTAAAGGAGGAAAAAAGCTGCCCTATTTTTGCAAAGCATTTTGATAATAAAGCAGGTTATAGATGGGTTTTGTATTGGTTTGTTAAGGTCAGATTACCTGCAGTCATCTGCATCTTCATATTGAGACATTCTGTGTTCCATTGGCATTCTTTCAGAATATACTAAGGGATATCATAATCACAGTGATGGGTAGTCAGCATGCGTATTGTATGTCTACCAGACTTACAAAGCCATAGAATCAGAGTTCACAGAACTTTTCAGTTGGAAGGGACCCACAAGGAGTCCAACTCTTAACTGAATGGCCCACACAGGGGTCAAACCCACAACCTTGGCATTATGAGCACCAGGCTGTAACCAGCTGAGAAGAAAGCAAATAGTTGACTGAAATATTTGAAAGCAGGTGTTGTCAACCAGGAAAAGGTTTTAAGAAAAATACCTTCTCACAATTTACTCCTTTTCTGACTTACTTTTGCCTCAGATTTGTCTAGGTTTCAATTAGAAGTCTGCATTTCTTGTGAGGCACATCTTGATCAGACATCCAGGAAACCACCACTTCACCTAAAGCTTTAGGAACAGCCAGGACCACTAGGCATCTCTGAGCAGATACCAAGAGTATGTGGTGAGGATTTGTGTTGTCCTAGAAGAGGTGAGATCTACAGACAGAGAAGGGGGTGCTCTCCACAGGATGGGATGCAGCTTCATGCAGTGCTGCACAACATCAGCACCGGAGTTTGTGTTGTCTTCATCCATAGTTTTGCTTCTTACTCTTGCCAACCTCTTCAATCAGCACAAAACACACTTTGTCCCAAAGAGTCACAGAATAATGCTGCTTATGGTGGACCAGTGAATTGCAAAATGTTTCTTAATCAGTATTGCAGGAACAGAATGCTGAGTTTTGTCACTGAGCATGTAACACAGTTTTAAGCATAATACCTATGTTGGAAAAAAAAAAATCGCTGAATCCTACATTGCTAAATTAAGTCAGATATATTTAAGAAAAATATGAGAAAAGGTTATTAACCAGGTAGTGACAAGAGTAGAGGATCAGTGTCATTCAGTATTAACTCAAATAGTGTGATTTCATTTTAAAGAACATATGGTACCTCTCCCAAGTCACCAAAGTGATAAAAGATTTAATTTTAAAAATGTTTTTGTCATCTTTCTTTTATGTACTGTGCTAAACAAATTTCATTTATTTTTCCCAATATTTAACACCTTGATAAGCTTTGCTTTGTTGACTTCATCATACACAACCACTGAGAGACTATTACTAATTGAGAACTATAAATACTAAGGGAAAAAGGTGGAAAATGTCTGTGATCAGCTGCCCTATTATATAATTAATCAGGTAACAGTTTATATATATCCAAAGTTGTTATTCTGCTGAGAAAAAATCATTAAAAGATATTCTATCTCCTTGTAAATTAAAGACAGTGTTTAGCATTGTGAGATATTTACTTGATTGGTTGTAAAACATTAACAGCTTCGATAAACTGTCATTATGTGATGCATTCAGATGCTAAAGTCATGGTAGCAATCATGGACATTATGGATTTCCAACAGAGGCATAAAGAAATACTCATAAAAAGAAGTTTCCATAGTATCAAAACATGTACATTCTGACACTTTAGAAGTGTATCACAATTTGGGGTTTACAATTTTAAAACAACAGTTTTTCAAATTATGGATGCCCATTAGATTCCTAGAGAGGAAAAAAGAGCAGGAAATAAGAGCTTCGAGACAGGTATTTCATATAAAGCACACAAAAAGTAGAACCAAGAAATCACTTCTGAAAATCTGCAAGATTGTTAACAGAAAGACATCAGCAAGATAATATGCAAGTGAAGGAAAAGCAATTGAGAACACATTTTACTATATTCTTCTTTATTTTTATATTTCATAATTTTTATTTTTAATCCTCTTCCCATTTTTTAGTGAAGGAATGGAATTCACACTGTTTGGTAAAGTGTTTTTAGAAAGTCATTAAATGACTCTAAAATTCTACATTTGTCATACTAACGTTTGTTTGCCACATTGTGGAAGGGCTATCTTATTGAGCAAAATACCTTTCTCTGGTCTGCTGCATCACTTTAATGGCTTTCTTATTTTCACATGATGTGAACATATATCAATTTCATTATGTCTAAAACCTGGACTTTTGTTGCACAAAAAATTACTTTGAAGTTAATGTAAGACTATGTGATAGGTTGTTCTTGAAAAATAATAATAAAAACAAAACAAAACAAAAACAACAACAAAACCAAAATTGTTGGATGCCGTGAGGATGCAGCGAGCAATACCTTGTGAAGTGCCCTTGGATCTCAGTACTTAAGGTTAATAATCCCTCCACATAATGGGATGTAAGATGATAATTTTGCTAAGAAAAATAATATGTAGTAGATAAATAGGATTTCTATTTCAGCAACCTGCCGAGAACACATGCAGCTTAACTTCTGAGTGGAAAATACAGATTGGGAAAAGTTATGTTCAAAGACATAGTACTGTGATGTTTAAATATGTTATCCCTATATTGTACCTTCTTATTCATCATAACCACTGCATTATACTTGGACTCCTGTAGGGCTGCATAAGACTGTGGCTTTCATTGTGACAGGTCATAAATACTCTCCTGCTGTGCAATGCTTTACAGGGTTGAGAGTAATTGTGTGTAGCTTAAAAACACACCAGTAATATGACCTCCAGACCTTATGAGCTCAACAAAGACAGAAAAAGAAAAACCAAACTTTATTTACATTTCATAAAAGACACCAACAAACTTCTAAACATTTAACAGATTGATATCTACTGTAGGTTTGTGCGAACTGATTTCCACCTTTTTTTAAAAGATAATAATTTTCTGTGTTTCTGTTTCCTTGTGCCTTTGTTGGTCATCATGGGTTTGCTCCTGTTTGGTTTCATCACCAGGATTTTGCCCAACATAATCATTCTTTATTTCCACTAACTGTAGAGACTATCTTCAAATAAATAAATAAATAAATAAATCTTTAAAAATAAAAAACTTGGCCATGTTTTACTGTCCTCAATGACTTCATAAGGTAGAGCTCCAAAAGTGATTTTGAAACAAAAGGCCACTAGTAGTCTTCAGAGGCTTTCTGACCTGCCCAAGGTACAGGAGAGAAAAACATAAGCCTCTTGAAAGAGTTCCTGTTCAGCCTGTGCTAGTACTGACTGAATACTTCCACCAGTAAATGAGTATGTCTAGGGGAAAAGGTAGAGAGAGGAAAACCAGACTTTACTCCAGTGTTGGCATTGCCCCTTTCAGGATATTTGACAAACCTTCATTGACTGTGAAAGGCTGCAGGTTCTGAAAGCAAAATTATTCCCTCATTATTTCAGTCTTTCACAGCTCTACAGCAAAGATGAGCCTTCACTACTTAAAAAGTAACTATAAGAATTTTCCACTATAAATCACACACTACTTTTACCAACACAGATACCTAAGGAGGGGCAAGGAATTGCAGTTCAACTCTGAGGCAAACTGAATAAGGTCAGCCTAGCAAGGTAGCGTGAACTGCTGTCCATATCATGTAGATATTTCATGATAAAAATACATGCACTTTATTTGAATCTTTCAATGTGTTGTCACGCAGCAATGTTCTCATTTATAAAAGACACATCTTTTTATAGGCAGTAACAAAATAACCCCAAGTGCCACCCACATTATGCAAGTTCAAATGAACAACAGATTTTAAGCTGACAGTTTTCAGATTTTTTTTTTCCTATTTTTTTTGAGGCCTGTGCTAAATAACTTCTCATACAACACGCATCAGGGAAAAAATATCACAGATAGCATATGGTAGTCTTCCTGAGCAAAAATGCCAAATGAAATGCACTGTACATGAATTAAAGAAAATCCAGAATAGTGCTCAGAGAATGCGGATGATTCTGACAGACGTAACATTTGAAATTACAGTGAATACTATAGGGGTGCACCCTGAGACAGAGCAAAGAAACAAAGTAAAAATGTAACATGATGATACACAGGGACTAGATGTGCTAAAGGTGTTCATGCTCTAACACCAATACAGAAGACATAATAAAGCTATGGTGAAGAGGAAGGTATAAACAAGTCATTTTTCAGACTAGGAAATTAAATGGGGGCGGGGGGGAGGGGAAGAGTATTAAGGAGAGATCAGAATTCACCGAGAGTAATAAGGAAAGCACTACATAGAGGAATGATAAGTAAGGCAAAAAAGCAACTCATGAATTGCTGCCAACAAAATGAGTCTTCACATAGTTTAGGCAAATCTACAGTTGCAAAACAGTCCTGAAGAAACCCCAGTTCTGTATGCAAAGAATTGAAAGAAACACAGCTAATGCTCACAGCCATGAACATTAACGAATATCAGTGTAAAATTCTGTCATGATACAACTGCTAAATGTAAAGCAAATAGGTTTTTGATAATTCAGTCTGAAGAACAAGAGATCACAATAATATTTATCTATATGTAATAACTATATAAAATACATAATATAAATAATATATCATATTAAACATAAAGGTAATATATATAATAAATATATTATGTAAAAATGCATGCAGCACATATTAAACATGTTAAATGTAATATAATATATCATATCATATATCATGTAATATAATATAATATAAAATATAATAAATACCTTATACCACAAACCTACACAGTTACCAGAAAGCAATTGGAATCACTGTGAGTAGCATAAATTTCTCTATGATGTTTCAAAAATTCTACATTACAACCCTTTTACTTTAGTTAAAATAAATCAATTGAATCCTGATAATTGTTAAAATAAAGTTACAGCTTCTGAGATAAGACCTCCACGGATGTGATTCAGCTCAAGATTAAGATTTGCAGAGGTAACCCTTTATGTGCAGGTGGGCTTGCTGCTATAGCTCCCATTGTAGGTAATGAACATCTAGATAAACCTAAGAGTTAAGCTAAGCCTAAGAGTGAACACAGGGTACTAGCCAGCAGGTACAGTGATTGTGGAGCCCCTGAGCTCTACAAAGAAATTTTGCATTGACTATAATGATAGTTTATACATCTGGAGTCATTAATGTAGGTGTCAAACAATACTGCCTCAAGCATCATCCCCTGGAGTACTTGTTTCCAGATGTTTCCAAGCCTCTAAGCCTGGGAGCTCAAAGAGTTTTTAGTCCACAACACTGTCCATATTTTCAGCCCATACTTCATCAGTTTGTCAGTGTGGCCGTAACTGGAGTCAAGTGTCAAAAGGTTCACTCACTTAAAATCAAGATAAATGTCTACTCCTTTCCCCTTATTCTCCACATCAGTCATCTCACCACAGAAGGCTGTCAGGCTCTCAGGCTGGTTTCCCCTTCATAAATTTGTGCTACTTACTGAAGGTAATCAGTCATAAGATACACTAGTGTCACTTTGGTAGAGTCATATGTACACACACAGAAAAATAAAAAAAAAATTAAAAAAAGTGGAAACTTGAAGAAATAAGTTGAAAACATACCCTCACATCATGCAGTCATAGAACAGTGATTTAGACACAAAGATTATTCACAAAGTAGAACCATTTTATTTCTGGAATTCAGTTTTAAGTCAGCCAGAATTTTTCTTCCAGTTAAACATATATCAGCAGCTTTTATATTATTATATCTAACCTTTTCTGGAAATGAGGTGCTGCTGATCCCACTGTGCTAAGTTTGAAGCCTGCTGTTTTTACCAAGAATTATTTAGACTGCAACATAAATATTCTATTTCAGGATTTCTGTTCAACAGGAAGAGCAATTGGACAATTCTCAGAGGTAATGAAGTACAAGAAGGAAAGTAGAAAATTGAGCTGTTCTCTGATATTCTCCCATGGATATTACACCAGTTACCAGGAAGGAACCGGAGTCATTGTGAATAGTATAAATTTCTTTGTGATCTGTTTCAAAAATTCGGCACTACATCTCTTTTACTATAGTTAACAAATTGAACATTGAGACAGTTTTAATAAAGGCCCTCTCTAGAATTAGAACTTTTAATAATCAGTATCCAAGTATTTTTAAATTGTTTTGAAAATGCTGAACATTATGTGATTAAAAAGTTCAAATGTTGCCTTCAATTACCTCTAAGCCAAAATTAACAGGAAAAACAAACTTCGTTGAGAAATTCATAATTTTCTTGGAAAAAATAACTTCTTCAACTGTAATTCTAGTTTCTATGCCCTTGATGTGCTTAACTAAAAAGAATGTAACAAAGACAAAAGAAAGGAAGAAATACTGGAATTCAAACATGAAGATATGAAATGCCAATTTCTATGCACTTTCCTTGAAAAGATTATTTTTCTAGTATTTGTTTTACGTAAGGACTGCAGGAGGTAGGTATCCCGCTAGACTTGCTCCAATTTCAAAAACTAATCAGTTTAGCTAGCAGAAAACACTGGGATGCTGAAAATATTCTTGCAAAATATCCACTGAACTAAGAACTCATAGGGTTTATTTATATAAGTATAGAACACAAGTAAACAGAATAGACTGGGAAGTGGTTTCTGCTTTATATGTATCACGAAAAGAAGAAATTAGTAAATGACATTTAGCAATTACTTTGGTCTATTAATTAAATATTTTACTCACTTGTGAGCCACCTACTCTTGTCTTTTTTGTTTAGGTTTAGTTTTTTTGGGTTTTTTTTAGATTTCTCTCTAAAAAGTCTTGTCAACTGGTTTGGTTCTAATAAATCAGTGTCAAAATTCATGCTGTAATAGCGTTGATAAAACAAACAGATCACATTTTAGACTAGATTTTATGTCGGCGTTTTCATTTTTCCTCAGCTTACATCTTTGTATTGATTTACACTATTTACAGAAATATTTCTTATTTGCTATATTAACACATGGGTATAGGAAAATAGAACTCAAAGCTTAGTCCTCACAAGACAGGTTTGGCACATATACTTGTATCTGATTTTAAGTAATCAATGGGCACTGCAGCAAGGATGCGTAAATGACTGCATTTCATCTTCTGTGTCAATGGAGGAAAAATGAGCCAGAGTCAGATTTCCAAAAAGTATAGGACCATATCGTCATCATTGAATCACAGAATATCTTGAGTTAGAAGGGACCCTCAAGGGTCATAGTGTTCAAGTCCTGTGTAACTAGAATAATTTTTTTTTTCTACTTTGGAAATGTTTTAGTTATAAATTAAAAGTGTTGCCTTAGGGTTTTCATGAATTTGTAGATTTTTATACTTCTAGGTAGTTTCTCACATATACCGTAGCTAACAACCTCTGACCCTGTGTTAGCTGTCTTAAGGGTCAGATAATAGCTGGAACACTGCGCTAAGAAAACATGTACCAGAGCTAAGGCAACTAGATACCATGTTAGTCTAAACAAGAAAGCAAAGCCCAGCAACCTTGGAGAAGCTCCAATAAGATAAAGGGGTCTTAAGACCTCCAACTCAATTCTAGGAGAGGCGTGCCATGAGGCAGAACCAAGGGAAGTTCTGGGCATGGACATATCTTAGATTGGATGGGACCTTTAGATATGATAATTGAGTAGGGTTACAANCCCTGGTTTACTGTGGGTTGGGAGGTGAAATGACTTGGGCCCAGATGTTGCAAGAGTCATTCCCAGCCTGTTGGGAAGCCTGTTTGCTTTGGTAAAACATGGCAGAGTGGATCAGGGGGTTTGGCTGGAGACAGCTGGGAATTAAATGAAAGGGACACCTTTCGGATTAATTTACTCTGCATGTTTTGAAGCGGTGGTGCTGGGAAAAGAGCTCACATGGTATTCCTGAGGCCATGAGTTCATCCTAGCACCGGTCTTTTCTATCTGTTACTTATCAACACGTGTTGTACTCTTTCATACTTTTATACTTTACATACTCTTTTATACTCCTTTATATTCTGTACCCCAAAACCCTATAAGTAAAAGAACTCTTCTCTGCTTTACCTACATAAAGTTGTCTTGGAAAGTTTTTTCCCCCTTCCTTAAGGCAACAAAAGCCATATTTCAAATTCACATTTGCTTTACAAACACATACAGATGAGGTCACTTGCTCTGCTTAACCTGGAGAAGAGGAGACTGAAGGGAGACCTCATTGCAATCTACAAATTCCTCATAAGGGGAAGAGGAGAGGCGGACACTGATCTCTTCTCTGTGGTGACCAGTGATAGGACCTGAGAGAATAACCTGCCAGGGAAGATTTAAGTTGAATATTAGAAAGAGGTTCTTCACCCAGAGGGTGATTGGTTACTGGAACAGGCTCCCCAGGAAGTGATCACAGCACCAAGCCTGACAGAGTTCAAGAGGTGTTTGGAAAATATCCTCAGACACATGATGTGATTCTTGGGGAGGATCCTGTTCAAGTCCAGGAGTTGGACTCAATGATTCTTGTGGGTCCCTTCAAACTCAGCATATTCTGTGGTTCTGTGATTATACTAAAATCTTTTGCCAATTCAACAATTTTTTTTCACCACTAACCAAAACTAGGACACTAAAGTCCAATCTGTTAACTCTCTGTGGCTGAGTTCTTAAATGAAAACCAGTTAACTGACTGCTGGTCCTAATATTGTTTTATAAACTATTCAATGCAGAGACTGTTTTGCTCTACATTACAGTTTAAAACTTAGTCTTGTTCCCCAGATAAGACTTTCCAATGCTCCTGTCTACACAGTGAATAATAAAGTAACAGGTTGTTGTCATCCACAATGGGGACATGATCCAGCACAGTCCTCCTGAGAGAAATAGGGCTGCCCCTGTTGGGGGTGTTGTCATCAACCAACTGAACATGAGCCAGTAGTGTGCCCAGGTGGCTAAGAAGGCCAATGGCATCCTGACTTGTATAGGCAATAATGTGGGCAGTGATTTTCCCCCTGTACTCAACACTTCTTACACCACACCTCAAATCCTGTTATCAGTTTCGAGCCACTCACAAAAAGAAGGACTTTGAGATGCTGGATTGAGTCCAGAAAAGGGCAACAAAGCTGATGAACAGTCTAGAGAGTAAGTTGTATGAAAAGCAGCTGAGGGAGTTGTTTAGCCTGAAGCAAACAAGGCTCAGGGGAGACCTTATCACTCTTTTCAACAACCTGAAAGGAGGTTGTAGTGAGGTGAGCTGGGCTTTGGCCTCTTCTCCCAGGCAACCAGTGACAGGACAAGAAGAAATGGCTCCAAGCTGGGCCAGGAGAGATTCAGGTTAGACACTAGGAAGAATTCCTTCAGGGAAACTATTGTCAAGCCCGAAAAGTGACTGACTCACCATACCTGGGGGTATTTAAAGGATGTATAGATGTGGTTCTTAGCAACATCGTTTACTGGTGGTCTTGGCAGTGCTGAGTTAACAGTTGCATCTGATGATCTTAAAGGACTTTCCCAACTTAAATGATTCTATGATTTTCTAGTATGAAACTTAATTAATGGTCTGGAAATTTTGACAGGGGTTTTGTCATGAGTATTTTTGGGAGTCTCATAAAGGATCAGTGTTGAGAAAGATAGTTGCCAGTGATTAAAAAATAACATTTGGAAAGCATAAGGCTGTTTGCTCACTACTAAAGCAACCTCTTTTGAAAAATTTAAAGTGAGAAGCTATTACTGTAGTCCATAAACCTCTCCTCAGCCCTGAAGGAAGATATATCTGTTAGATGTTAAAAATGAAGTCTACTTAAAAGAAAGTTACCAAATTATCATTACTGCTCTTGCCTAGGGAATGTCTCTGGAGTCAGTAGCAATTACTACAATAGGTTTCACAAATGGAAACAATTTGCTTGTTAGCGCCGCTTGGATTTGTGCTAGATTTGAACTGTCAGCTTTTAAAACAGTAAGTGCTTACTATAAACCAAGAGAACACAGGCAGGAGAAATGACTACTGAGGAAGAGAATGTTATAATTACTTTTTAAAATTATTAAATACAGTCATTAATTACTAGACAATATTTTTTTAAATAGTTTGATAATGTAAACTACTGTGTTACAATATTTGTTGGGTGTTTCTCTAAAGTTACATTCCAAGGACAAGACAGTAAATATCTTCTGTATAAAACGTGCTTTGAAAGGAATGCATGTAATCAGTCGAAACAGTTTAAAGGTGGTTGGATTTTGGATTTTGATTTAGAGTCATCCGTATGCATAAAAGACTTTTTTCTTTTGTGTTTCAATTACCTTTCAGAAGCTCAAACTTCTTTAGAAGAACAGTTTTGAGTGTGCAGTGTAGAGCCACAATAAATATAAGTAAAGTAAGGAAATTAATTCCCTAGTGGTTGACTGTATTCATTGACTGACAGGGGACAAAGGAAGGTATAGACACCAAATGGCGGGACACTATTCATAACCTTTACATATATATTCTCAGAAAATTATGTCTTGGGTGTAGGTACCACTCCGTCATCCATTCCATGGCTGTGAAAATATAAAAAATCTAACAGCTGTTAGGGATTGTGACAAAAAGCAAGATCTGGGTGACTATGATCTAGTCCAGAGGTCACATGATGCAATATAACTCACATACATACACCTAAACTTTCTTCTTCAGTAAAACAGTGATCACACCTGAGACTGCAACAAAATCACTGGTTTGCAGTAACCCAGACTATGGCTGAGTGTTTTCTGGGATGCTGTTAGCTGGCAGAGGCAAAATAAATGCCAGAGAATGAGCTAGCAAAGATACTAGAAAAACAAGCACACATTACTTGTGTTTTGGTCCTGTTTGATAAACTAATACAGGCCTAGAGTGCATTGTCCCTTAGGCCAAAGAGTATGAGATCACTCACTTCACAAGACAAGTCTTCAAACATTTGCCTGTGCTAAATCTACTTTTAGTCTCCCCCTGACCCATACCTTAAATCAACCCAGTCTCTTTCACTGTTTAATTCAGTTACAGACCCTGTGTCTGACAGGTACAGTTCTATTTGTATATCTTTGTTCAGTTTTGGGGGTACGATCCAGACTGTACAGCAATATCAACCCACAACTATACTTTTGCATTTCCTTTCATTTTATTTTTATCAGATATATTCATTTTAGTATACGTATTATGAAGTGTAAAAAAACCCTCACTCTTATTAAGTATATACTTACAGTAAGAGTTCATACAAAAAGAGATATCAGTTCTGTTTAAATCATCTCTTGTGCCAGAACCTACTTATGGGTTGCAATGCGAAACTACCATACAGATATCAAAGCAGCTCAAACAAAACAACATCTTCTGTAATACAAACCCTTTCATGTTCCACCCTCCCTCCTCCTTGTATTATCTCTCTTGTTCTTCTTTCTAAGATATATTTTCTTAGTGTTTAACAGAAGATACAGCTGTGCATTACATCCTCTATTCTCATCTGTGCTGTCATTAAGGTGACCACCAACATTATTAATAAAAAGATTATTTCTGCATGCAGAACTGCCCAGAGTAAAGTCAATTACTCTTTGAATTCACAACCACCACAGCTGTCACTTGAAACTGCACTGAGAGAATTTCCAGAAAGTGGTCCCTCTAGCAAAGGAAGAAAAGGGAAACAACCCCACCTGGGGTTGTTCAGCTATGCTTTTGCACTATACTGGAGTACCTTAAAAATCTCTACCAGCCCACAGAGTGACAGTATCCCATCACTCCTCTCCTATAGTATGTTACTTTAGAAATAACCACTAAATAGTTTGCACATGACCAACCTTACTCTAACGTCAGGAACCTGTAAGTCCCCATAACTGCACAGTGCATCACACAACTAATAATCCAGTTATCACCCATCTAGACAGCTTTTGTGATCTTGTTCTCTACTGATGCTGCCACCAGTATTCATGTTAGTTGTTACAATGAGTCTGCATCACATAACAGTGGCTGTATTGTGTGCATAAAAGTCAGAAAGGGTCTCAGTCCCATCAAGAGAGCTATTATTCATATTGAACACATTATTCTCCTGCCCTTTGACAATGTTGATTCTGCAGCTTTATGTTGTTTCTTTCATTTCATGTAAAATAAAAATAAAAGTTCTTGTTCAAAATGTCCTTTGTTTATTACAGGGTCAGCTAGAGTTCTCAAATAATTTTGAAACATCTGCTGAGAAATAACATTATTTCTTAGTCAAGAGTTAATTTTTACTTTTGCAATTTAGGAAAAGTATTACTCATGTCAAAGGTTTCTTGAAATAAGATATTTAGGTGTGGCATAGCTTACAGAGTTATTTGTTGATTAGTAAGTGAACACAGAAAATTAAGTGAATATGGGGAATTCTTCATTAGTATAATTGATTTTTTATCGTTCTGTATTTTAAAGACTACTTTATTATATGGATTATATCCAGATCTATGACAAGTTGTGCTGCACTTTACCACTGCTAAAATCCTCTGATCATTTCTTTAAAATTATCTTTTCATTCATATCTAAAAGAGGATTTCTATGATATAGCACATAAGGTCAAAAGCTACAGAACCTAGAGACAGATTAATATTTGGCAGTAGAAGTTCTCATTTTTGATTTGAGGATATTTTGAAGAATTGCTATTTTATATTTTTCAAACCTGCCTTGGTAATGTGAATCTGTGTTAACACAGAATGTGAGAAACAATTGAGTAAGTTTGCCAATGACACCAAGCCATGTGGTGAGGTTAACACACAGGTCATCAACAGGGTCCTTGATAGACTTGAGAGGTGGACCCATATGAACCTCATCAAATTCCACAAGGTCCTACAAGTGAATTGGGGCAATCTCAAGCATAAGTACAGGTGAGCAGAGAATGAATCAAGACCAGTCATAAGAAGAAGGACTTAGGGGTATTGATTGAAAAGAAGCTCAGTATAACCCAGTAATGTGTGCTTGCAGCCCAAGAAGCCAACCATATCCTGAGCTTCATCAAAAGCAGTATGACCAGGAGGTTCAGAAACGTGAGACCCCACCTGGAGTACTGTGTACAGCTCTAGGGCCCCCAAGTAAGAAGGGCATGGACCTGTTGATGTGAGTCCAGAGCAGGGCCATGAAGATGATCAGAGGGCTGGAGCACCTCTCCTATGAAGACAGGCTGAGAGAGTTGGGGTTCTTCAGCCTGCAGAAGAAGAGGCTTCAGGAAGACTTTAGAGCAGCATTCCAGTACCCAAAGAGGCCTACAGGAAAGCTGGACACAGACTTGTTACAAAGGCATATGGTGATAGTACAAGGTGTAATGGTTTTAAACTGAAAGAGGGTAGGATTAGATTAGGACTAGAAAAGAAAAAGGTTCTTTACTGTGAGGAGTTCAGGCACTGGCATAGGTTAGTCAGAGAAGTTGTGGATGCTCCATCCTTAGAAGTGTTTAAGACCAGGTTGGATGGGGGTTTCAGTAACCTGGACTAGTGAATGGTGTCCCTACCTGTGGCAAAGGAGTTGGAACTAGATCATCTTTAAGGACCCTTTCAACTCAAACCATACTGTGATTCAGCAGCAAAGATATTTTGCTTCTGGAAAATCTTTAAATTTGCCTAACTGAATTCATACAATCATAAAATCATTGAGGTTGGTAAGGTCCCTAAGATTATTAAGTCCAATTTTTAAACTAGCACTGCCATCTTCACCACTAAGACATGTCCCCAAGTGCCACATCCAGCATGTTTTTTTAACACTTTCCAGGGATGATGATTCCAACACTTCTCTTGACACCCTATTCTAATGCCTGACCATGCTTTCAGTGAAGAAATTTTTCCTAATAGTCAACCAAAACCTCCTCTGGTGCAACAAGAGGCCATTTCCTCTCATTCTCTCATTTGTTACCTGTGATGTTGCCCTCATCCACTAAGTTGGTCACCTTGTCACAGAAGATCAGGGTGATGAAGCAGAACTTGTCTTTCATAAACTGATGCTAGCGTTTCCTGATCCCCTGCGTTTCCAACACATGACATGTGATGTCACTCAGGATGACCTGCTCCGTAATCTTCCCTGACACTGATGTCAGACTGACAGGCCTGAAGTTTCCCAGATCCTCATTACAACCTCTCTTGTATATGGGTGCTACATTTACTTCCAGTCAACTGGGACCTCCGTGGTTAACCACGACTGCTGGTAAACGAGGGAAAGTGGCTTAGCAAGTCACTGAATTAACAGTATTCACAATATTACTTACATACAATTGTTAACATCAAGTAGTAAACACAGAAAACACAAGTGATAATAAGTTTAGAAATGTTTGTTAATAAAACAAAAAAAGTAGCATAAGACTAAAAGTCTTAAAATTAGTATAATATTCCTTATCAGAATGAAATCCATATTCCTGCCTGAACTATCTTCATAATCAATCTGTTCTTGCTAAGGTTTCCAGTTGCAGAAAAAAGTATTTTTCAACAGAGAACTGATCCTTCAATTATTTTTAATCAGGTCTACATCTAGAACAGTAGCCAATACTTTATAGGCTTCAGCAAAAATGTCAACATATAATTGCACTACACCTACACCACACCTGCTGATGTAGTTAGTCATGTTTTACATTCCTCAAATAGCACAGCTTAACAGAAATACCATACAGAAATGTTTATACTGTCATTTGGCAATTATTCTTTTATTTTTATATCAAAATTTTCCTCTAATATCTACATTTGATCTTACACATATGCTTTGTTATTATTAATTTTTTCTGTAACAGCATGAGGAGATGGTGCAATATGGGCAAGGATTATTTGCAAGTATTTTTTCCAAAACAGTTTCAGAATTAACAAGGATACCATATTATTCTTCTCAGTATCAGAGAACCCTTTTGCAGAGATGGGCAAAGTCATGCAAAGGCAAACCAAAGATCTGCATAGCATTTGCAAAGTTAGTATTAGTTCCGATGCCTTCATTCCTAACAGTCCTTTCTACAGAGCTTATATAATACTAATTATATGAAACCTTCTCAGAATCACTCTATCAAGCCATAATGTTTGATCAATAGGGTTTAACCTTAGCTCATCTAAATTTAGCACAAGGTCTTTCTCTGATCTGTTTCAAACACTGTCTCCCCAATATTTGTCTCCTAGCAATTGATGAGTTAGTTTTAAATCACTTGGCTTGTCTCTAGGCAGATCAAAGTCAGGATTTACAAAATGCTTAACTGTTATGATAGGGTAAAAGTGGAGTAGAATTATATATATATATATGAATGCATCTTGATATGCTATATATATTTTTATATATATATATATGAACATATCTTGATTCCCAAATTATATTTTGCTCACACTGGCTGATTCTTCTTTCTATTTCATTCTACACCACAGATGTTTCCTAGCAGATTTGTTACAGTTAATATATATGTATATGATTTACAAATTCATTTATAACGCTTCTGAACTTAGTCCCCAGTGTCAAACTCAGTCTCCAATGAATCAGTGGAGGTCTCATAGATTTCATCATGAATCTAAATTTAGGGG
This sequence comes from Campylorhamphus procurvoides, assembly GCA_013396655.1. Lineage (NCBI taxonomy): Eukaryota > Metazoa > Chordata > Aves > Passeriformes > Dendrocolaptidae > Campylorhamphus > Campylorhamphus procurvoides. The sequence goes on from WBMV01000441.1 coordinate 46,154, forward strand.
TTAGAAAAGTTTTTTTTAGAATTTTTTAAAAAAAATTTATATCAAATGTAAGTTGTTCAAAACCCAGTGCAAGTGTCAAATAACCAGTAAGTTTATCTCAATTTAACATAAGAATAATTTGAATCTGGTTTGTACAGTGAGATGGAAGAATATATGTACAAGAAATCTAAGTAGGAAAATATTCCCCCGTATTACAAAATACCGTAAAAATATTCATTATACATCTTATATTAGCTACTATACTTGCTCCACCATTACTGCATTATAAACTTACACCTATGGTCAAATATATAAATGGTTATTTCCTTTGGTACATGCCCAGCTATAAGAGGATTTATCTCAAAACAGAGAGGGATTTCTTGCCCATAAATCTCTAGGATTTTTTTTTCCCAAGTTTTAAATTTACTGAATGAAATACTCTTTGGATTTCTGTAAATTGATTATGACTGAAGTCAATTAATATAATGGTTTCCTATTGATATAAATAACCGGTTCCAAAATAAAGCAGGGCTATGCCCATTTAGATTGTCAGAAACCATAGCATGCTTGACTTGTAGAAAATTTTAATTAGGTTAGAATTTCCCAAGCTAGTTATGTTCTATTAATCAGAAATAAATAAGGGCAATATTTAGATTTTGCTTTACAGGGAAGGCTGTATCAGTTTGCATTTTTACATTCGGTGGAACAAGAACACACAGTACATTTTCAGGTGAGATTATTAAAGACTATCCTTCCAGAAATTTCTGGTACACTCTTCATGGAAATGATTAGCCAATAACAACAGAAAGGACATTGGTTACTGAGAACTCTGAATGCTATGGTTCACAGCAAGGTTGCTCAGAGACCTGAAACTCATGCAGCAGAGTCACTCAGAGTAAGAAAATTCCTCAGATATTAAGGGTTTAAAATTAAAATTATTAGCTGATGAAACAGTGTTGTTTGTACCCCACTGGACACCATGAGTAGCATAGATGCAGTTAGTGGAGCAACAGGGCAGGATGCAGCATGCAAGGTCCCATGCTTTTTTGCCTGTGCAATAGATGGAGTGCTCTCTAGTTGGTGTATGGACAGTAGGATTTTGCAGAAAAGATTTTAAAGGTAGACACTATGCCAAAACAAAAGAAACTAAACTCATGATGCTGAGTTCATAAAGCAAAACTGAAGAGAAGCAGAATCTTCCATTCCACACCTGCAAATACTCCTCCACAATCTGCTCTAGCTGCAGGTGAAAGATGAACTTTTTTGGCAGCACACAATCAAGTGTAGTGCAGCAATTCAACCGTGATATCAGAAAGATCCATGTAACAGGTCAACTTGTGAGACAAATGTAAAGTTCTCATCAACCTAAAAGGTTTAAAATACCTTTAAAAGACATCCTCTAGCTGTGACTAACACATGATATTCTGACATTCACTTTCGATCAATCTGTACAAATAAATTTCAAGGTCAACATAGTATCAGAACTGCAATACAACCAGCATAACTGTATCTTATACTCTATCATTCAAAGGATATATAGCACTGAATGTAACTAAAAAGCAGAAGAGAGATTCTCTACAAACATCCATTAATCCTCTCTTGAATGACAATATTCTATCAAGAACTGAATTAAATCATCATGTTTTAAGTTGAAAAATGAAAGACTTTTTCTCTTAAACTTTAAAGACCTTTCAAGTCCCTAAATATTCTGTGGACAAAGCAGAACTTGTTACTGTAAATTCCTGAAAAGCCTCTTGGTGACTTCTCGTACTTGAAGCCATTCCAAGATGAGAGTTGAGACTGAGAGTCCTTACCTGGTACAAATGGAAAACAAATACTCACTCCTCTTCAGGAAATTCCTTAGTAAAGTCAGAAAAAAACAACTGAGGAGTAAAAACAGGTTGAAAGCGTAGTACAGAATCCAGAACCAATAAATGATGCTATACGTAGACATGTTCTTACTCTTCCCTCTCTCTTCTGGGGTTTCATGTTTCACATTACCCCTAAGTCACTCCTCAGACATCTCCTGAAAAAGTAGCCTAATTATATGAAGATCATTTGCAATAGAAGGGAACACTGATGTCTGTTGAAGTGTGCTAAGTTTGACTTAGCAGCAACAATTAAATCTTAGGTTAAGAGAAGAAAGGGTTTAAAAATTTAAAGAAAAATTTTAAATCAATTTATTGAGGTGTTTTATTTGTTTGATAGGACTTCATTCTCTGGTTACCTTCTCCATTTACCTAACCTGCATTTTACTGCCTCTGTCTCACTCACAGGACTGTTGTTTCCAGATGACATTTAGAATGTCTGTAAGCAAAATGTTCACGCTTATTTTAATGGGGAAAAAATTGAACATGACATATGGGTAATTCAGATAGCATTTACTTCACTGTGGGAAACTCTAACTTCACTTGTTACTTTGAACAATTCGGAATATGCCTCTTCCAAACTGCCAGCTTGCTGATATTGCAAATTCTGTATTTCTATGCTTAATCCTTGCCTAGGAAAATACTTCTCTTCCTTTTTTCCTTGTAAAGAGTTTCATACTGAGCTGTATTAGAATTAGACATGGTCTCAGTAAATTGAGACTATTTTAACAGAATAAATTGATTAGCTCAGTGCAATAATGTAATTATTTACCATACGTTAATATGTCACGAGCACTGTTACATTAGGCACCTAAACAAAATGACTAATCAGTTTATGCCTATTGCCAGTCCAATGAAACACACACCTTCGAAAAGAAAACACCTCTTTTCCTGTCAGCAGCTTGAGAGGGGCCGCTCGGTTCAGAGTGCAGGCACCTCAGTTGTGTGACTAATGATGCACAAGATGAAAATGGACCTAAGCACTTGTGAACTTTTACGTGTTTTGGAATGACATACTCTGTTAGCTATTGGAACAAATATTTTCTGTGAAATGCCAGCAACCACTGCAGGATCACTGCCAACATACTGAAATAAAAATAATTTGGAAAATAAAAAGCAGGAAAAGGCATACCAAAACCTGTTCTGGAATAGGTAGTATTTCTTGAAGGAAATTACTTGAGGAACATGAGGAATATGATGATGTCTCAGGTAGAGAAAGAACAATAAATATTGTAAGCAAGATGATAGATAATGCCTTTACATAGGGAGTATAGATTTTGTGAGAAGCAGAAGTCACTTGTAAGGACTTGAAAGTCTCTCTCTATGGAGAGAAAAATTGAGAACTTATGTTCTGCAGAGACAAGAATGGGATTTGGCAGGTGTTTCTCAGAGGGAGAAAGGAGGAGAGGCAACAGGCAGAATTTAGCTAGACAGAAGAGAAAGGTTTGGGAACAAGGAATATCACTGTCAACAGAGAGAGGTTAAACATGAGAATCTGGAGTTTAAGAAATTTCACAAACTTAGGTGTTTCATAGCTAGTAGAAAACAGTCAGTGAAAAGATATGTAACAATTTTATTTTATTTTTTTTACTTTCTTTATACCATGATTAGTTTTTCCAACTTCTCTTCTGTGAACTGTTGTTACCCGGGGCCCCAACTGTTGGAGATAAAAGAAAAACAAACAAGCAACACACTGACAACATTTACAGGAGTTGATTCTGCAGGGAAAAATCTAAACAGCCTTTTCTGACTCACTTAAGGGTAGGCAGAAATGTAGTATAGAGGTACTGAACACAGTTAACAAGTGCCTCATGTACCAGAAGCAGTCAAGATCAGCCAGAGTAAATTTACCCTGTGCATGCGACTTGGTGAAGAAGGGATTTAAAACACAGTCTTAGTTAAATGGAAACTTCACTCTCAGGAAAAAATGGTCTTATCAGAGATATTTCTCAACAATGTAGTTTTGTAAATAATTTCTAGTCCCAGGGAAATGGCTTTATGTGCTGCTTTGCTTCTGCAGTCAATAAGTATTTTCTTGCAAAGTTCATCAATGATATATATTACATGCTTAACTAAGGAATATTTCTATTAGTATGGGTCTAGTCAGTAATATAGGTTAATTCATCCTGCTGCTTCATTTTCTGGCAGGCAAATAATTTAGTGCTTAGCATTTAAGAGTGGAGCAGAGTTTGTGATAAATTTGTGTTCTTAAAATGATATCCTTGGTGTAGAGTCTGATAATAAACAGTCAACATCAGACTGTAGACATTAGACTTAATTCAACATGTAAGTAGTAAGGATTCTTACTTAAAACATTTTATTTCTGTTTTAGTACAGCCTACAGTTAGCAAACAACTTTGTATATTAAGTCAATTCAATATAAAGATATTTATATTAAGATATTGGGAAATAAGATTTCATTCTCCAATTGACTTGTTTGCCAGCTGTCTCCATTTCTTCATGTTGCTAGGTCTGTTGAATTGTTAAATTCACTATGGCAACTCTAACAATTCAGTTTCAAGCAACCTGCTCTGATTAGATCTAAATTATTCTTTGGAAAAGAAGACAATTTACATTTTTGTTTTGGTTCACAGCATGTTAATAGATTCCAGGTGTCAAATTGAGTGAGAAGTATTGATTTGAGTTTAATTTCTCAGATGGCAAGTTGAAAAAGCTTCTGTAGATTACTCTCCCCAGTGCTGTGTTGTGCACAGGGATGCCCAGACCCTGCATCCCCATACCTGTGTGCAAGTTTAATTCCCAGGTGAGAGAAACAAGCTTTTTGAGCATAGAACCATATTAAATATGTACTGCCTGTGAGACCACAGAGCATTGTGACAATACTTGAAGCACTGATTCCCTATAGATACATGTTTTATAAGGTCACATCACATTACAAATTTTACTGATAGATAAATTGAAGATTAAAAAGAGAATGAGCTCTTGCTCATCAAGATGATAAAGCCAACTAGCAGATAATAAAATGGAACTGCCTTGTAGATTTTGACAGGCCAAGAGTCAGAGAGCCAAAAAAAGTATTTGCATCCTGGACTATAAGTTGTAGACATCCATTCTATACCCTTTCTGACCACTCTTTGTTTTGTCTTTTTACATAAAATTTTCCATCAGAATTCATATTTCTTCTTCTGGCTCATATTTCTAAAACAATGCACACTTTAATTAAGTTGTAGCACTGATACCAGCATCATCTAAAGAACATTACTAAGAAGAGATTGTTCAGATCTCTCAATTTTAAATCACAGAGTACAAAGGCAATTTATTTTTTTTAAAAGCAATCAACTAAATCTTTTGAATGGGCTTCAAACTTTTTCATTCCTTAGCTATAAAGAATAACATCTAAACTGCTTTCTGATTAAAAAAGTTCTATAGGAGGTTAACAGAAAATCTTAAATGGAATTGCCAGTTCTATTGATTAGATTCAATTTACAATGCCAGCTGAGTAAAACCTGATTTTATTTAACTTATTTTGTCTATTGTTATTCTGCACATCAGTAAAAGACTAACCCGTTTTCTCTCCTATATGATCCTATTATCAATCAATCAATAATTTTCAAGGGAAAAAGGCAGAATTTCAAAACAGTTTCAATCTTGAATCTTTCAGAAGTCAATCTATTCTCCTTGGTTTTGATCAAAAGGCAAATAGCGAGGAGTAAAACTTGAGAATGTTTGTGTGAGTTAAACAAGTTTTGCAGTTGAATTAAGCTGCTATTTAACACTAAACATGAGAGACTTAAGATAAATCTTCTAAGAGTATCACAAATGCAGCATTCATATTTTCACAACAAATTATAGCAATTCTTTTTTCCTCAGGTCTTTAAAGTAAAATGTGCGTGAATCTATCTGCTTTTCAAAGAAACCAGAATGAATTTATTTAATCAAAATTATCACCACTTTTCACAGTTTCAGAACTGAAACATAGATAAACAAGTAATGGCTTAACAAATATGAGAGTTGTGGCTTTGATAGTGGCAAAGGTTGAACCAACTACCCACTGAGTGCCACAATGCACTAAATATTCAAATATTACTGCAACAATACACTTCAGAAGATCAGCAGCCTGTTTTTTAGCTCTAACCTGACAGGAAGGTGTCTAGCAAATATTATTTTCATTTTCAGCAATTTCATCTGTAACAGTTTAACATTGTCTGTAGAATTATCAGTAGCTTGGGATTGATTAAGAACTGTAGGTTAACCTCTAACCTCAGAGGAGAGATGGAAAAGGTTTGCTGCAATTTCATTTTTTCTGCTTTTATGAACTTCTTTATTTCTCAAATTGCAGTACACAATTATTCAGCTGCTAACCTTTCAAACCTGTATATTTGGGGCTTTTTTCTCACAAAGTTAGAACTATTTTAGAGTGCTCTCCTACTACATGAATACCATTTTGGACTGATACACAACAAATTTGGGATCTAGAAATTAAATATCCCACCATGTTAGCTTTTTAGTGGAATTCAAATTTTAACACACTGGGATTCTATTTTTTTCACAGTTTGTTCTGTTATTCTATTCTCAACTTTAAAATATTTGTCTGGAACACAACAGATATGAGATTAAAAAATAAAAATCCAACATTCTGTCTTTTGTTCCACCGACAAGTATCTGACTAAATGAATTTTCCATTGAAAATTTATTATTTAGTAATTATTTTTCATAATTTAATCTCTAACACTCAAGTCACTTGCCCAGGTAAAGATACTGCCTAAATCATGAAGTAGTAGCCATTGTCATCATCATGGCTAGGCTTCACGAATGAAGATTTGGGAAGGGCTCTACCCACGCTTGCTGCAGTAACCATTGCAGTACCATTGAATGAAATCAAGCCATAGTACCTAAGTATTTCTAGTTCTTGATAAACATCACAGATATTTTATTGCACATAAATCTATTTGGATGATTGCAACATGTCTTCCATTTTATACTGCTACACCTCTATAGCAACCACAGAAAATAGTGATGGAAAAATTATGCCAGCTTTCTAAGGCACAGTGATCCACTGTGATCCAGTTGAATTTCCAAGGGAACTTCTCAGCTGACAAGATCAGAAAAACAGGATGACCACTTGTGAATCTCTCTCTTTTTTTCCCCCTTCTTTTTTCTCCAGGTTCTTCATTTTTCTGAAGTACCGTAAGTCTATCTTTTCAAAACTTACTGACATCATCATTCTTCTGAAACAGATGATGGAATTGATACTACAGTGTAACAAGATAACAATAACATTCTTAATCACCTGAATATGTATGTTCTTAGCTGCTTTTCTCTCTAGTATTTTTTTTAAAATCAATGAAAGATTTCTATTTCCAAAGATGAGCATAATATGAAAATGCGAAGTGAGAAACAAGTAAAGCTAAAATCATAAACTGGGATTCATCATCACTCCAGACTGAGGCAGGTTCAATAACTCTTTGAGCTATGGCAAACTTAGTCCAAATGTTATTTAATTATCATAGTACACACTTTTAGCCCAGAGTGGAAACATACTGTTTCAGGCAGCAAGCAAACACAGGAGAGGGGATGCTATAGGTGGAGTGACAAGAAGCATTTTAAACCTTCTTAATATCATCTTTTATGGGACAATAGGATGTAGCAACCTGACAATGTGGTGGCTGTGACTTTCTGTAATCACTATGGCAAAAAGAGTGCACTTATATCTGTGTATGCACAGCTCCACCTAGGTTTCAATCTACCCAGAACTGGATATTCCATCAACAAAACCAGTTTTCAAAATTATTCACTCAGAAGTTTCTCAGAATTACTCTAGGACTAAGTAATGGGTTCATTCTCCAAGGCAAGTGCCTTATTTCTACAGCAAGAGGAAACTTCTGTGTCTTTTCACTGTATCTGCAACTTTTATACTGGCTGAACTCCATCCTGTATTCCATCTTTTTCTATTTTAAGCGATAGTGTTCCACCAGATCAGCAAAGGAGCTTTTCAACTCGAACTATCATTTCATAGAGTCTCTTTGAATTTCTGGAGCAAATATTCAATATAAGTGTAGGAAACAGATACTATTAGAGGTTCCGTTTCTAGGGCTATGTCTTTCCTGTGAACAATCTTGTTTATTTGAATTGCCCTGTTTTTAAGTCTGAAGGGTTAAATATGGTACTGCGTTCGAATTTTCATGCAAGTTTTTTGAAAAGTCTCCTTGGTGAACAAGAAAAGATTGCTCTTAAGCAGTGGGCTTTCTTTCTAGGCATATGGCTGAACTATTCCAGGAAAGTAGTTCATTATTTGCTAACAAAACCTGAGAGAAGATAACATGACAGAACCAAGGCAAAATCCTTCTGCCATTCAAGTGGAACAGAGGCTGCCCAGGGCCCTGAGCTGCCTCAGTTTGTGCGCTGGTGCACTCACAGACATTACCTGTGGAAAATACATTGTTTTTTCCAAACAGAAATCATAGGTATATAGCAAAACAGTGTGTTGAATACATAAAAATAAATGTACAAAAGCAAGATATGTATGTCTGGGATCCCATTACAGAAAAACTTAATCATACCAGCTTATTAATTATTGGTATAAAAGATGGCAGGCACATAAATGCATTTTGTCTAGCCTTTCTTAGTGATTACCACCATTTTTTCATGCACATCCACCAAGTCTATTATCAAGTTTTAGCAAGTTCCACACATTTTCTTTAAACTTCTACATGGATTGGAAGGGATGATTTTTTACTGCATTACTGTGTTGGGAAAGACTTCTACCACAGTACATGCGAAACAGAGAATTATCCAGACTATACATGGTGGAAAAAGAAGCCCTTGGAGAGAAGACCACCACTGTGACAACTTCCAAAGGACCAGAGACTTTATAATTCAGCATTACTTGCGTCTTTTATGTACAGGTTTTTCCCCTGTTTAGATTGCAACCCCTCGAAGGCCCCTGCACACACGTGAAAATAGACTGTTCCTTTTTCCCGGGTACCCAGCCCCGCCCCCCTCCAGACCTTATTGGATGTACCACCTGTCATTCCCTATCCCTGGGTTCCCACTGGGGTTTGGTCCTCCTGCTCCCTTATTGGCCCCTGTGCCCCCCAAACCACACCACTTCCCCTGAACCCTTACCCAATCACATCCTACCTCCCAAACCCTGACCGAAAGGCTTAAATACCCTGGACACCGGTAATGAGAGGGTTTTCTTTGACCACTCAATCTCAGACTGCTACATCTCTTTACTCTCGACCATGTGGGGATTTCACAATCCCCTCCAGACCCTGGGAGGCTGTGGGACAGTAGTGGAGCTGGATTCCCCTACCACAGCTGTTACTACTGTAGTGATGAGTGATTTGTAACATGGAAGCAATAAAAATCATAACCTCTAAGCACCTGTAAGTAAGGCTTCTTGAACTCAGAAACACAAACTTCCTTTATACATGGAGCTGAGGCTGCCAACTCTAGACGCACAGGTTTGCAGTAAGCTGTAGGAAACTTGGTCTTGTGGGAGTTTCTGTCTGCCACACTGCTGGTGCTTAGGCACATGGCACACTTTGAATGGCACAGACAGATAAACTTATAAAAACATGAATAAAGGGAGAAAAGGCCTGGATAGAGGAGATGGCTGTTGGTTTGGCATTTTTTCTTGTAATGACAGCCTTAGCAAGCAGCAAATTTTAAAATCGGGGGTCAAAAGAGCGAGACTATTAGTTTTGGATTAAATAACCAAAATTTGAGAACTTTAGAACTGAAACTCTGGATACTGACACCAGAGTTACAATGCAATAGAAAGTAATTATACTCATCTTCCTCATTCATAAACTCATTATGGAGTGTTTGTGTTAATTAGGTATAACAGTATCAGCTTAGCAAAGTAGCTTTTCCCCTTACTAGAAAAGGTGTTCCTTTCCCTCTGTACGGCACTGTTGGAAAGTGGCTTCTAGTGGAATGGAGAGGCGATGTGACAGGAGGACTGGTTGAAATTACATTTTCACAACAAAGGTGTAAAATACTTGAAATGAATCCTGTGTTCTAGGACACCACATTGCTTACATTATTTATGTAAAATGTCAGGATGGTTGTAATACAATCTAATGCTACTGTGGTGAGCATAGCCAGAGACTTTTGAAGATGGCCGCAGTGGAAGACAAGCAAAGCTGACATTAAAATAAGGCAGTGAAAAGTGTACTTCTGGGGAAAAATAAGGGAAAAAGTGTGAAGAGACAGAGAGATACTATATATCACAACTGTTTTGAAGATAGAATTCAGAGTTTTAAAACATGAAAGTGAATTTATCACATTAAACATTTCGAATAAGCAAATGAAGCAATAGATGTGCACATTTAAAGAGACTGAGGTTGAATGTATTTACTGAGCAAGCAAGAAAAGGACTGCAAAGGTCAGGACTGGTTCCTGAGAGAGTGACAGGAAGGATCAGGAAGGACAGGATCAGGTTAGAGGCAGATTAAGGCCACACATTTATCTGAGAGGGTCTGGTGAGACAGGAGGAGGGAGGGTAGTAGGGACTGCTAGTTTCCTGTGAAGAAGAAAGCCAGAAGACTTGCAGCAGTGCAAGACATCTTGCACTGAGCGCCCTTTAGAGTGCAGTGGCATTTGTGGAAGGTGATGACGGCAGAGGCCTTAAATTCACATGTTGGTCACAGAAGCAGCATAGGCACTGGCTGGTGGGGAGAGAAACTGCTTCCAAAATCTACTGAAAGGACTACCAGACACAGCTGAAGCAGAGAGGACCACACCAGAACAGTAGAATTATAAAAATCAGCTGAATGTGTTAATGAGGGGATTCAGCTACTATAGAAAAATATGAGAACATTATATTTACCATTCTCTCTGAGAGCTTTCCAACTTCTATTCATAACTGGACAAAACAAAAGAAAATCTAAATTTTACTACCCACTGAATAGACAACTTTCCAGTTTATTTCTTGTTGATTAGTTTTATGCCAACATTTATCCTTGGTTTACTTTAGAAAGAAATGATTACCTCAATCAATGCTCCAAGAGTTACAGAACATTTGCAATTATAAACCACTGTGATCCTTAGTAGAAAAAAACAACGTATCACCTATTTGATAAAGATAAAACTCGTAACTGAACAGTTTCATATCTTGAAAGCAGAAAAATCATTGTCTGGATAAAGTGGGAAAATAGCAAGAGAGACACACAGTAATTTTGATATTAGCTGGCAATGAAAAACAGAAGAGTAGTGAAATTCCCTGAGTATATTGGCAAGTGGACATACAGTCACCTGGTTTCACCAATAAAGAAATGAGTACTCTTATATTGGCTGTTGCCAGTGTGTTCATTATTCAAGTTATCAAGGAACTAAACCATTTCAAAAATAAAAACAAGCTGGTACACAATGAAAGCTGCCAACAAAACATGAAAATATAAATTAATATGTTTACAGGAAAGAAAAACAAAACTATTTTTCTTGCCAAATTGAGAAGAGAACAAGATGTGTTACTCGTGTGTTTTCTGAGCTTAATTTTGTTTTATCAATTCCCTGGCCTCAAATCCCTTAAAGGACTCACTTGGGTGAAGTTCTGAAAGATGTGGAAGATACAGAATTCTGGAGAAATTGCCAAGAGTAAACATAAACTTGAAAGCTGGCGGCCATAAAAGTTCTCATTTTAGGTGAACAAACCTTGTAAAACACACTGTATGTTAAATTCCAGAATAAATCTTCGGACATAAATGTGAAGTTGATCTGAATTTTTCCAATATTCCAAAGTGAAAAAAAAGACCCAAAAACACAGAAGGATGGACATTTGGTCAGTTAAAAGATCAAAGTTTGCAGTATAAGAAACTAATACCCTAAACTCCCATTTTAACATTCTTTAACTAAGAAATTATATCCTATATTTTTCCAAATCATTAATATATATAAAAGTGAACCTACAGATTGTCAGAAAAGAGACAAGACAAATTGGGAGGGAATGTTGCCATGGTGTTTACCTGATGAAAATATAGTACTATCCATCTAGGCTACAGAATCACACTAGCAGCAAATATTTCTAGAAGAGGGTCATTTTTTGCCAAAATTCTTACCCTTTTGTAAAATTTCATTTGAAACAACTCTTCTAATGAAAAGGATGTTACTCTATATGAACCCTCCTCCCCCACCAAAACCAAAAAAATCCAATTATTTTTCATTCTTTCAGTATGATTTTAATGCATTTACCAAAGCAGAAATAAATGTTATTCAACTATACATTGCCTTGATTTCCTTGCATTGAATTCTATTTAGAAGTAACAAAATAAATATGGTATGTTTTCTATTTCTAACATCTTTGTAGCAGAATCAGTTATGCAATATGCAAAGAAAAAGAGATGTAAAAATTTCAGTAAAATAATTAGTCCTAAGGTAAAATCATTGCAATGTTTTCTTGACAGATAGTTCTGGCTTCTGTCTCTATTACTGGAAATTTTGTCCACATGAAGAACAAACACAGGAAGTTATTTACAAACAAACAAGAAAATTATCTAGTCTCTTCTACTAGATTTTCTCTTTGAAATGGGAGTAGAATGACAGAGATATATCTTGTTAAGAAAATGTTGCGATTTCTACAATTTAAATAACCTGTATAGGCAGTGGAATAGAAAGTGTTGCATTTTACCTTTTCAGTATTTCCTAGTGTAACAAAACCTAAGAAAATCTTGATTAGGCCTTAGGTCATACAATTTTTAGGATATTTTGCACTCATCCAGCCCTGTTCCCTAACCTTCCATTTGAAAGTCTCAGCCTTGGCTAGCACAGTAACAAAGAAGATTAATGTGCACAAGGTTATCTTTCTGATTCAGGTAAGTTAGTTGCCTTTTTTATTTAATTACACTTTAATTTAATTCACAGTCTATGAAATAAACCAAAGCTGCATTTATAGGACTACCATAACATTTCTTTCTTGCTTTCTCTTCAGTTACTGTGACTTAAACTAACCCTTTTTCTGATTGAAGAAACCTTGCCCTACACTGCATTCTCTGTCTAGTAGAGAAGGAAAAGTAGAAGGAAATGGAGGGCAAGAGACACATGCTTAGAGAAGCTGATGGCTCTTGCACGACTGGAAGAACTTTGTGAGATTCTACAGATTGACGATTTTATATGCAGTGCTTTTGGTAGATGTGTCAACCTGGTAGCTAAACATGACTGAGCCTGGTGTGTGTTTATTAACAGCATAGAAGACAACGACCCTTTTCTTGTGGAACTAATGACTTAGTAGTAAAAATCAAGGTTTTTTTCAATTGCTTAAGCCTTTACTAACTCTCAAGGAATCTTGTCTAAACAACACAGAAGTCTGTGGGCTAAATGTCAGTCTTTGTCATGGTAATTGTACATTCAATAAAGCAAGACCCATCACAAAGAGAAAAGGTAAAGAGGTCATACTCCAACCTCAAAGATACAGACCCAATTCAGTGTTCCAACAAGATTCAGGGTCCTTTCTTGTGGATACCTGATCCATGACATAGGTTTGAAAAGGAAAGGAATGATAGACGTTGTAAACCCATTCCTGTTTTAGGGGCTCGACCATAACCGTTTCCTCAAGACTCAATCCATGGCTTATGCAAATGTCTTTTTACCTTTGCTTCACTCTGAGAGCTGGGTGATTAAAATGCAGGCAGAAAAAATGTCTACATCAGGGACATGAGATCCCAAACACCTTTCTATTCTAATTGTTCTGAAGTTAGAGAGGTTACAAATTTTGAAGGTTTGTGGGGTTGCATTTGAAGCTGGAAAAACAAAGCATTCCTTCCATTGATTAACAATAACTAGAAAACGTTTCCTAAAAGACCAAAGAATGAACACAGCATCTTGCCAGGAAACCTTTCTTACATAAGCAAGCCCAGTCAAAAGCAAAGAGAACATTCAGCTGAGAAACCTAGGAGACCAATTAATGCCAAATTAGAAGAACAAAGAAAATGCTGTGTTTAAGGAAGGTGTTTCCTCCCATATGATTCCACTAACAAGACAACATTGTTCCTCTTACCTAAGAGATATGTGAAAATTAATCAATGTGTTTCATGAAATGCTCTTTATATAACAATAACATTTTTGTTTGTTTGCATGGTTTTGGTGTCAGGCATGGCATGTAAATTTTACTTCAGTATTTTGGGACCTAAGTGGTTTTTGTCAATTTAAACTGTTCTTAACATCTGTTCCCCTACCCATAGGTTGATGTTCAAATGGAATTTACAGAGAAAGCTGATAAAGAGCAAGACATTTTGTCTGCTTATGGTTAGCTGTAATGAGATGACTACTCTCAGAAGCTGGGCTTTATATACTTGTGATTCTTAACATATAAAATGTATTCTAAAAGATGACTCAGCATAAATAATGCATAATTTAATAGACAAAAATATTCTTAGTTGGTTTTGATGTGGAGTTTTGTGAATATTGTAAGATAGATTTTCTTAAAGCAGACTTGGTAGCAGTAGTTAAGCATGTTTATTTTTTAATTTATTTTGCTACAGTTCTCTATCCTCGGGGGGAGGGGACGGGATGGGGTGGGAAATGTGCATAGACAAAAACTTATTATAGAAGATGTTATCATTTCCAAATCTAATAGAAACAGTTTGCTCATATACAGGATTCAGAGTAAAAATGTTTCAGTCTCAAAAGCACTGACATTCTGTTGATAGGGATTTCAATAAACAAACAAATGTTGCTTTTTGATAACCCTCTTTCTATACAGTAGTATTTCACTGCAGAGGCAGAGCTCTTTACAGGCTTACTGCTGTGAATGAAAAAGGGTGACAGTCAGATTAAAGGCTTCCAAGGAAAACTTGAATTTTATGTCAAGGTAAAAGCTGGTGAGTGTTATTTACAGTTCTGTGTCCTTATTCAAGGTATTCGTACTAATCTGAACATATGATTAGAAATGTTGAAGATCTTAAATAGTTGCTGCTTTTCAGACCTCAACACATCTCTAAATTATATGTATCCTTGACGATATTATTAATGTTACAGAACATCATAGAAATAAGTCTACTGAAATCACTTCCTTTTCCTTGAAATAATGTTTTCAGAAAGTTTTATATCTAACATATAACAAATATTTCCAAGGTTTCAGCTGTTTTTAAAAAGCCCTAAAACATTCATTCTGTACACTATGTCCCCTTTTGCTTTAATCTATAAAGGTTTTCAGAAATTCAGCTTGTCCACAAGAAACATGAATTCTAAATAGAATTCTCATTTAGGCAAAACACATATTCAATTTGCACAAGAGCACTCGTGGAAGTTTGACATACCTTCCTTTTCCACAATTTTTTCCATGTATTCCTACCCTGTTTTTTCTATATATACACAGACAGGGTGAGATTCATACCACCCTTTATGGTATCAGCAAAAATGGACCAATATGCTACAAGCACAACATATATATACTGTGACTTTTTCTCACAAGGAAACAACAGTTAATAGCCTGCAGGAGGGGTTTCCCACCAAGACTTCTCAATTTCCATTTCAAACACTGCTTAGAAACTCTTATAATGTGTGGTACCATAGAATCTAGCAGGATCAAGACCCCATGATTATAAATAGAGATAAGATACGGCTGCAGTATAAGACTGTAAAAAACTCCACCGGTAAACAAACATAAAAACAGTTGGATGAGAAGCAAGAAAAGTAAATATAGCATGTTAGTTTTCAGTCTCTTGCATCTTGTTTCTGTTGCTACTACAGAACCATTCAGAAACAAATATGCTGTACATGTATGTGAGAAATTTGGGGGTTTTAAAAGGTCTAACTGAAATAATTTTTCAAAGAATGCTCCTCCTATATTTTTTTATTTTGACTTTTACATGTCTCAGAAGCTAAAAAAAACATCTTGTCAATGATTAGGAAAATGCTGTTAAGTGCTATATAACACTTAAGTGGCATGAGAAGACTGGAATTAGTACTGTGTATTAATCAAATTTTGTCAACCATTGGTAACATATGGTATTACAATTATGTCAAATATATTTTCAAAAGACGTGAACAGGTGCTAACGCTTGTGTTCCAAATGTTGACAGGCCTTAACAAGATGTGCTCTGTTTACCAAACTCTGTCCTGCAAAAAAGGCAAGAAAGAACTATAAACTAGGGCAAAATTTTTTTTTTCCAAGTAACTTACATTTCTTCCCAAAGTTTTAGGAAACTTGTTGGTTCCAATATACTTTGATATAGACAGTAGTCAGGATTCCACATTATGTATGAAATAGAAAAGCAATTTTTGAATAGTATTGTTCTTTCCAATTCATAAGGTGAATGTACAATACATCTACTGCTAACACTGTTATCACTAATATTTATTATTACTAACATTGTGCTGGATTGTAGAGGCCCTGCCAGAAGTGCTTGTCACATGGCAGCTATGATATGTTCCTACACATAAAAGACTGTCTGTCTACAGAGTTCAAAATCTCAGAAAGATGCACAACAATGGATTTATAATGAATAGGGCACGTAAGGAAATTATGGGACATCATTTGAAGAGAAAGAGTAATCTGGAACACCTTTATCCAAGAACAGTGAAAACTTCTTTTTTTTTTTTTTAATAAAACTTCTTTAATACTGTAGATGCCTAAAATATCTATTAAACTAAATAGATTGAGTCTCCAGTAAGACAGGAAAGATTACTGTACAAAAACATGCATACAATTATGACAGGATTAGTGTGTTCTGATTTCTGTTTGATCTAGAACAGTAAGTATCAGATATGGTTCAGCAACAAATAACTTTTAGTAATAACTAGCAAAATGTACAACTATTCTTCTTAAGAAGAAGGGACAGCATGCAACACTATTTCAGACTGTTGGATGTTTAAACTGTAAACTATTTAGATACCATGCTGAGAGGTACAATAATAAAGGCAAAGGAATGGTCTAGCTTTTATCTCTTTAAAGAATGGCTTTAAGTAAACTGTCACTGACTTTAAATTATTTCCATTATTTCATTCTGCTGTCACTTTATTGCTTAGGATCACTACCTTGATGCCTAAGGTTTGGGGTGAATTTTGTGGATTTTTGGAATTTTAGAGGTATAGGTTTCTTGCTCACATATTAAGGGGTGTTTGGAGTTGCTGAAGGGATTTTCTCACATATTCTCAGGCTTTCTGAAGGTCATGATGTTTTTCAGAGCCACCTGCAAGATAACTTGAAGTCAAAACAATAGAAGAGCCCAGAAACCCTTGGAGGTGGTCCAGGGGGGCATGGCCCAGGACCCTGAGGGGTGGACCACCGGGGAGATTAGAAATAATGATTGGTTATGGATATCTCATATGTTAATTGTTTAGAAGGGTATAAAAGTTGTAACCCTACTGAGGGCGGGGTTCTTCGGGGATTTTCAGATGTGGGGACCCTCGTTGAATCCACAAGTGTTTGGTGGGCCCGGCGGAGGCCCGAAGCCTCCGATCTCCCAATAAAGGTATTGTCTATCTTTCTCCATTAATGTTTTGTCTGAGTGCCTATTTTCCAGGATTTTAGGCATTAACCTCTTAGAAATTACATGTGATTCATGTGTATTAAAGGTTGCAGGTCAGGTTGAAATATAATCAAGTTTGTATTTTAATTAATAGGAAGTGTAAATTCTTAATTTACATTCACATAAGTAAGAAAAAAAATTCTAATATGCTGATCATTTCAAATGGCGTTTTAAAAGATTTTAAAAATATTTTAACTGATTCAAAAATATTTTAAAGCATAGTTAAAATAAAACTGTTCCCCTCCATGAAAACCACTCCACAGTGGCATACAAACATGTCTTCTGCTCAGTATTCACATGAAGCTGCTGTAAGATCTTGTGGGACAGGACTGACACCAGGTTATGTATTTCTGGTTTGCATTATTTAGGTGATGTCAAACCCCAGCAATAAGTATTACAATCATTCAATGGGTAATGTGGCTACACCAGAGAACCAGCCCATACCAGTATCAGTCACCTCTGCACACAAGAAGAAATGGACATGAAAGACAATTAGTAAAGGAGGACAAAGGGGGATCGTCACAGGAGCAGAAGGAAGAGGCAGAACAAGACCAAGAGATAGCCACTTGATCCTTATTCTTAAGAGAGCTGCAGGATACATGGAAAGATTTTTGGCTGTCTATCAAGCACATTACCATCTGGCAGCTCCCATACTGGGATAACAGAGCTAACCATTTCCACAGGGTGTGGAAGCCCAGCAGCTGGGATCACTTTCTAGGGAAGCAGGCATTGACAAGGTGGTTGAAAGAGGGAGACGAGTCCTTAGCCTCTGGAGGCATGTCCTGTCAAGCATGAAGGAATGGTATTCATTCGAGGAGGATGTTTTATGTCACCCAGGAAAGTGGGTCACAGTAGAGAAAGGCATCCAGCACCTGAGGAAATTAGCTCTGCTGGAGACAAATTATTTTGACCTGAACAACACACAGTTACCCACAGATCCAGATGAAGTCCAATCCACAGGACCCATGTGGATGAAATTTGTAAGGTGCACACCATGGTCTCACACCAACCCACTGGCAACATTAACCTGGAAAGGAAATGGGTCACCTACACTGGATGGAGTAGTTCCCCAGCTCTGTGAAAACGAAGACAAATATCTCTTCCTCCCTTGTCTCAGCTGTCTGAAAAGGTGTGAAAAACTGTTCCAAGAGTTCCAGCAACAAAAAGAGGATATGTCCTATACCCCACCTCTATGAACCTACATCTCAGCTATTAACAATAAGAATTCTTTTGCTCAAGAGAATGTAGAAGGTATACACCATTGGGTACCCTATGGTTTTATCTGTGAGACCACAGAGAGGACATGAGGATGTGGGATGGAAAACCTACCTCAACCCTAGACTCATGAGTACATGACTTGCAGGGAAAAACATTCATAAATAGGGGTCCTTCCAGGAAAGTTGCTGTGAATACAGTGGGCAGTTTCCCAGGCAGAGCGGAAGGACTGATTTTAGTCCTGATCCCACAGAAAAGAAATTCTAATCCATTTCAATAAGATGTAAGTGGAGAATCCCATGACCAATATTAGAGGGGCCCTGCCTCCAGCCATGTGAAGGAGAGGAACCGCTGGGTTTACTGGACTATGAGGATTCAATGGCCTGGCACGCTGGAGCTGAAGGAGTATAAGGCTCTAATACATACTAGTGCACAGTATACCCTAATGGCATCAAGCTCTTATGTGGAATAACTGAGAGAGCTGGGCTTGTTTAGTCTCAAGAAGAGGAGGCTCAGGGGTCACCTCATCACTCTCTGCAACTACCTGAAAGAAGTTTATAGTGAGGTGGGAGTCAATCTCTTCTACAGTGCCCACAGTGAGAGGACCAGAGGAACTGGCCTTAGGCTGAGTGAGGGGAGAGTCAGATTAGATAATAGAAAACAATTTTTTATTATTAGGGTGACCAAGCATTGGAACAGGTTGCCCAAAGATGTGGTGGAATCACCATCCCTGCAGCTGTGAGACACTGGATTATTGCACTAAATATTGGCTCATACCAACTCAAGTGGGAACAGTGAGGGGAAGCAACATGTCAAATTTCACAGAGGTGAGGCAATGCCCTATCCCCCAGTCCCTGTAAGAATCTTGCGTGAACCTCGGAGAAGCTGTCTGTCCCTGGACATGGGACACCCTATCCACACCACACCCCCTGGACCCCTAACCCAACCTCTGATTGGCTCACACAGTGGGAGCACTTGGATTTCATGATCTTGAAGGTCTCTTTCAACATTGATGATTCTGTGATTATTTTCACNCCACAGGACCCATGTGGATGAAATTTGTAAGGTGCACACCATGGTCTCACACCAACCCACTGGCAACATTAACCTGGAAAGGAAATGGGTCACCTACACTGGATGGAGTAGTTCCCCAGCTCTGTGAAAACGAAGACAAATATCTCTTCCTCCCTTGTCTCAGCTGTCTGAAAAGGTGTGAAAAACTGTTCCAAGAGTTCCAGCAACAAAAAGAGGATATGTCCTATACCCCACCTCTATGAACCTACATCTCAGCTATTAACAATAAGAATTCTTTTGCTCAAGAGAATGTAGAAGGTATACACCATTGGGTACCCTATGGTTTTATCTGTGAGACCACAGAGAGGACATGAGGATGTGGGATGGAAAACCTACCTCAACCCTAGACTCATGAGTACATGACTTGCAGGGAAAAACATTCATAAATAGGGGTCCTTCCAGGAAAGTTGCTGTGAATACAGTGGGCAGTTTCCCAGGCAGAGTGGAAGGACTGATTTTAGTCCTGATCCCACAGAAAAGAAATTCTAATCCATTTCAATAAGATGTAAGTGGAGAATCCCATGACCAATATTAGAGGGGCCCTGCCTCCAGCCATGTGAAGGAGAGGAACCGCTGGGTTTACTGGACTATGAGGATTCAATGGCCTGGCACGCTGGAGCTGAAGGAGTATAAGGCTCTAATACATACTAGTGCACAGTATACCCTAATGGCATCAAGCTCTTATGTGGAATAACTGAGAGAGCTGGGCTTGTTTAGTCTCAAGAAGAGGAGGCTCAGGGGTCACCTCATCACTCTCTGCAACTACCTGAAAGAAGTTTATAGTGAGGTGGGAGTCAATCTCTTCTACAGTGCCCACAGTGAGAGGACCAGAGGAACTGGCCTTAGGCTGAGTGAGGGGAGAGTCAGATTAGATAATAGAAAACAATTTTTTATTATTAGGGTGACCAAGCATTGGAACAGGTTGCCCAAAGATGTGGTGGAATCACCATCCCTGCAGCTGTGAGACACTGGATTATTGCACTAAATATTGGCTCATACCAACTCAAGTGGGAACAGTGAGGGGAAGCAACATGTCAAATTTCACAGAGGTGAGGCAATGCCCTATCCCCCAGTCCCTGTAAGAATCTTGCGTGAACCTCGGAGAAGCTGTCTGTCCCTGGACATGGGACACCCTATCCACACCACACCCCCTGGACCCCTAACCCAACCTCTGATTGGCTCACACAGTGGGAGCACTTGGATTTCATGATCTTGAAGGTCTCTTTCAACATTGATGATTCTGTGATTATTTTCACCAGTGCCTAGTCATGTTTGTAGTATGGGAAAAATGTGGAGCTCAGGTCAAAAATGGCCTGAGAAAAAACAGACCTGTAGAACATACATATATTGCCAAGATATCTGATTGAGAAGTTCAGTTGTCATTACTTCATGGTGTATATAATTTACATCTTGTTTTAATCCCTTGCTGAGAAAGGTGATAAAACAGTTGTTATATCACTCTATCACATTGTGACATTGGATAGGAGTGTTGTCGTCTGCAGATTGGTCATCTCATATTTAAGCTATTACAAAATACTCAGAATATCTTAAAACCGATCATTAATTGAAACTTGTATAATTTACTCGGCTACCACTGAAATTCCAGCACCAGGAATAGATGAAACTGTATTCTAAAACAACAAATGCACAGTCCTTACCATCCAAGTGCCTGGACCAATTAACCACACAGTCGTCTTCTCCCTGTACTGTACTGGTACGATTGACTGACAGCATGGTTTTATGCAATTTATTTCATTGTAACAGAACATCTTTAGCAAATCCACCATTCTCTACAAACATATCTTCACTGCAGTGTTAATCTAAACTTCCCCAGATGTCCATATCCATGAGATCTGATCCAATTGTCATGGTAATTTAAAGTGCAATCACCAAATAGAACGTTCAGACTTAATTAAAACTTAAGTAAACTGACTGAGAACTGTATGATGTTTGACAATCTGTAATCTGCTTCTCTTAATCCAAAATGCATTTCTAGATATCAAGGCAATGGACTTTATGTCAAGACTGCAGAGGGTACAAAATTTAATTCAACTCCACTTTCTCCACCGATAACTATATTGCATAAAACCAGCTGCAGCAAAGGTACATCTTTTTCAGTAACCTGTCTCATAGCTCTTGGTTATTGCTGCCATCCTAGTCATGTCAGCCACCCGCCCCATCCATCTCCAATTATCGTACTTGTGGGGACCAAGGAGAATCTATCATCACTGGTTTGAGCTAAGTTCTGCCTTGCTTTATTGTATGTAATGACTTTGCAGTGCAGCCTGAAGCAACAGACAAAAGGAGTATAATGCATACAGCAGTGTATTCATCGTGCCAATAAGAACTCAGAAGAGGCTGCTTAAGCTTCCATACAGTATTAAATTTTAGATTGGAAGCTGTTGTTACCCAGACCTGCGGAACTTAAAATAGAGCAGGTTGTAACATGAAATATTTCAAATATTTTGCAAAGTACAAAATTATTTATCTTGACAATATTCTTTCTTAAAGTGAAAGGAAATTTTAGTACAATGTATTCATAGGAGGTCATTCAGACATCAACAAAATGGATTTATTTTCTTCTAAATTTAAAAAACTTACTTGTTTTTGAATACAAAATAAGAATAGGGGAATTCAATATACCCTTTAGTAGGAAACATATAGGAAACACAAAAAAAGAGAAATAAAAGTGAAATATTAACTTGTCTATATATGTATATTTCTATATTTTTTTCCTTTTAAACTCATTCTCCTTTCAAATTAGACAATTTAACTTTCAGATCAAACTAAAGAAAAAACACAGAAACAATTTTGCAGTAAAGTTTAAAGTTTATTGTTTAAATATTGTTCATTAAAACAAAATCATATGATACAAAATATAATTCCACTCTTCCTAGTAAGATTGCTTCTTTAAGAAGTGGATAAATTAGAGATATATACAGTGATCAGTTCATAGCAATTATCTACATATTGCTAAAATACATTAAAGAATAACAAAATTAACTTTTTTTAAAATTCCCAAAACCATTGAAGGAAATGTGTATGAAAACATGCCATCAAAACCCATCCAATATTATAAAACCAAAATATTTATCTGTCTTCCTCTCAGCAATATTAAATATTTTTAACAGGTCACAGTATTGTGAAGGGGAAAGTAAGAGTATAAAAAAGAAAATAAGACTGAAGAGATGAAACTGCAGAATAGATGGAAGAGCAGATAACTGTCTGGTATACTAGAGTGGAGGTGAGAATGTATATAAACAACTAGGCAGTAATACTTTGGGGGAAGACCCACAAAAGTGAAGTATTTTTGACTAATAGTATTTTTAGCATGAGCAACTTTTTGGTCAGTTTTGGATATTCCAATAAACACCAAAGTACAAACATTGCATGCTACGTTAACATATGCTATAGACCTTCTCTCCACAGCAGATAACAACTGAGCTGTATGTATACCCTAGATGCATTCTGCTTCAAGCTTGAATTTTATCCAAGTAGCAGCATGAATGTTTCTCTCTGTTTTTTTCAGGGTTTGGGGTTTTTTTCACAGAAATTGCCTTTAGCTTTTTACACCTCAGCCTTCACATAAAAAGTGCTCTCCCTCTCCTTCTCTCTCTCTTCCTCACTCTTTCCTGCTACATGCCTTGCAAAATAACTTTTTTGAGCTGATGTTCACAGTATATTTTACCCCTGAGACTGGTACATTAGCAGATGTCAAATGGCCTAAGTCACAAAGCATTTCTCATGCTCATAATTGGCAGAGTCTAACCTATATGATCAGCCCACCTCCACACAAGCTGAATCAGAGATGATTCCTCAGACAGGCAGCCTGAATTTAAACTGATCCCTCTAGTCAAGTAGGAAAAAGGAAAAAAAAAAAATGACCTAGGGAAAAATAAACACTGCGGCTGCTCTGGCAGGTTGGTTGCCTACCACACTTATTACTTTCTGTAATTCCTTTGAGAATTGTCTTATTTTATTTTCCATTTAGCTGAAGATCAGAACTTCCCACTTTTAGAGATGTCTTTTTTTCCCACTGATATCAAAGTTTCCCCCTGCCAATAGACTATTTTTGCATTATAATATTCCTGCAAAGAAGCTTAAATACACTTTTCCTATATGTCTCCATTAACGAGTTATCATTGTGATTTAATACTTGGCATTATATATTATATCTTGCTTTTGCAAGAGGAAAAAAGGTGTTGTTTCACTGCTGTCTGAAACCTGTACTCTCAGGCCATAACATGACGTGCTGATCTTAAAAGTCACACACACAATACATTAGTAGTCTACCATTCCTGCCTCCCCACCAGCTGTCTGGAAGTTACTGTAATACTAGGAATTCGCACCATGCAACAAATAATTGTATCCTGATTTCACAGGAGAAATTTGTTTTATTAGATCAATTAAATTCCACATTCAGACTAAGAGGTATGAAATTGAGGAGAAAAGAAGGGAAGATAACAATCAGGGCATGGCAGTAAATACAAGCAGCCTTGCCAGTGACTTTTAGTTATATGTCCTTTCCAGTCTTTCAAGAATGGTCAAATACCACATTTCCTTGCTTTCACATGTGGATATAATGGCTTTTTTCAACCTGAAAAATAATTTTCAGGTTGAGTTGGTGGAAGTCAAAACGTGACAGCAAATGTAAAAACTGTACCTGCGCAAATACAACAGAACTCTTCATCTGCATGAACATAAACAATTTATAAATGTACACCTAGCAGTACAAGTAGAACTAGGCAGATGGGAAATTTTCCAAAACCAAGAGTGAGACAAATTCAGGACAGCACATCTGTAGAATACAGATTGCAACAATACAACTGGTTTTTTCCTTCTTCAGGCACTCACAGTTTTGATAAAATGTCACCAGAATTAGTTCAGTAATAGTGGTTCATAACCAACAAAATGTGTCATTTTCCTAAACCACTGAATGTATATTGTTTGTTTGGTTTTTTATTAAAAAAAAAGCTTTTTCACAATTAATAAGAAATTACATTATAAGTTAGCTATACTTAGATACACTGGCATAATTAAATGTTCAAATAAAAATACTCTAAAAATTAAAATCTTTAACATTTGTTGCTGCATAGCATCAAAAGTTGAAACAATTTTATTAGCTGAATGAAAAACAATTAGAAAGCTCTATTCAGAAAATTTTGAAGTGAAGCAGTTTGTCTTTATCAACTCTTTTCACTATTTTTACAGTTCTAGTGTGTGATTTCTCTTTGCATAAGAACCAGTCTGTCTAACTTTTCTACTTCTACTAAATCAATTTTGAGATGGATTGACCAATACATCCCTCAAGATTTTACATTTGAGTGCATCGTCTTATAAACCAATTCTCAGAACTGTGTTTTCCTCTTAATTTTTTTCCTAATGAATCCTGACAATGTATTAGATTTTTGGGGCACAGCTGAATTTTGATGTCATGTTTTCAAAGAAGAATCTACAATAAATCTTTTAATGCTAATTTAGACAGTAGGATGCACATAAAATTAGTAGTTCAGCACTTTCATAATTGGTTCTCTTTAGCTTCCATGTCATCCACTCAGTGATTTCCTACCAATCATTGTATTGATTTTTTCTAAAATCTCTTATATAAGATTAATTTAATATTATCTTGAGAGTGGCTCTGATGCAGCAGCAACTTAATTTATAGGTATAATTTCCCCGTCCTTTAAAATAATTTAAAATTATTTTTAAAGTTTTTTGTTGGGGTATTTTTTTTATTTTTTATATACATATCAAAATATGTCTTGATTTGGCAAAATATCTTTTGGTTTAACCTGCCAAAAATTGCACTCTTTTAAATTAGAAAATATTTCCACTTTTCAAAAAAAGCAAAATATTTCTGATTCTAACAGTTTCCTTTGCTCTGCTGTTAACCACAGTAAACACTTTCACTCCCCAGTGAGGCTATAGATTACTCTGTATTTTTACCATGTCCATAAAATAGAACTTCTAAACAAACTATATACTGCCTGTGAATGTTTTAACCCTTCAGCTCTTTAATTGTTTACTTACATTTTCAAGCAATTCATATAACCATTTTCGTGTAATTTCCCATTTTCATGTTAAATTTGCTGCCTTGACTTTATGTGTGTTTACATTCCTACTCAGATGTTGAATTGGATGTGTTACAAGTCTGATTCCCCAACAGCTGCATGAAGCAATTCTAGATGCAGGTCCTGTGCACAACAGAAAAGTAAATCAAGACTCATGTCTCCTCTTGCTTGCAAACTCGCCAGTTTTTCCAATAAGTAAGCATTCAGGAGATCTAAAATGTAGAGTTTGCATCATGCATTTTTGTTACAGAGTCAGCATAGGAGTAATCAGTCCCCTGGTACAATTAATTTTCTGCCTTATCCACCATCGAAATTTCCCTTGGCATGTCATTGTTACTGTTACTGTCAGCACAACACGGTCTAATGCTATAATTCTGTTGCTTTGTTGTTTTTTTGGTTTTTGTTTTTTGAACCTACTGATATTGTATCAAATTTTTAAAAAGTCATCTTGCTTATTTTTCCCTTTCTATATGATATAATTACTCTAGATGCTTCAAACACTTTATTGGAACATGATATCATCTTACTTGCAGACTCCATAAATATATACAGCAGTCTGACCAAATAAATACAAATTCTGCAGCAGAATGTTTTACTCTCTCGTTGTTTCAAAGCAAACAATTCCTGCTCCTCCTCCAGACCACTCCGAAATGTGGAGTTATGTAGATGTATGTACATGGAGTTATGTACATGGCCTTAGAATTCTGAACTGTATATCTTCTCAGAAAAATATTACCAACCTTGGCTACATCTTTTCTGCAATCCTAGATAAATCATTTGCTGTAAACTATAAAAAGCAAAATAAAACTTGGTTTATGGAGCAACAGAAGGCTGGATAAAATAATATGCTCAGGTTTAAAGTAATCGACAAGAAAAAAATCAAAAAATAAAGTAATTAGAAAAATTTTGCTTCTTCCTGTGAAAAGCCGATGTACTAACATCAGCCATAGTCACAAGTGTCTCGTAGGTAGGATCTCTAGGCAGGTAGTTGCTGCTTTGCTGATTTTCTGGGTACAGGCAGGTGTTTGATATTGGCTGAACATTTGGTTACCCAAGCCATTCTGACAACTAAATGAAGATTTCCTAATCATGGTTTTGGACTTGTTGCTTGAAGTCCACTCTGTCTTAGATCCATTTTTTTCCCACATAGACCTACAGCTCTGCTCAGGTAAGTTGCTACCTTTTCCTAAAATGTTAGCACAATTCTATTAATGCCTGTAACTGTGACATTTAAGAAGTGTTCTGACTAAAGTTTTCAGTTTGTATAAAGGAAAATATATATATTAATGGATGATTCAAAATGGGATGACCTAGTAAGGCGTACTACAGAGAAAATACTTTTTTCTGTCCCACAGCCACAGTGCAATGAAGAGTCTGGTATTTGGTCTTCTTTTGAATACAAGCTTTTTTCTTATGTTACTTCAAAGCTAAAGACCAACTAAAGAATATCAATTTCCCATGCTTCAGAACACCTCCCACTACAGGAAAACGACACCAGACATTGCAATTCCAAACAAATTAAAAAGATATTTCAGTAGTTATAATTTCATGATGTATCTCAATCCTGAGATAAACTGTTAATTCCCAATGGAAAGTTTGTTTTAGAGGCATAATATACAAGCTTTACAGAAAAGGCCAGGTTCCAACAGGTCTCTTCCATATATATGCAACATTCGAAACAATCAGCGTATGAACACCATTATTTCTCTAAGTAGTAATTTCAAATTCTGCTTTGATATGATGCAAATTTTTACTCAGTTCTCAGAATTTATGACTGCCTGAAAAACCACTTGCTAAAAACAAAAACAGATATACTGTGTGAGTCCAAAAAACCGTGACAAAAATTAATTTCAGAAATCATGTTTTGAGCAGTCGTTCTTTCTATTGCAGTTTGTGGTTGAACTTTAAAATGCAACAAAAATTATGTATTCCAAGTTTTGTCTTTCTATTTGACATTAAAATTATTATTACCTTTTCAAATTGATTTGCTATTAATCAGCAAAAGACCTTTCTACACAAAGGTTCTGATAAGACTCATATTAGTCAAGCATACACACATTTCATGCCCATTTCTTACTCTGCCAAGGGCATAAAAAGAGCAAAAAAGGCCATTGACACTCAGTCAATGATTTCTTTTTATGATTTTTTCCAAACAACAAAAACAACAAAAAATAGGAGTTTGAACTTGTTACTGAAACTATGACAACTAGATATAAATGTGTATTTTTAAACTGCGTATTTTTAATAAAGTTAGGAGGAGGGGGCAGGTGGAAGACAGGGAGAAAACAACTTCTCTGCAAAAAAAAAAAAAAACTGGTTGTTAAGAAAGTATCTGCAAATTATGGCTGGAAATGCTGCACGCATTAATGTGATATGTCCGTAAACCCAAGCATGTAGATCGTAAGTACCTCTTCAATAAGGCACATGGACTAAACATGGTGAGCAATATGGCGTTAAAGGCTTTTCTTTTTCGAGTCCTAATTTGGAATGAGACTTTCCAATGCTTTTGTTTGCCAGAGACTTGGGCACCTGAAGCTGAATTACCAACAACTCCCTGGGCAGAGTTAACATTTGGGGTTACCTGTATTCATTCACAAGACTTTTGCATTTCATAATGAAAGAAACACATGTTCTGTTCCATGTGTGGTATAAGGTCAACAGAATTACTCCAGATTGGACTAGGCTGTCCTGTATCCTAACCTGACCATGGTCAGAAATTTCTGTAGCACTTTTCATGAGCTATAATAAATAAGAAAATTTCTTCATTTCTGCTATTCATTTTAAGTGGATATAAAATTCTCCATTTTTAAACATTGAATATATTTTAAATTAAACTATGCCTAGTATCAAAATTTCTTTTACTTTGTGTTCACTTCTGTTTCTACTAAGAAAATTTCATGGTTTAAACCCATCCAGAAACTAAGCACCACCTAGCCTCTCACTCACTCGCCTTCCAGCCAGATGGGGGAAAGAATCAGAAGTGTAAAACTGGGAAAACCCATGGGTTGAGATACAGTTTAACTGGTAGAGCAATAGCCACGCATGCAAGCAAAACGAAACAAGGAATTCTTTCACCACTTCCCATGACCAGACAGGTGGCTTCATCATATGCAATGGTGGCTTGGGAATACAAACACCGTCACTTTGAGCATTTCCACTTTCCTTCCTCTTCCCCCCAGTTTTTATTATTGAGCATGACACTATATGGTATGGGATATCCTTGTGGTCTGCTGCAGTCAGATGTCCTGCCTGTGCCCCCTCCCAGTTCCTTGTGCCCCCTCAGTCTCGTTGCTGGTGGGGTGGCATGGGAAGCAGGAAAGGCCTTAACACTGTGTAAGCATTGCTAAGTGGTAAGAAACATCTCTGTGTTATCAACACTGTTTTCAGCACAAACCTAAACTGGTGCTACTGTGAAGAAATTTAACTTTATCCCCGCTCAAACCAGCAGAGAAATTAATTTTCTCTGGTGGATAAATTATTCTGTATACTCTGTAGGCCTAGAAGTAATTTGGGGGTTTTATCTGTTAACAGCATAAAAATGTTTGTGAGTCAGTTGAAGATTTATATCCATGTAATGGCATGATCTGTCCAGTATTTTATAAAGTGTTGGAGGACCTGTTAGAATAAAACTAAGTACATAAGCATAAGATTTATTTGTTTAGATGCTTAAGCATTTCAAGTTGTTTAACATTTCTCCCGGCTTCATGAGCTCACTTGATTAAACAGTGAAAAATTAAATATCCTGAATAATTCCAATAGTCTCTCTAATCAGCAAATGTTCCTTATTGGGATGGAAGATGTCTGCTGCGCTTTAAGTATTGCTATTAATTATAATGTTAGCTGAATATTTCTAATCACTTCAAAATTAACCTTTGTATCCTCAGGAGATTCTTCTTTGTAAGAGTCACTCAGAACCTGAGAGAGAAACTAATTAGTCAATGACTGATAAGTGCAGAAGGAACACAAATTAGTTCTTTGTTTACTGCTTTATGTCTGTACTGTGTAATTTGTATTGCAATTAAAATTTGTTTTATATTGTAGGAAAAAAAGTGGATAATTCAGGGAAAATAATAATATTTTAGAGTGATGCTGACATTTCATTAGTGCTGTCTCTTACTTGGCCATGCAAGGTGAGAAGAAGCTTTCAGGTAGGTCTTTGACAAGAAATTTTCTCCATCTCTTGTCAGTATCCAGACTTTAAACCCACACATCATGAAGCATGGAGAAACACATTTAAGATGGAATAGCTGAATTTCAGCATGGCTTCACACAACTCCATTTGCCAAAACCTTGTGTGCTCGACATTCCCTGGCTGCATCTTGATGAACAAGGCATTGATTAATGATGTCACCATCTCAGAAAAGATACCCAAGGCCATGCCATTAATCTAATAATATTGTCATGTAATATATTCAATTAAAATCTGTGAAATTGTTACAACACGCTATGCAATAAACTTATTATCTATTACACTATAGACACAATCTATTTAAATATGGATTTAGAAAATGGGGTTATTATTCAGAATACATAAATATAAAAATATCTTTATACTATTTAGATTTAAAGCTCTAGGGAAAAAGTCACAAGTTTCTACTAGTTGATATGTCTCCCTGTCCCCACAACAAGGGTTACACGGGTGCAAATGTAAATGTGGGACCATCTTTCAGATCTTAAAAGATATCAGTTACAAAATTATTTAAAACTTTCAATCTCTTGCCTTGCATCCTATCATTCTCATGTAATGCCCTTCTATCTTAGCTATTTCAAAATTTCTTAATATATGATAATTTATTGTAGATGGTCATCGTGCTGTGATTCTTGGGGTGTAAAGCACAGGACCAGGCATTGGACTTGATGATACTGATGGGTCCCTTCCAACTCAGCATATTCTATGATGCTAAAAAGTAACATCTTACTAGTTCTGTTAGATCAACTTACAAAAATGTCAGAGTATTTTAGTGACTGTCCACAATATTTTTTATACTGCCCTTATTCTTTCTTTGTATACTAGATAACATAGATTCTTATAATTTGATTTGAATTTTCCGATAGATAAACTAGATAAACAACTACAAGGTAGGCGGTGTAAGACTGTACATCTGCTACCTGGACAAATAATATTTCACCGTGATCTTTTCTGAACAGACATTAACATATTGAGAATTCTTTACTACAGTGAAGTTGGTGACATAGATTTCCCCTTACTGCTCACGGGAAAACTCTGGTATTTCTTGTTGTGTGGTCTCTGATAGAGTTATCCTGCCTTCTGCTCTCCTTTCAGAAGCTTCTAACCCTACAGATGAGCCTCAAGGAATAAATGCACACCCACAGTTGGGACCAGCAACTGTTAGTTTGTCACAAGGCAAAACAAAACTCTTAGTTGCTACCTAATAAAATTTAACTTCCACAAGCTCTACCAGGAAAGATTTGATGCAGCTCTGAAGGAGTTAATAAACAACTAATGAGCACGCTGCTGATCTTTTTTCCTAGTCCTGAACCTGCTCTGCTCCTTTCAGCCTCTTGGCTGAGTTCTTGGCCACAGCACAGGCCTTCAAATTTCATGGCCCAACTTCCAACGATTTTTATGGGTTGCCTTTGCATGCCTGTTTTAACATGTTTTGTGTTTTTTAAATTCCTGACTCTCTCCTGGCCACAAGAATTTAACCATAGACCAGTCACAAGTAAAGCACCATGATGACCAGCTGCTCCCTTAGCTCAGGGGAGCCCAGGGCTGGGATTAACCCTAATGCCAGACATGACCTTACCAAATTTCCATCCCAGGGGGACTGACCATGGTAGACAGAACTACCAACAGCATCCATCAATAGCCCCAGGCAGGATGAGCGATGAAACAAGCCTGTGGGCCAGGCAGGAGAAGAAGACAAAACAAAAGAACAGGCTGGAGACAGCATCCCTCTGAGTGTCCCTCCAAGAGAGGGGACCCCAGTACATCAGCCATAAAATGGGATTGGTGGTCAAAGTTGAGGCAAAACAGCTCCCCAGGACTATGGGCAGGTGAAGAGGTGGGGTCCCCAGTGGGCTGGTCACAGCCAGCTTGGACTGTGGGTGGCTTTTCCTTTCTGCATCACTGATGCATTAAGCTCTTACTTCCTCCTATGTTGTTCCCCAGATTATAGTTTCTTCAAACTAATACCTTTTAATAGCACTATGAAGTTCCAGTGTGTGGGAAACATTTTTTCTCAAAAGAAACCCCAAATTCTTTTACAATTGTCCAGGACGGAGTTTGTCAGATGTAAATGCAGAAACTTTTATATTTCTCATGAAAGAAAAATGACAAAAACAATCAAACACAGTTACATAGGCTCCCTTTATATTAACTGAAAAGTGATCACTATTTGCAAGGAACCAGTTATGTCAGTCACTCTCAAAAATACAGAGAAGTGAGATTATTCATGTTCTACCTCACTCTACCTTCACTGTTTATTAAGGGACCTTAGGGAAGTGGCAAGACAGATAAATTAAATTTAGAAAGCTATGGTTGCATGTGATCACTCCCAGGCAAATTATTTAAACATTATCAACATCCTGATATTTTATTAAGAAAACAGAAAAATTATCTCACTTTGATACAGGTGTTTTTGAAATCTCCGTGACCTCATAAAATATTTAAATTCAAATGAAATTGCATTTCTCAGTCCTTTAGAGACAGAATTCATCAGATCTAACATTAACAAAACTTCCAGAACATAAAAATATAGTGTAAAATCATTCCTCTCAAAATAGGCCCCCTTCCTACTTTTATCTGCATCGCTGCTTTCCTCCATCTGTAATTCCTGGCACTTTTCTATTTTTTGCCCCTTTTCTATAATGAAAAATCTACAAGTTAATTGTAAAAACTACAACTTTAAGTCAATCTCCTAGAACCAAAAAAGGAACACAACAGTACTATGATTTTCAACAATTTTGAGTCCCCAGAAGACTTACAAATACTTTGCATCAGTTCCAAACCATTTTTTCTCTTTTACCTTAATTTAGTTAACTATTTCACTGTAATGATGTTAACCTTGCTGTATCATTTATGTGTCAGATTTTGTATAAGAACCGCATAGGCTACTGGGACCATAAGGCCAGTTCTCCAGAGCTGTAGATTATTTTGAAATAAACATTGAATGCAGAAGGTTTTGCTGAACATCCAACTCACTGAGCTTCAGCTGACAACATACCAAAGGACATTTTTTCCAACGACACATATTAAATTCACAACAAATTTAATGACCAAAACCTACAATCATCACATCCAAAAAGAAAGAAGTGGGAGAGATAAAATACTTTTAAGAAGCAATCATAACAGGCTACATGACACCTGGGGTTAGAAGTGCTCACTTTCCCAAGAGTAGATCCAAAATAAATCCACTGGAGTTATTTCAGTTTGCAGCAGTGAACTGAAGAGAGTTCGGCAACAAGGCCAGAGTTCAGAAACGCTGATAGAACTTATACTTTGAGGGATCAAAGTTTAGAAATGTCTAGTAGCTACAAAACATTGACATCACCTACTCAGCATGAAAATAGATATCATGCTGATTTATTTCTGAATTTAGTGGACTTTACTGTTGTTCTCTTTTCTTTCCTAAAATAATCTTCTTTTTTAATAGTTTGTACTGTGCCTCTATCCAACTGGAGAAACTTGTGCATATTTCCTTCTAGTCACAACTACTTTCACAATACTTTTATTATTTTTATTTCCCCCACATATTTGATGTTCCTAATTTAGATTGTTAAACCAGGAATAAAACTAATTAGTTGGTGGAATCAACTGATATGCAACTTAAAGTAATTTATTATGTTATTTTAAGGATACCTTCTGTGTCTTCTGAACCATAATTGGGCCACTGGAGAGGTTAATTGAAACTCTGTAGATTAATTAAGTAAATTGCATACACTTTTCCCTAATTTAGTAATTCTCAGTTAGTTTCGTTCTATTAGTTGCATTAATTTGTCTAGAATTCCTATTTAAAAAAAGTATTCAAAACCTTATGTTGATATTAGAAAAATGTTCTTTTCCTTTGAAGACTAAAAAGATAAAGATATAAAAAGCTAAGTTTAGGTTGAATTTCATCATTGTAAGTGATATGGAACTTTATTTTTCCTCTCTGCTTTTGTTTTTTGGGTTTTCTTTAATGTTAGAACAAAAGAGTAAGATGGAATCATAGAATCATTTAGGTTGGAAATGGCCTTTAAGATCATCAAGTTCACTTGTAATATACTATCTTCTTCCACTTGACATTAAAGTGTCACTGCCTGTTAAGATGCAATTCTTGAGAGATGCCTCTGCCTGAATTCAGATGCAAATGAGACCATATGCTGAAGTCAAAAGTACAGATTTTATTTAATGGTAAATGTGATGTAGAGAGATAGAAAGAAATAAAAAAGAGAGGAAGAGAAGAGGGAGACAAAGAAAGAGAGATCAAGCAAAAGATAGTCACCATCCCGCAGATCCCACGGTTACCTGCTGGTCCTTCTTCACCCTGCTCTCGGTGTTGGGGGTGCTGGAGTCATTCTTCTTTATACAATCCATCTTCCAGGTATCCACAAGTGTTCACAGATGTTCCCACAATTTCGGCTGGCACGTGTATAAGCAGTTGCTTCCTTTTCCACAGTNAAGTACAGATTTTATTTAATGGTAAATGTGATGTAGAGAGATAGAAAGAAATAAAAAAGAGAGGAAGAGAAGAGGGAGACAAAGAAAGAGAGATCAAGCAAAAGATAGTCACCATCCCGCAGATCCCACGGTTACCTGCTGGTCCTTCTTCACCCTGCTCTCGGTGTTGGGGGTGCTGGAGTCATTCTTCTTTATACAATCCATCTTCCAGGTATCCACAAGTGTTCACAGATGTTCCCACAATTTCGGCTGGCACGTGTATAAGCAGTTGCTTCCTTTTCCACAGTCTGTCTGAGCGGGAATTTTGGTCTGAATGTATTAACTAGGATGTGCTAACCAAACCTCGCTTCCATTAGGCCTGGAATTAACATCTTCCTGTTGTAAATTTCTGCCATCTGTGCTTATCTCAAGTTCCCATTTTGGTGGCTTATCTTACAGGAAGTTCCTTCTGTGGCTTTGACAGTGTTTTGAGAAAGTCAATGGTGCTTTCTAAGTTCTTACACTGTCCCCACACATCCTTACATAATCACCTAGTGTTTAGAATATTCCCTGTGGACCAGTGAAGTTTTGGTTGTAGGAGGAAACATTTAAATCCTTTTCTCAGAAGTGCTCTAATTCCTGAATTTTCAGGCTTACTAAGAACATCAAAACTACCTTAATAAGAATGAGCGCATTGCTGTACTATCCAAGTGAGTGAATCAGATAAATGATTTTGACTACCTATTTGAAGCATGCTTTAGGGAACTGTAGAAAATAGCTTCTCTGCTCTGTCCCTGGGATGAGAGATGAGCGTGCACAGAGAGATTTTCACTTTATTATGAAGTTCCATCTTAAAACTTTTTGAAATATGAAAATTGTACCAAGATTGAATGCAATACTATCAGTGCAATGTATAAATGCATTAATGTTCATATCCTACTCTCTCTACTAGAAATACCATGTAATAATAATACTAAGAACTGCATTTATATTTTTATATCGTGTTAGCAGTTCAATAACACATTTACCGATCAATAATATCCAGGTCTTCTTCCTTGCCATTTTCCAGTCCTGTTCATATTACAGTTAATCTTCTGCAAGGGCTAGATTCAAGGAATGACTGAGGCATCTGAATACACAGTTCAGTGAGACAAAACTCCTACATAAAAGGTTAGATTCCTTAGTTAACACTAGGGGGTAATAAAAAGATCAAAATGAGATCCGAAGTCCAAGACACAGGTAAGATTTTTTTTTAAATCTGACAGTCCTCATCCAAGGGTGTTGGAGAGTACTGTTATCCATCTGTAAACCATTGACTTGGAATCTCTTACTAGGGATGATGGTAATATTTTTCCAAAGTGCTAAGTATTACTCAGCTGAAGCACGGCTCTGTAAAAAGGGTATGATGGTGCTTGCTATTCCCACAGCCAAGAAAGGAAGGGCCTGGGTACATTGTCCTGCTCCTGCTGAGCAGTCTCTGACATCCATTGCTCCTCTTTCAGGAGAACGTCATGCCACCATGACCATAACAGGGCTTAACGCAGTATCCAACATTTCTGCACAGCTGTACAGCAAACTGTTCACAGGATAATAAGAAGAAAACACCATACAAAGTGGTATTCCCCAGCAACTTAGTTCAGGCCCTGCTCCCTGTATGGTTTCTATGCTTTATATTTAAATAAATAAATAACCCAGTTTACTGTTTATGTAAATTGCTTTTATTGATAAGTCATAGCATGTATGAGGTGGAAGTGTTTAAGTAAAGGAATTGCTGCATTTTTACTTAATGATACTTTCTTCACCAAATGGGCACAAAGATGCCCAGCACAACCAAAATGAAGGCACCCAAAATGAAAGTTTAAGCAGATCTTGTTTTCTATTCCCTTTTCCAACAGTGTTTTGGAATGCTGTTGCTTTAAGGGCAAACCCCCTCACCACAGAGGCAGGGTGAGGAAGGGAAGAGGAAGGCACATGGCGATGGAAGTGAAGCCCACTCCATCTTGGAGGCACATTTCCCTTGCTGGTGGAGCAGAGAGAACGGGACCTACACTTTGCCAGCGCCACTCTTGGGAGATGAGCCATGAGGAGCTGACAATGCCACAGCAGCCTGAGAGAAAATGGAAGTGAAATTGACTCTCCCTGCTGCGGTGGTGGTGTCATAGTCCTTGCCATTGCCCACCTCCTAGAGCCAAGCCAAATGGAGCTAAGCTCAGCTGAGTGGCATGGGGAAAGCAGATGCAGCCCCCTGCATCAGAACCACTGTGGGACTGAGCTGAACCACACTGCACAGAGCAAGTCGAGAGGAGCCACTTTTCTCCTGTAGCACCCTGAGACTTTGCAGCCAAGCTGGGGCAGGGCCAGGGGTGGCCACATGGCTGGAAGCAGGGAAGCCTCTTCATGCTCACTGCTACAGCACCAGGATCCGTGCCGGCCTCTTGACCACTTAACTTCTTCTTTGGATGACATAGCCTTCCAGGTTTTTGCTTTGCTCCTGTTTCCCTGTGGATTTTTTATCTAGCTGGAGAGAAGCTAGAGGCAGTCTCTACCTGTCATTGGTTTGAACTGTTCTGTTTGCATTGTTGTGGTTGCTATTATACTTCTTGCTAGTATTTTTATTTTGCTTATTTTTTTCACTTATATGTCCTCACATTTTGTCTCTCTGCATTTGTGGAGTCCCTGCCCCCAGTATTAGTCTTAAACTAAGACAAATGATGAGATCTCAGTATGAAATAATGATGCCATTGGAGCACTTCTGTGGCTAAGTACCAAGATTGCACCCATTTGCAAGGTTAGAGTTATATGTTTGGGCATTACCTTTCACTTGACTTGCCCCATGCATGCTTAAACTCGTGTAAGCATCAGTTCCTTGGTAATTTATTTTTTCTTTTACTTTTTGCTATCATTACTCTTTATTTTACTCTTTTTATTTCTTGTTAAAATTTGACTTCTTTACAATGAACCAAAGATTTTTTTTTTAAATCAGGAAACTTAATAACACTTTTAATTTTAGTACAATTGTGAAAATCTCAATAAAAATTGATCCAGAGACCAATCCTTAAAGCAGGCCACTTGCAACTTCTTTCAAGCCTGATATTTCACCTTACATAACAGTGTGTGCTACATTTTCTTCTCCACCATGTATTATACTAAGTTCCTATTCTAATTTGACTAACATTTTCCAGTGAATAAACAGACTAAATATTTTGTGGCAAACAGATGAATTAGATTTGCTATCTCCCTTTATCTAGGAAACGATTTGTTTTAATCAAAGAAAGATATCCTGTTCTTCAGACATGAGTTGTCTTTGATGAGCCGTGCTCATCTTTACTAGACTTTCTTTTCACTTTCTTGAGAAAGTGTTCTTAAAAACAGCACACTTTTTTTGGAAATGAACTGCTGAGTCACTCAAGCTTTCTTCTTCAGCAGATGCAGTATTATTAGGGATTCTTCATTAACAAAAGGAATTCTTAAGCTCACAAATTTGTTAAATATTCTGACTTACAATTCGAATCACTGTGTGAGCCATATCTTCAGTTCTTCTTGCGTCAGAACTTTGCCTTTCAGATGTGCTACTTGTTTTTTTCTGTTCTCTGTTCTAATTAGCTCTGCTTTCACTCCCACACTCAAAGTCAGCAACTCCACTGAAAACAGAAGTAGTAATTTTATCCTGTGGCTCTAACTTCCCTCCATCTTTAACCTCTGGCCTGTCATCTATGTACTTTTCTTCATCTTCATGTTTTACATGTTCAACAATACTAGTTGAGTAAGACAAATTTACTTACTAATTTAATTTCTTTTTGGAAATAGAAAGCCAACCTTTCCCAATATTTTGTTAACTATTATTTTATCTTAAAACTCCTAAAAAAGAAAAGCTAAAATTGGATTGTCACTCAGTTTCATTTCTCATCCATGTGGATTTTTTCTTCTTTTTTTTTTTGAGATATTTTTGCTAGAAAAACTGGAAGCTTCTCTTTATGCAAGATAATTTTCAAATATTCTGCTTTTAACATGCATATGGAAGAATGAAATTTCTTCATATGTCTAAATCAGTCATTAGTAAGTATTTCACTTAATTTGTCGAAGTTTAAATTTCAAGGATTTAATTCACTTTTTGAGATGTTTCTTGAACTTCAAAGCACTGAGGTTTTTCAAGAAGTCCTGATCTATGAAAAATCTGTAGCACAATTGGTTTTGCATTCCCCCAACAGGTTTTGAAGACAGGAAGAATACCTTGACAAATACAAGGTCTTGTTTTCATTAGGTCTAATCCTGTAGGTTTAAGTATTTGATGAAATAAATTTTCCAATACTGCCAACAAATTTTTTATATAAGTGTCCAGGATTAGTCTGGTATGATTACTTGTCCCCTTAACGAAAGCTATTATTTTGGTACTAGATCAGTAACTAAAGTATTACAAATTCAGTCTTTGATAGGTTAAGCCCTCTGGAGCTGTGCAACAATATCTTGCTCTGCATAACATCAGTCAAGGGGAATATGCTGGTGACAATGTGCTTTTATTTTCCATCTCACAGCTACTACATGGTATCATTTGACTCTGCATTGAGCCACAAGTCTACAAGCTAAAGATTACTCTGGACCAATCATAACCAATGCCCTAGGTCCATCTATACTGGAAGTAAGACAGAATTCCAGTTAGTACAAGCTATAGGTCAAAACTGCTGTTGCACATAAGCACATTTCAGTACAGTCTTTAAGAAATCATTTTATTTCATTTCTGAATTCCTATGTACTACTACTTCAAACAGACAAAAGCCTCATACCAGCAAAAAAAAAGGTAATAAAATTTTTAGACTTATCATCATAATTTTGTCTTTATTTTTCAGCTCTTTTCTTATAATACATGTTTGACATGAACAGGCATAGTTGTTCCCCAAGGGTGACAGTAATGTTTGGCTCTTTTACTGCTGCAAAATGGAAAGTGAAAAGACGCACAAATATGTAAATAACTGACACAAATAAAAGGCATCATGATACAGGATAGAAATTAGATAAGAGATCCTAATCATATAAAAAGTAAAACTTAGAAACAAATATTCCAACAGAAGCATCA
This sequence comes from Campylorhamphus procurvoides, assembly GCA_013396655.1. Classification (NCBI taxonomy): domain Eukaryota; kingdom Metazoa; phylum Chordata; class Aves; order Passeriformes; family Dendrocolaptidae; genus Campylorhamphus; species Campylorhamphus procurvoides. The sequence goes on from WBMV01000441.1 coordinate 85,468, forward strand.
AGGAGAACAACATTGTAAGACTTTTAAGAAAGAAGTTATAAGCAGCTCAGCAACTGTTATCTTTCTCCCAGTGTTTCTGATTCAGAACCATAAGATGCCCCTACCAGACTGACCTTGACATTCCCAGATGTTCGTCCTGGCACCCAGAAGGACCCTCCTACACTAGCAGGTGCCTCTCCTGTCTTGGTGCGAGAGAGGGCCGAGCCCCACCAGAACTTAAGAACTCTTATTAAAAGAGTTCATTTGCATACTGTTTTAAAAAGAACTTGCTGCAGCAGCATAGCTCAAAGGAGTTTTATTTCAGTGTGCAACAAGTGGGAACTGCAAAGCTTGTACCAGCTTGTTAGAAGCTATTTAAAGTTACAGCATGGAGCTATTTTCCTTAGGGTTTGAGGCAGGATTGCTTTTTACCCTTTAGTATATCTTAAAATATAAGAGTTCTAATGCATTAGTGCACCTGTGTATCAGCTCTCAGAAGGGACTGTACTGCTTACAGAGACAAACATTGTGGGAACTTCTATTCAGCATTATAAGGGCATATAGGAGAAAGTTTCAAGGCTTCTGACAAAAAAAGTTTTTCTTTTGCAAAGATCCTTCTTGTTTGTGAAATATTGTTCCCTTAAACATCTGTTGTGTTGCATATGTGCACACGGCTATGGTCAAAGTCTCGCTGTTGAGATTCCTATTGCCTAAAAGGCATCAGAGCCACCACCAAGAGCAGGGCATAACCAGGCTGAGGATGAGAGCTGCAGAACTCCTGAGCCACTGGTATTCAGCACACTAAGTAACTGGTATCAGAGAACACTGTTTTCTCAACAGCAAAAAGCATGCACAAATAAAGAGTGAAACTCCAAACCCATATTCTGGGGATTGCGCACTGCTCATTACACTTCTTGAGAAGCAAGTTATTAAGGCAAATATTCAAACTCCTGTCTTAGGACAAGACTTGCTATGTACTTCTACTTTTAGTCACCCTGGGTTTGATGTGCTGGGGTTTTCTGGGGGGGCTGTCAAATGGAAGAGACACAGGGAAAAAATTAGCTAGACATTAAAAAGGGTGAGTTTTTTCATATTTAATCCACCCACTGATTTTTTTCTAAGGACCTAATATTCGCACTGGAAGTATTGAATGTCTGCCTGTTTAATTTCCTTCTGTCCCCTCCTCAAACTGCCATTTTTAATGTAGGTCTTTGACTACAGGTGGAGTAATAGCAAGTAGCTAAAAAAATTTGCATACGATCTAATACAGGTCTCATTCTTTTTTGACTACAAAGTGATTTAAGTAAGAAAAAAAATCTTGAAAACATTGATTTCAGCTCCACTAGTACATTACCTAAGGAAGTTATATAAATCAACTGTAACTTTACGGATTAAAAAAAATAAGAGTTGTGGTAATTGTGCTCCAAAGTATGATTTTGAAGCCACCATAAAAAGTGTATACCAATAGGCTTTAAAAAGATATTCTTCATGAGTGCAGTATCCTATTTTAGATGATTTGTTATTGGTTACTTGAAAGATCTTTGCAGTTTTTTGAGAAATGCAGTGGCAGAAGTATATGAAACCTCAGCAATAATTAAAACTCAAAAGAAAGAAAGAGATGAGTCGTTAATTACCAGAAAGTCAGCACAGCCTCTCAGCACAAGATTTCTACAATATGTATGATCCTGACAGGACTTTTCCTGGTTTTAAAATGTTTCAGTATATTATTTGACTCTTGATATCTGGACTATCTATCCTACAAGGTAAATATCTGAAAGGAGGGTATGAGAAGGATGAAGCCAAGCTCTTTTCAGTGGTGCCCAGCAACAGGACAAGAGGTAACGGGCAGAAACTGATGCACAGGAAGTTCCACCTTTGCTGTGCAGAGTGATCAGGCACTGGAACTGATTGCCCAGAGAGGTTGTGGAGTCTGCCTCACTGGAGATGTTCAAGAACTGTCTGGGCACAATTCTGTGCAATGTGCTCTGGAGTGACCCTGCTTGAGCAGGGAGGTTGGACCACATGAGGGCCACCATTGTCCTTTCCAACATTACCCTTTTTGTGATTCTGTGATATTCAGTATAAGTCTGCCACTGTGAGGATACAGATTTTGTTGGCATTATTAGACAATCCTGCAAAGACCAAATCTACACAGGATAGTAATTTATTTATAGTCTCATAAAGGACAGTACAAATTAAGGAGATGTTTCTTGGACTTGTCTTTGTATACAATTCCGTCTTCCTTAATCAAGCAAGAACCCCATGGCTAGTAACACAGCTTTTACTGAGAAATTTGATAAATAGGTCAGTTTAGAGAATTGTGTGCTCATTTTCTTCAAAAACCAGACATTGCCCCATATTTCAATTCCTGTTTTGTTTTGTTTTTTTGTCTTCAGATGTATGTCAGAACTGCTCACATTGTACTTTTTAAGTAAATGGTTGATTCATCCTAAACACATATGTTGATATTTCTCTACATGCAGTCCTAATCATGCAAATGTTTCAGCTGTCATAACATCAACTACAGTAAAAAGCATGAACTGTCATTTGTGCATAAACAGTTTGAATATACAAAACAAACACCTGTAGTTCTTTATTTTCTGTATTAGCTCTAGGACAAAGTAATTTTTATTCGTTTTTAAAGAACATTTTTGTCAATATCAGTGTACACATAGGTGTACAGACACATATGCTGATAAATTTGAATTGACTCTTACTCCTAAGAACCAAACCCCCTACCTCTTCAGCTTTTGATGGCACTGCTTTTTAATATTCTGTGAGTGTACTTTTAGACATGTCAAAATTTGGAGATGTTACATCCCACATTTGGGATTTGAAATCCAGCATATTGGGTCCCTTATAAAGTTGATTGTAATGAAATGGAAAGGTTCTAAATCTTCACTACTTTTCAATCATGTTCTTACTTGTATTAGTAGTGCTACTAATTCACTCAAATTAGGTGACATTTTCAAAAAGAGTCCAACAGTTAGAATTAAGTTTTTCATGTCTAGATTTTTTTCTAAAGAAAACAATATTTCTAACTTAAGTATGCTTAAAACTGTCACCAAATGAAATAACACAACTAGAGCACTGGACCTAAAGGAAGTAAGATGTCATAAAAATACCGTTTAAAAAGGAATTTCCTTTAATGATTTTTAGTTTATAAAAACTTAACTAAAAAAAAAAAAGTTCTGGTCAAGCAAAAAACAACAAAACAAAAGAAAAAGGTCTGCAAAGGCACGAGTCATGATTTTAAGAAGTGCAATTCTAATTCTAATGTTTCAAAGTACTGAAAACTTGAAATACTGTAAGAGAAGTATACCTTGGAGCAACAATGATTCCTCAATGTAGTTCACAAATATATTGTAAATCCATGATTTCTGTAAACTAGTTCAACTTATTCAAAGTTTTTAAAAGTACTAAATCTGGTATCAATACTAACATCTCTAAAATGAGTATTTAAGTCTGAGATGACATCACAGGGTAATTATATAGTCTATTACAAAAGAGGAATTCTAACTCAAGGAATTAATCTATTAATCAGTTACAGAATGGATAAGAGTTTAACCTTAAGAATATGCTTTTTTAATAAAATAACAGGTGCTGCTATTTTTATCCTGTAGAACTACTTAAAATAGCTACAGATATAACTTTTATAGTACAAGTTTCTATCAATAAAAAAACCCCCTGTATGTTCAATTTCATTAATTGATTTAGGATCCCTTCACCTCTAACCCGGTAGGATAAGCTAAAATACATTCACCTCTGTTTTGAATCTCTCTTGATTTTTCTTATCTTTTGAAAAGACAGGACTCCAGATGTCCATCTTTATGAAATGCCATACCTTTGATGTGCATTGGTCAGCTTATTTTTTAGCAAAGACAGTAAAGAAGCTTTTTGTAACACACAGTTCAGCAGTTGCATGAATCATTAACCACTGATGAAAACAGCATTGGGTTTGTTCAAGGATTGGGTTAGTTCTTACTCAGAGCACACACATTTTTTTATAATAGTAAATCAAAATCAGTACTGTTAACTATTATAAGACATGGTGCTACTCAAAGTCTCCTGTAGAACTTGCATGCAGGGCATAAAATCTAATTGCCATGAAAGCTCAGATAGCTTTTACTTAATGACTTTTTAAAATAGTAATTATCGACTCAGTTAACAACACTGGCTTCAGAGGTGCTTTGGCCAGCTGTGTAGATATGCAGCAAAGGGTTTTTAAGATGCTATAATGGGACCAAAGGAATCATTTTGGTCAATTGTGTAAATGTTTTGCCTATGTAATATAGACTTGGGATGTGTCACCTCCACGGAGACTTAAGTAATACCCATACGGTATTGCATTTGTCAAGTCATTTCAGTGTAGAAATCCACAAAAAGTCACTGAAGTTGAATACCTTTTTAAGACGTACAGAAGTGTTGAAAAGCATACTTGTAAAACATATTATATGCAGAGGAGACTGGAAACAGCACAGTTTAATTATACATAAAAAACTTTTAAGCATTTAGCATTGATTGCATATGGGAAAATTAGCATGAAGTGTTTACACACTTTTAGGGTTAAAAATTGCAAAGGTTATTGCTATGAATATTTTACTCATTTTAGAAAAATAGGAAAATAAAACAGTCTTATTCTTCTTTGTGTTATACAGTCCATTCAATGCAAATGTTCCTTCTCCTCCTGATCCTCCTCCTCTCTTTTTTTTTTCCTTAATTTATTCCTTGCATAATATCCTTTCAGACCTGTATCTGAATGGGTAGTATCTGTAAGCGTTGATATTCATGCAGGTAACCCCAGGTACCAAACCATGGCTAAGATATTAAGGAAAAAGCTTATTCTAAAGTCAAAAACCCTAGAATACACTGCTAAAAACCACAGTGGGTGGAAAGAGCATGTGCAGCCTGTACCCTGGGTGCTTTTATATCAACACTTTTTGCATGCGCAGAACAACTTCAAGGCTGTATTCTCCCCTTGTCTTTTTATGGACTTTTCTCTCTTCCAGCACAGGCCCCACAGCATGTCTGTCAGAAAGTGTTATCTCTACACAGGAATCCTATTTTTCAAAGGACAGACAGAGAAATATATAAAGTGCTATTCATAGGAAAGAATCTTCTCCCATGCCGGGCCTTTCCCAGCAGCAAAAATTTCCTTGAGCAAAAATTCTTTATCCTCTTTGAGTAAATCTTCCACATATAATTTTTCAGTCTCTACACTATCTTATAGTAACACAGGCTTTTCAGTCTAAAGAAACTGGCAAGCAGAGCATTGCAGATACCTCTCATGAGAACCAAAGTGGGTGATCTGTTTTTACATTTGAAAATCTTTGCAAAATAGCATTGGGGTTTAGGAGGAAAGGAATGTATTTATTAGTTATTTCCATGTTGTTGTCCCTTAACCATATTTTACAGAAACATGCACATTCCTCTAAGATCAGAAGATAAACTGAATACATTAAATAAAACTTTGCATTATCCAAAAGAGGGAAAACAGTGCCTAGTCTTGGTAAAGTGCTGGTTTCAGTGAACTACATGAAAGGATCTGTTCCCTAGCACAGCTAAGCATATCCAATTTTGAAATCAAGTACTCAGATTTTATAAACTGAATTTTCCAATTCCTTAGAGTGATCCAAGTCTCCACTGTCCTGCAGTACTGCAAATCCCAGTTAACATAATATGGATGTTGACAATGCGCATACTGTAGAAGTGTCACTACAGATGTTTAGAATGCCATGTCTTCTGAGGGAAAAGGATGTAATACAAGACTGTTGCAGTCTACAAAAACCTGGATTCTGTTCTTGATTTCTTTATGGAGGCATGATCCTTTATACAGCCAGCCTCCAGCTGGACTTAGATAATGGAGACTGACCTCTTCACTCAAAAATAGCACATTCTGTATTGTTCTCATTTGGGCCTTCAAAGTCTTAATTTTGGGAAACCTCCGTACTCTCAGTGTCCAGGTGTTCACAGATGTTTTCTATGACAGCTGCTCATAACAAGAAAGAACAAATCAACTTGAAAAACTAAGAAATAGTGAAATTCATTAATTAAGGGATTCAGATCTTATCTAGGTGTCTTTGTATATAACCTTGAATAGAAGAAGCCTAATATTATATCTTATACCTACTGCTCAGATGAACAATATGCAATTAAAACTATCTATTATATAATAGGTGAGTTTAAAGCCTTTTTCATATTTAGATTTCAGTGCACTTTTTACACTGAGTATCTTTACTACCAACATTATAATGCAAACATGAACTGAAATCTTGTGAGAAGCTTAAATCATTGCCTGGTTGCAAATTACACAGATCTTGCTTACTGAAGAAGTGTTTAGATTCTTCAGCACAAAATGCTATAGGTAAGAGATAGGTAAATAAGCTGAGGGAAAAAAAAAAACATGAAAGATTGAAGATGAAGGCAAAGCATGAGATTGAACCTGATGTAAAAGGAAATTGGAAGCCAGTGAAGGAATGAAAAAAACAGGAAGAGATATAGTCAGTATAACAGGAGTACAGGTAATCTTGGCAGCATTTTATTTGAACAACTAGAACAGGGAAGTAAGTTGGGCTTCACAGTACACTAGAGCAAAGATAGCTGTGAATCAAATGGTTATTCTAAAATTACTTGTGAAAATTTAGGTATGGACACAGATACAAATGTGACGTCTTCGTCCTGCAAGGAGATTTGTGGGAGCAACCCCTATCAGTATCTATTTTTGATGGTGAAAAATCTGAACACGTCCATGAATCTTGAGAAATTCTAGTTCAAATATGTGACCTGAGCCTCAGCACAAACATTACTGAAGGGGTAGCATGAGCAACATAGGATCAGAATTTTAGTTTGACTATACTTGAACATTTTGTCCTCATGTGCTTGTAGAATCAAAGACAAAAGCTCTTGATTTCATGATCATCAGAAAGATTTTGTTGATAATATCCACTATTTTAAACTGTTTCTAAAAGATCTAACCAAGCTGTCATTATAAGTGATGCAACACACCACTGAGAAATTAGATCCCTGAAAACAAAAACTGCAGAAAGGTAGAACTCAAAATTCTTGAATCAGCATTCCTAGGGATATCACAGAATAGGTAAGATATTTTTCTACCTAAATTTAACCAATACTGTGAGCAATTAACACAGCCTGTAAGAAATTCTTCATGTTTATTTTGAATTATATTATTTTCTCTTTATATTAGTCAATCAAACATAAAACAAAAGTCATGCATTTTCATGCCTCTTGTGTAGATCTAAAGCAACAAAAAAATTCTTCCTCTTTCAGCAGGAGCTCTACTGACTTTACAGTTACTGGTTCAGGATATAAGAAGCAGATTGCAAGACAAAAGCAGTAACATACAATGATGTCTATTAAGAAAGGTTTCATTACAATAACATTAGGCAGTAACTTAGCAGTGTAGCTCTGTGTGACAGAGACGTGCAGAGGATCTAGGCTATAAAGAGCATTATGAATGTAAGTGTAGGCACAGATTCAGACAAAATGTTTCCTGAAGCTAGAAGAAAAAACATGAAGGGTGAAATTTGTCAATACAATCATCTGAAATGGTGCCCAGCAACCTGTTATATATCACTGGGTCCTCCACAGCCTGTGGCTTACTCTGTGCCATGGAAGCTTTTATACAGGTAAATAATCTGAAGGAGGCCAGCCTTTTGCTGCTCACAAGCTGTAGTAATAGTTGTTTCAAGGCAATAATCTAGTACAGATCACAAAATCTGGACAGTTTACAGAAATATCACACATTTGAGAACTGCATTACTGGTGCTTTTCTGTGCATATGAGAGATCATATCCAAAAACATAACAAAACTTAGAAAACTAATTTTATTTCCCAATGACCCAATTTTTTTGAATATTTACCCATAATTCAGAGATACATTTCAGGCAGAGTTTTTCCTCTATGGATAATTATAATAGTTAGTTGTCTCCCAAAAACTGATAGTAATGTAATTACACTATTTTCTTTTTTGGTTTATCATATCTACCTCTTTATATACAGTACATAAATCTTACAAAGCATAATGCTCTTGGTATTAGAAATTATAGGGTGACCAACAGCTGGTAAATTTGGTCAAATATCAAACTCAGATAAAGTTTGTCGTTACAGAATTACAGAAACTGTTACTACCACATATATTTTTATGTCATTAACATAATTGCCTTCAACAAGTAAGCTAAAATAATCTCTTTAGTTTAGTTCTAAATCACGTTATTTTTTGTATAGACTAACTAAACTACAGGTATAGAGACCTTTAGTTGATTGCCATTTTATCTCACAAGAAAGCTTACATGTCTTCTGAGATCTCTCATTGCCACTAACACAGACTTGAAGTAAAATACTAAAGAGAAAGGGTTCTGCTTATTTTTGAAAGAACAACCTATGCAAGGAAAAAAATTGAGGAATAACAAGTTTGGCAAGGAGGGAGTTGTGAAGGAGTACTGCAGCTCCCAACTATACAGCAGCTTTCATTATCAAATTAAAGAGGTGGTACTTCAGGATTCAATTGGAAAAAAATTGTAGAACTACTGAGTTTGCCAGTATAGATTTCATTCATAACTTTTACAATAAAAGAAGATTTTCTTTTTAAAGAAAAACAAACAGTTTTCTTTCCATAACAGAAGAAAACCACTATAAAAGTGAAGTCTTCTTTATTGGATGGAATTTATATTTATGCAGATAACTAAAAAAAACCAAGCAAAACAAAAATTGATAGTCATTCTTCATTCTTTGTCCCTCTTCCATTATGAGACTATTGGAGTTGCAACAGATCAAAGAGCTACAAAACTGCTAGTGGATGCTGAAGGATAGGAACCAGAAAGTCCAGGTTTGCAAGAGGTTCCTGTAGAGACCTACAGTTTCGTCTAAGTCAATTTCTGTGAGACACCAGCAAACTTTTATAGCCCATCAAGCATGTGTCTTTGTCCTCCTTCATCCTCTGTATCTTTCAATTCTTAAAATCATGTCCAATGCATCACCCCACACCAGAAATATGCTTGTGACAGGTGTTTGTCTCTATTGTCCTACTCCCTTCTGCATACGAGTTCTCAGGCAAATGAAAGCAGCTGAAACATTAGCAAAAGCACATCTTTCATGCTAAATTCCTCGGTGCTCTTCATTTCATGCTTACCTGTTCATTAGAAAATCCATGATATGAACATCAAAAAATACAGAAGCAGGAGGCATTCAGTAGCAGGCACCCTTGCACCTGCCAGATGCATTAGCTAAAAGCACACAGCACTTCATGGGAACAGTTGTGCTTACCAAAATTTAGTTCTTGAAGACCATGCCAACCAGTTCAAGAGGATATCGTCAAAATATAATCTTCATTGCAAAGAAAAACATCTGGAAGGCCTAGACTCATCGGACACTAAACCTAATGCTCATGTATTGTTAACGTGCATTTTGTTGGTGCCACGGGCAGAATGGAAGCTTTGGACAAGGTTTTTTAGAGAAGACCTCCTGTTGAGTCAAAAAGGACTTCAGAAAGGACCCCCTTGCTTTCTGAACTCCTTCTCAGAGAGGAATCTAGGTGTGACTGGATCCAATCCTAGTCCCAGACTTGGTCAACAGTTTATATCTAAAGGATTGTTTAGGTGTAATTGAATCTTTGTGCAACTTTCTCCCCCAGGATTAAGGAAGGCAGACCAACATAGAAGAATTATTTCTTTGAATTGATTATAATAATGATTAGATGAAAGTGCCTTAATCAGAAGTATTTATTACACAACATAAGTAGTTAAAACTGTGAGTATAGGGCACTGTTTTTTTTAACCAACATTGAAGTAACAATACTAAAGCTAGCAAAATAACTAGAAAGTAGAGAATGCTGTTGTTCACCCATACCAATGACCATGGGCAGATCTCTTTTGCTCATTTTTCAGGAGTAGTCTTGAGGGGTGTCCCTGCTCATGGAAGGAATCTCCACACTCCTAAAAAGGGTGTGTTAGAAGACCCTGCCATTAAAAAGTGGGACTGTGTTTTTATAGTATAAAGTGATTGATTGTCAGTTTCTAGAGTAGCCATGCCAGTTCAGCAGCTTTAGATAAATTATCTGCACTGTCACTTGTTGGTTCCTCTATGACAAACTTTGCCAGCCACATCCTCACTGGTGCCAGTTTCTGTCATGAAACATTGTTCTTCACATCCTCAGAATGTTTAACTTTCATATTGAGGAATCAGGCTAGTCTCGGCATTCTTCAACACCAAAAGCAATGTTATCCCCCTTCTCTATCCACCACTGATAACTTCTGCAAATAAATTTCAAGGTGTTTTACTCTCCACTTAGAGCATCCTGCTACACTCAGTCACAGTAGAGGCGTAAGCTTTCAGATCATACTCACTTTAGATAGGCATTCAGAAATCTGTTCTGTATTCTGAGATCCCCAGTCTATGAGTATTAATTTACAATTATAAACAGTCATGATCCATAGCTACTGGAAAGCCAAAGGCTGCCGTAAAAGAATTAGAGAAAATAGTTTTACAGCAGTGTATTCACTGTAAATTAGGGGCTCAGGAACTCTTCTGATTAAAGTGAAACTATTCTTTATTCATATTATCTTCTACACTCCATCCCCCTAAATGACTGCACAGATATGTTTGTTTTATATCAGGAATTGGTGCCAAAAAGAAAAAGAAGACTTTCTCATGTTCTCCAACAGTGGCACAGAAGACAAAAGGATGTTTTATATATAGATATGATGAATACCATGGACAAAATAAGGAGGTTACTATATATAAGAAGCTAAAAGAGGTGTATAGAAAAACAATCAGGTTAAAAAATGGGAAAATAGAATTAAAACTACAACGAAAGAAACATGAAAGGGATTAACACATAAAATTAAAGTAAAAATATAAATCTGACAACTGAAGGAATAAGGCCATGAAGAAAGAAGATAAAAAGCTCGGACAAGAAGTCAAATGAAAATCAGTGGTTGTGTGTAAATTCATATTGTAGTAGGCTAAACATAATTTATATCCAGGTTGGATTTTTTGGTGCTTTTTTTTTTTTTACATGCTCATAGCAATTGAGTATATTTTTGCCTTGATAAAATAAAAAAAAAAAAAAAGAAAGCAAAAGACTGTTATTCTTTACATCATCTTCATTTTATTCTTTTACCAAAAATGTTCCACTACCAACATCTGAGAAGATTTTTCAAGGTCCTTCTCATGAAAGATTTTCCTGCTCATAAAATAACTCTTAAAAGGATCCCCTGATCATAAAAGTAACCTACTGTAATTTGTCTTAGCATTTTTCACTAATAATGTTTCTCTTTTTTTTCTCAAAGGAGATTATTTTTTTAATTCCCAAATCACTGTAATAGGAGAAAGTTGCATATCTGCAGATACAGAAGGCAGAACAGAACAGAACAGATAAATGTAACTTTGTAAGAGAGGATAAATAGAAATTTGGATAACTAAACTAAAAATGAAAGTGGAAAAAAAACAAGCGATCAAAAAGTTATAAATTTGGAAACAGCCTTAGTTATCTACCTAAATTTTGCGTTTATGACAAGATTGTGATTAGTTAATTTCTCCTCGCTTTTGATAAACCCCTTTATTAGTGGCAATGATTCTGGGCATATATCAAGGAATTTGTCCTGATAACTAACTATTAGTACAGAATTCAAGAACTACAGTAGTTGATGCAGGAGAGGCAATGAAGACAAAGTACATTTCATATTATGGGTTTAAAAGTTTCTCATGTAAGATGTGATACCAGTAACTCCTTGTGCTGCATGAATATTTCTGAGACAAAGGCATTCTGACAGTGAAATCAGAGAAGTGCAACTCTCACAAGACAACTAATATGGCATCCAAATATTGAAAATAATGGCCGAAAAACATAGGTTAGAAACAAGTACATAAATACTCCGCAAATTAAATACAGTCCCCCTTTCTTGTTTCCCTGGAAATGCAACAAGTGTATGTTTCATGAACAAGGAATTTGGAGTAGAGGAATTTAAACACTTACCCTATAGACATGATGTATTTTGTATTAAATAGATTATATTTAAATGCAACCTCAAAACCAGGTAAGTACCTTTTAAAGCCTTTTTAAAAATTTTTATTTTCTTAGGCTTTTTTTTAAAGGCTTAAACTTTTTTTTACACATATACTCAGGAGATGTCCAGGCAAGCAATTGCAGTTCAAATTTCTAAGTCAGAATAGCAAATGCTGTGTAATCAGATACAAATCTGTTAGCAGTATTTTCATCTTAGGTTGATCATATTCCTAAACATACTAAGAGAGGTAGGTGATGGAGGGGGTTTTTTCCATTGACAGCCTCTGTGTCAGAGTCCTGTGATAAATGAACTGAACTGAATTATTATCTCACCTTTATATTCTATTCTGAATTATTGACAAGGGCAACCACAGCCACAGCCAACTTCATACACCTTTTATTTCTCTTTTTTCACATTAAATTTAAAGTAAGTGTATGCATAGCAGAAAAAAAGGAAGCACATCGCCATGGATAGTAGAGCAAAAGAGAGTAAAGAGAGTAAATAACAATTCAGGGAAATAATCTTCTTGAAAACTTATCAAATGACAATAAAATACCTAGTGCCCAATAAATATGGAATTCCATAAATATATTAGAAAATATGTTGGCAAGTATCATAAGTCATTATCAAGTGACTACTTCAGTGGCCATCCTCTGTCAAACAAACATCTTTCCACTTTTTAACTTTTTCTACGTTAGAACTAAGCAGCAGCTATTGACAAAGATATTAATAGTGAAAATTATAATCCATTGTCTTAATTATCACTTCTATTTACCATTCTAATTTATTTATCAGTGGTTTGGTTTTGGGGTTGGTTTTTTTGGTTTGTTTTTTTTTTTTGCATAACTTCATCAGTTTCAATAGAAGCTGTAAATCTACATAGTTTTGAATTGTAAGCTGAAAATTAAGCCAAGTAATGTTGGCCGGTGAATAATCTAGATGTTCCCAGTTTGGGGGTAAAAACTGAGACATTTATTGATCACTGGCATTACAATATATAGAACCAAGGAGCGGGGTATGTTAATTAGGAGGTAGAACATGTTAATAAGGGGGACGAGCTATGTTAACTAGGGTTTAGGAAATCCAGTCACGATATTTCATCATACAGTAAGTATTTCTCCACGGCAGGACCACCTGGCATGTCTTGCAACATCTCATAAAGTCCTTCCATATCTTGCAAGGGAAGACAGGGCTAATACACACAGATAGCTGGAAACAGTCCTGGTCTTCAAAGTAATCTCTCGTGGCAGGCTCCTGTCTAATCGAAGGAAGGAAACCCTTTCAGTATCTGCTGCCCAGAGCTTGCTGGACAATCCCTCCAGATCTCCATCTGTTAATAATTGTTTTTCTTCCCCAACAAAGTAAGGATGGGATAAGTTAAACCTCACAACATTGTGTAGGTGTCTGTCTATGAGGGGGGATTGTTGTTTCAGATTACACACCTGACTGATGTTTATATTGCTAAAAGTAAAAGGGAAAAAAATCCCAATCTCAAATACCCCTACCACATGTAAACAATGGTTTCCCTGTACTCCAGACATGGATCTGCAACATTTACTCCTACAATAATCCCTAAAACTGCTAGCACACCATACTTTTTAATTCCAACTCTTTGCAAGAGGTACTTTGGAGTGGTGGTGTTATCAATTTACCAAGGAATTCCTCGCATCAAAGGAATGTAATTATAATTTGTAACCCAGCTGGGTCAAATCTGAATTGTATTATTGGCTAAATCAGTATCACTAGTACTGGTGGACTGAGGTCCACAGTAAGGCATTTTAGGATGCTTTTTTGAGACTTTCTTTAACACGATCCTGTAAACTGAACTGCCCTTTGTGGCTTGGATGCTGAAATATGGATTTCAACCTGATTAACCTGCAAGACACTCAATATTCTAATCACAGTCCAAAATCTCAACAAGAGAATTATCTCAGAATTCCAGAATTTTGTGATCTTTAGGGTTTGTTTCATAAATGGGAGCTCTGCAACTTTCACATTTTGAGCTTGGAACTAGCAGCATATTCAGCAGTGCTCACCAAGTAACAGGAGGCACATGACGCATGGCAGCCCTTAGCAGCCGTGGACCCTGGATTTTGAGTGCACACCTCTAGAGACTTGGGATCCCGTAGTCAGGATTTAGCAATCCTGGACAGGAATCTTAAAACTCTGCTCCTCAGGGTGTATAGGTTCCCAGTTTCATGTGTACCTATAGCTGTCCCTTGTTTTGGGGCATTTGCCATGAATTTGAGGCAACCTAGTGAGTCTTTGAGGATTTGGTGGCTGATCAGACATAACACAAGAGGTTCCATCCATCCTTTCCATCCTTCTTTTTTGTTGTTTGTTGTTGTTTTTGGTTGGTTGGTTTTGTTTTGGAGTTTTTTGTTAATAGGTAAACACAGGTTACTCTTCTATTTTCTAATTCTAATATGTCTCAAAAATTTTCAATGCTGAAGACTGACTTTCCTTAAGGACCAAAATAAGTAATTTCACAAAGACTTATTTTCCTGCAATAGAGAAATCAAATTTCACCCTCTCCACAGCATTTAATTGGTAATTGCAAGACAATGGCACAGATGTCTATCTCACTCTTCACAGTAGCCACCCGATATGCACTTATCTGCATCACACACACCCGCCAAAGGATGATGAACCCTCAAGAAATTATCTGTGATCTTTAAGATATTTTTCACAGAGAGTGCATGGAAGAGCAAGTCTAGCCAGGAAGGAATATGGAGAAAACTTGAAAGCTTCACTTTGTTTCTTATGGAAATTAAAAGCTGCAGAGAAGGAGAAAAGGGAAGCCACAACTCATGGGGAAATTAAGTTCATAGAAGAAATAATATAAAAGCAATTATTTTAAGCATGGGAAAGTATGCATGAGAATGTATTAAGTAGGAATTATGTTTTTCTCAACCTTATTTCCTGTTGGAAAAAAAGAAAAGTTTATGAGTAGATCAAGGGTTCCCTAGATGAATTAATTTATTAAAATAATATTTCATACAAGTATATTCTGCCCTGTGGATTGATTACCAACATCACATTTTGAATATCTCATATCTCCACAGAGAAGGTTTAATTGGATATATCAGTCATTTGCTACATTCTTTTTCCCTGTCTGGATTATTTTAGCTTTTCAGCTGACAGGTTTACAATGAATGTGAATAAATTCAGAGAAGAGCTAAAATCAAAGTCAGTGTTGAGAATGAATGAAAACAGAATGTATCTATGCTGGAGAGAGACATATACATTGATAATAATAACATCCAAGCATACAGTCTGAGATCCATAATGTTTCCTTCCTGTTGGCACAATCTGCTTCTTATACTGTCTTGAAAGGGTCCTAAAGTACTCATGGATTTTCTATGATCAGCTGCACAGAGTCAACCTCTGCCCCTAGCACTCAGTAGCCACCAACCATGACTTTGATTACATTACTTACTAGCCAAATCAGGCTAGTAAGAAATTTCACAGTGTGTACCACTGATTAGACTGCACGTAGGACCATGAAGCCTAGACTAGGAATGCAATCAGAGAGAAATCAGCAATCTGTTATTTCCAACTATTTAATGACTGAAGTAAATGGTATGTTAAAGAGGATTATCCAACAAATATAATCAAGTTCTAGTTGAGGAAAACATCTGTATTCCAGGCTTAAATGTGTACTTGGACTAAAGCAAAAGCCGATGTGCTCCACAGTCTTTCATGCTTTCTCAATGCCCGACAACTCCTTACTGCACTTGAAGAGCAGCAATCCTTCTGCTCCCCTAGCACGTCTTCCTTCTAAAGAAGCTTCTCTCACCATGTAAAAAGAAATAATGCTCATTTCTCACCTTCTTTGTAAATACTTTTTTATTCATCAGTTTGGTGTTACAGCACCTCAGTGAAATGGAAATCACCAGTTAATTAAGCTTCTGGTGACTTGAGGCATCTACATATTACTAAACATTCTTTTGCCTGGCAGCATGTAAAATGTCAGCATCCCAATTAATATTTAGTTTGTAACTGGAATTTTAAAGAATGGTGTAAGAGAGTTATGCCAAATCACCAAGTTCCACGGACCTAAAAATATGCTTAATGAAACTTGTTATTCTGAGTCTTATACATCTGAACTTTGACATTCAGGTACATTATGTGCAAGCTTCCTAAGGGACTTTCATTGCAGCTTGAAAGAACTTGTGCAACGTTTTGTATGAAGTATAAATGAATCACCAGTAATGGTGACTACAATGAAGTAAATCATAATTATGTTAGACACTACTAACGAGGTCACAGGAGATTATAAGCTACTATGGTGAACCCAAATAGCAGATTAAATCAAATCTTAACAGTTGAGTGTGATCATAAAGTCCGACACACAGGTAAGTTCTTGTCTTTGCTGGTGGCAGTGAATGGCAATTTCACCCACAGTCCTTAGATTTTCTATTAAGATTGGCACTGAACTTATTTCTTTAGAACTCTCTTTTGGTAAGTGAGTAACTTCTTTTTTGAGATCTTCCAGCCAAAAAATCTTTGCGATTCATTGAAGGTTTCCTGATTTATGAAGCACCCCAGAGACTTGGATCCCCTCAGAATCGATACTTCATTCACACCTCAGACAGAAGTCTGTTGCTCATCCAGGAAGATAGAAGGGCTGCTGTGAAAAGCCTGACCCTGTATAACGAATTTACATGAACTGAGAAAAGCACATATTAACCACAGAAAAGTATCTAAGCCTGTGATTAAAATCTTCTTCTAAATGAAAACAGCTAGCTTTCTACACAATTTTTGCAGCATGATCTGCTATGGATAAACAAAAAGTTTGACTACTTTATGGGGGTATTAGGGTGTTTATTTTCTAATCAGTTAAGAGAAGTGGAAATATTTACAGCCCCCTTTAGTATCTGACATTCAAACCCATCCTACCCATGCAAAACTAAAATGAGGACACATTGATCAAGTTCTCTCCTTGCCTGAGATCTGATTTTCAAGCCATGAAGTCTCAGCAGAGCCTTAGCAATTTAATTCCAGAGTTGTTACTGTTGACAGGGAAGTGGATTAAGTTTTTCTGACACCCATACAGGATATTTTGCTTTTCCTAATCATCAGCTACTCCTTTCACTGGGAAGATCTCCCAAATCTGCAGGGTGATTTGGCACTCAGCTCCGTTCTGCTAAGGGAGTTAAGAGCACAAGTCCAATCCTTCACTTAAAAGCTGCTGGAGGGCTTACATAGTCTCTGGAGTGATCCTAAGCCCAGGGCTGAATTTCATTAAAGGCTGTTGACAACCACCAGGTTCCAATTTGTAGCAGATTGGGAAGAAAATGCTATTCATTCTGAAAATATGTACTAAAGTTTCATACAAGTAAAATCAAAAGAATTTCAAAGTTGCTAATCTGCCTGCTTTATCTCATAAATAGGATTTTCCTGTACATACAAAGCAGAAAGACAGAACCCAAACTCACTAACCAGTGTGTCAACAAAGCAACCTCTTGATTACTCCACATATGAAAGATATAAGACAGGCTGCTACAACAGTGAACATGATATTACATGTAATAGAGGCACAGAGATAGGATTTAAAAAATTCTTTGCCAGAAAACCCACATGGACCAAACCAGAGGCCCGTTTCTGAACAAATAATTAGGGTTTCTAGATCTTTTTTATTTAACTGTGTCACAGAAAAATCAAAAGAAATTAAAATTCTCACAAAATTGAGTTAGGATCTGTGTGTAATGTTTATTACATTGAACAAGATATAGAGCTAATGAAAAAAAGTCCTTCATTGAAGTGCCCAATTTTAAAAAGATGTAACTATAATTTTTTTTTTTTTTAGTATTCTGACTAAATAACCATATGGTATGCAATCCCATACACTGAGGCAGGACAACTAAAAACTCTGAGTGGCTACCTGAGGACACCATTTTGTTAGGGGGATCCTCCAAGCAGCAAAGATCTGTGACTATGGCCCCTGCATTTAGTAAGGGAGACAGAAGCCTGAAGTTCAGCAGCTGTGTAGCCTACAAGAACCACTGGAATCCAGCTGAAGCTAAACCAATTTCTTAAAAAATACTTTCCTTCTCTTGGCTGTGAGTCACCCACCAGACCAAGTTCCTTAGCAGAGGAATTTTTTTTGGAACCATACTTTCAATTTTTACTTCCTCAGTAGATGAAGATTATGTCTGCAACTGAGTGTTTGGAATGGCGTGTTTCAATACCTAAAATATTCAGCGTGTTTTTGTTAGTTCTTTGTCTCTCCCACCCCTCTTCATTCTCCTCTTTCTTCCTTTCCACTTCTCTCTCATATAAGAGTTAAAAGGAGTAGCAAAATGTTGTTCAGATTTCAGTTTGGCTTATTACATCTCCTTCAAGCTTTAAGCTAGCTCATTGAGGCTTTTACGAACTCAGTGTCTGCCACAGTGCTTCACACACCCACATTACTTCTCTTAAAACCTCGTTTAAAATTGCATCCAGCTAAGGGGTACCTTTTAGACTGCAGATATTCTCTTCATCATGCCCTTTTCCATATTGCACTGATACATAAGTGACTGTTTAAAGCAATTTTGATTAACAATTCCTGATTCACCACTGCACACATATAATCATAATTGAGGAATGAAAAACTAAGCATATAATAAAGGTAAAATGTCAAAAATGACAGTATACAGCTTTTGTCTAGAGTTATTCCATAGTTAGACAGGGGGCTCTAGGGGAAAACAGAGTTTATTTGCATTCTAATAGAAAGAGAATCCTTTTTTTGAAACCTGCCATTATTTCATTGTAAAGTAAGACATTCCTGAATAGACCCTTTGCAACATTTTTCAGACATTTCAGTTTCCCGTTAAATTACCATAACTGTTTAATTTTCTTAACTGAATCTCCAGTAGGATTGCAACGTATAGCATGGAGTCACACACTCAGTTGTTCAACAAAGAAGATAGCAGCAGTGTGGCAATATGGTTCCATTGCACCACTTAAAGAGGTTTTAGGAGGCAAGATAGACTCTAATTCCTCTAAATGATCAGGCCTCAGTGAGCTGTGATAGGGCTGACTACAGCACATTGCTCCCCTTTGGAAAAGATGGGAAGGAAGAGTGAGGAATTATTGATTACATCTGCATCCTTCTGACAGAAATATCTGAACTAAAATGAATTGATTCTGTTTAAGGCAGAGTAAAGAATATTCAAACGCAAAAGTATGCACACTGTGTAGACAAGGGACTATCTATATATGAACAGTACCAGAGAGTTTAAAATTGTATTAATTCCTGTGAGAAAGAAACCTGAATACTGAAATCTAATATTAGTCCTGAAAATATCATAATCGTAAGAGTTTAAGGATGCTTAATTCAGATATTTTTTAGTTCCAGATATATTTTAGCGATTTAGTTTTCTGTGCAAAAAAAAAATATTAATGAGAGATCTTTTATGGATTCCCTTCCCCACCACTCTGCCCTCAGGAATCATGTTAATGATAATAGAATAACCAAATTATGCTTCTTAGTAAGATCAAATGTAGGAATTCCATTCTTTTGGCTGTGATTCTTCAGGTGTAATTTCGACATGCTATTACTGATTACTGATCTACTTCCATGTCACACGCTGCTTTTCCTCATGCAAATAGGTATAGAAATCTTACAATAAGAAGCTACATCACAGTAGGATGGGTCCTAGGAATTATTTAACATCTAATATTTTTTCCCAGTACAAATCTTGCAGCATAGCAGAGTGTAATTTCAAGGAAGAATCAGAGGATGATTCAGAGACATGATTTGACGTCTGTCCCTTTCCCCCAGAGCAGCAAGCTGAGTACTCACCAGGTCTTCACTCACAGGATGTTACTAACCTAAAGGGACAACCCAGTGATGTATGCAGGAACAAAACATTCTGAGGACATTTCACAATTTAATAACCCACTGGATTATAACTATCAGAAGTCATTTGTGATATTAGTAATACAGAGTTAAGTTCAGGTGCTGGCTGAAACTAACACAATTTTCTCATTAAAATTTTAAATTTAAAACCCCCCTTTCAGAGATTTCATGAAGGTTGTATTATAAAACAAGTGACTACCTCACCACTGAAAAACTATCCCCTAATTCTCTTGAATTACGATTTATTGAGGGTACACTTATTGTTGAACCAGGATTGTACTCTGTTACACACTGTGATAAAAAGACCAGCAAGGCAGTCACTGTCCTTGCGTCAATCTAAATGCAAGCATTAAAAATAAATATAGACAGGGATATCACAGGAAACTGTGAGATAGCATTGGTCAGGACATCAGGGGTGATCTCTGTATAATATCCGAAATTGCTGTGCTTTTGAAAGTATCTTTAGGCATTTTTGGCAAGAGCATTTTTAAGGTAAGCAGCCAATCCAGAAAAGGTCAAGAGTGAAAACTACGGAGACCAATAGATACACAAGCATACAGAACTTAGGAGCTAATGACTGAGTATAATGCTTGGTGTTCAGTAGAAGTCAGTAGGGCAATTCACTAGTCAAACTGTATGATCAGTCACTAAAATCTCATTATATTGCTTCCACCCGTATTGCTTCCGTTTTAATTAGAGGTTTCTAATCAAAAGACGTGATGAACTCACTAGGAACTTTGATTTTCTTAATAGGTAGTGTTAAGTAGGGAGAATAGCAGATCTAGTGAATGCCTTTTATTTTTTTTTTTAAAAAAAAAACCACCAGGAAGGGGTTTTGGTGATGTATATATATGTCAGATTTTTCCAGCATGAACAAACTAAAAGAAGTATAAGCTCACTAGAAAAAGGTTCTATTGACTTCAAGTAGCACACAGTATTCAACTTTCTCTTGCCACATTCTTGGAAAGTAATTTCATTTTCATATACATGCAAAATTCTTTTCACCACATTTGAGTTCCATTTATTCTGACTACACACTATACTTTTCTGAAAAATAGTACACTCACAAAGCACTTTATCAAGTGACAATATAGGCTCTTCTGTAGCTGAACAGACCTGGCTATACAGCATTATATAATTCAGCCAATGTTCTCTCATCCTCACTGATTCAGTTCTTTCATCCATTTTATCCTCTACCTAAAATTATCATCACAGAAATAAAAAACAGAATTTACCCATAGTTGCTTTTCAAGAAGAGACTGCAGGTTTGGGAAAGACTGTTCGTCATGAGCTTCCAGGAACTTTAATTGATGTAAGCACTAATGGAATCAGGAGTCTAAATAACAGTATTTAAATTAGCCTAGGAAGTCTTAATGGACGATCTCTCTTCTACAATAAATAACACAGGGACAAAAAGGTTCACAAGCATCTGAGAAAGTATACATACAGCAAGGAGAGGAAACATTCATTCACATCAAGAAATAGAAAGATTGATTTTTCCTGTGACCTTATATACATAATATGCATGGAGAGACATTAAAAAATAGACTTTACTATGTAAAGAGCACGTTGAAATACATCAGGGTATACAAACACTTTCAGATCTGAAATCTTTACTTAGCCAGAATCATAGAACTGCCTGGGTTAGAAGGGACCTGAAAGATCAACTAGTTCCAACCCATCTACCATGGGCAGGGACACCTTCCAGTAGACCAGGTTGCTCAAAGTCCCATTCAACCTATCTGATTAAAAAAATTAGCAAACAGGCTCTTGGTGTGACGGAAATCTGATTCATCAATAAACTCATCAAGGTAAAGTCCACCTTTTCCTCAGCTTCCTTGCATCTCTCAATATCTGGAGGCTTCTTTGCCACAGGGAGCGAGCACACCCATGCAGGATATGGTCATAACAGGTTACGGTATGATGAGAAGAGAGTGCAATGAGCACTGCGCAGAGGTAACTGGTGTGAGTGAATGGGGACAAAGACACCATTGCAATTCAATCCATACCTAATTATGTCTGAAGGACTGTGCAAAGTACTAGACTGTGTCAGTTATTACAAGCTGCTTGATACTTTTATTGATTCCTAAGGCTCTGATTCAGCACACAAACAGATGCTGGAGTTTTAACTCAAACAGTATACTCAAGAATATGTACTGCTGCAGCAGGGCATTTTTCCTTAAGCCTGCACACCAAGATCACACTGAAGCTCTGCATAAATCTGTGCTGACATCATGACTGAGCAATTTTGGTGAATGGAAATATTAGCTTAATGATAGTTCTGCATTACATATTTTCACTATACAGCTGGACTGTTTGTACAGGACTGTTTTTAAATAATTCCCACTGATTTCAGGGTAGAAACAGAGGTAGGCTTTAGTGCATCTGAAATTCTACAAGATTTGAGAAGATTAATTGCAATCTCCTTTTATATTCTCTCATTTTAGAAGCAATAACAGAGGTAGTGAGCTATTGCCCAAGTCTCCTTGTATCTGTAATATCTGATATATTTTGGGGGTTGACAATTTACATTAATATTAGGTTGTGAGAAGCAAAGTATATTTAGATATTTTCGTTATAATATAGAAAATATCAAGGAAGAGTACACATAGGAAGTGCAGAGTGCTTAAAAATTTGTTCCTTTCATATAAATGCACAGTATCAGGGCTCAGGTCTTGTAGCTGAATACATTATCATGTATTACACTGCTCACATGCACACTCCTAGTTTATGGCAAATGCAATGCAATTCAGTTCAGCCTTCTTTCACTGCAGATTCTTATATTTATTGTGTTTTAAGACATGCTCTCAGTCCGACTAAGCTCACTAGACTAGTTTTTCCCCCTCTAATGGTGAGTAAGAAACCCTATCACAGGAAGCATTATCTTTGCAGTAGCCAATGTAGAAATCTTGTCTATGAAAGATGCCTATCTTCCTCTCCACCTTTATTGTGACTACATTGTGACAAATAACATCCTTAGAAGGAAGTATTCTCCTTTGGGCTCTCACTAAGGCAGTTTTTATAGAAGTATATTTAGAATTAGTCTATATTTGAAATTACTTACAGAATTCTATGCAAGTCCATGAAAAGAGGTAACATGAGTCATCAACAAGAATATAGATGAGTCAGGATAGTCCACTGCAATACTGGAGGTTATATATAAACATCAGTTTGAAATATCAGACCTTTACTAAAGTCACTGAATAGAATTCTTCAAGAAGTATTTGTATCACTCTCAATATTAACCATTTTCCAAAAAAAAAAAAAATTATCACAGACTAGGGTAATAGAAAAGACAGATGGTGAAAGGAAGAAAGAGAAAAGTTAGATAGAGGAAAGTTTGAATCACATCATACAAAGAATGAGACACTCATATGAAAAAGAAGAAAAAAATAATGCATGGAAATTGCCATGATCTTATTTGGTACTCAAACAGAAAACCCAAACCTTTTCAGATTCTAATGCCATGCAACCTTTAAGAGGCTTAGGGCTTCTAAACAGAAATCCTTCAGATGGAGTTCCAAAGGATTTTGAAATGTTAGTAGAAATTTTCTAGGAGTGAAAAAACAAGACTCCAAAAGTCCCTGATCAGCACTTGTAAATTCAAATATTTATTTTGTTTTTAAGAAACCAGCAACAGTAAGACAGAGATAGAATAACCTAGCAGTATTTTTCATGCAGCTGCTCTATTTTTAAGCGTACTAAGGAGGGCTCAGGGAAAGAAAGCCTTGTCAGCGTTTTAAGGATTAAGTGCAAAATGTTGTTCACTCACAGTTAAATGAAATTCATTAAATATGCCCACATATATACTGCATTTATGACCAATCTTTATCCCACGGTATTCGTACTTTCTAATACTAAGTAAAAAGGATGCAAACAGGATACAGCTGTTCAGCTACTTTCTATAGGCAGTAACTGAAGAGCTATCATGGAAACTGATTATGAGCAGTAATTTACTATTTATGACCAGTAGTTCATTTCCCATGAACCTTTCACAAGAAAGTATAACTCCTGGTGGAACAAAATAATGCACATAAATCTCTGCCATCAGCTTTAGGTACAATTCCCAAGTGAGAATAATTGTGTCATATAATCTCTTCTATCAAAGCTCCATTTTAACATAAGCTAAGGTCTTGTTTGTGTTGAGTTCTCTGGCCTCTTCCAGAACCTTGTTTAACTTTCGATTAGAAGCCTTTTTATTTTGAGTCTAAATATTAAACTTCTTTAAACCTTGGGCAAATCTGATACATTAGTTTAATATTGGCAGGAAGAACTCGAATTCCTTTGATGTTTCAACAGAAGGTTTTTATACCTTTTCAAGTCTCTTTTCCTATGTAAAGAAATGGAGAGGGGAAGATGTTCTCTCTCTTCACAAGAAATCTGTTACCTGTTCTGTTATCATCCTAGCTGTCCTTCTTCCCTGTCCCAAATACAGCAGAATTCCTTGTCTGTGAGAAAAGAAGTGCAGGCATGATGTCCCTGAATCCCAACTACTACAATAGATTTAATACTTCTGTATCTTGAAGCATAAAATCCTTCACAATACACACTCCAGAATGACATTTGAAGGAATAGTTTTGGAGAAGATTTGAGACATCAGTAGCACAAAATGTAAGCCTTAGTATCTGAAATTTTGTAGAGACACCCAAGATAATTTCTTGGTTTTTTCCCTCATTATTAAGACCAATATGAAGAATGTTTACTTATAGACAGTTTGATCACTGATATTTTAGGAAAGAGCAACTAAAAAAATCATTATTAAATCCAGTTACAGGGTTGATGAACATCTAGTGCCAGTATTCTTGGTCTTCATGAAATAAAGAATTAAGGGCTGCTTTTTTAATGAATAAATAAATAGCAGATGCTCAAATTGAATATATTATGTAGATGAGCTGAAAATATTTTTCAATATAGCATATTTATTAATCCTAGAGTAAGTATGCTTTGATGACTTCATTGGCTTGATCAGAGTGTAATTTCACAAACTACCGATCACGCAGTTATAGACTGAATTCAAACTCCTTTTTAAAGTTCAAAATTAAACATTGTAGTCTTGCCAAGCAAAGATAAAACCAATTTGTGAGAGCTGAATCAGCAGGGTCATTAAAAAATTTCCAACTATGGCAAAATTAAAGAACGTGGAGAAATTAGCTTAATTTGTACCTCATGAGCTAATGTTGCCATCTTCATTGTCTCATGCCTGCATCCATGCCATGTATTCACAACAGGCTCAAGCTGTCATCCATAGAAACATAAGTGCTAATGTTACTAGAAAGAATCTCCACATCTTAGTCATACTCCATTGTGACCAACGATACATCATTTTATATGCAAGAAAATCTTCACTACAAGCTATTTTTACCATCTTCTGTAACTGCAGAAAGACCATTTCCTTCTCTTAGTTTTTGACACTTCATATGCTGTATTATGATGGGAAAGAACATACATAGTCACCTGGAGTATTAATTCCAAGGAATACTCTAATAAAAATTTGCTGCAAAAGAACTTTTACTGTGGTTTCAAACTGAAATTATGGGAGGAATTTGTTTCTAGATTTTAGTTACTTTGGAGAATAACTCATGTGCCACTTCCACTTGGTAATCTCTGCACATAAGCATAGCTCTGTCATTGGTTTTAAACTTTTATCCCTTGAAAGAGGAACCCTTTTGTATAAACTAAAACATTTTTGCAGAACTGAAAAAAATTATGTTCTGGTTTCACCTCACTGTAATTTTTCCCTTTTGAGTTTTTCTCCTAGATTACTAAAATACTACAAAAATAAACCAGAGTTATTAAAGAAATAATCAGAGTTCACCAAGTTTTGAAAAATTCTTAGAATTTTTATAATTTTTAATGAGAATAAAAGTGATAAATTTTGGATATTACTTATTTTTTAATACTTAGAACTGTCTAAGAAGGCTATAATTAAATAAAATAGCAATATGTCTTTAAGATCTAAGAGTATCTTAACAAACATGCTGTTTACGGCTTTTTCTAAACCCATGTCTAAGCATAATAAAATGCTAATTAATTTTAATATCATTCCAGATTCTCAAGCTTTTAGCCAAATATAAAGTTTAAGGTAATATTCTACATGCCCCCAGTTGAAATTGTATATAAACAGATGTTAGCAGTGGGTTTTTTACAGAAGAAAATTAGTTACAGATGGTTGGAGAGCTAAAAGTAGCTATATAATATTAAAATGCTAATGTGAAAAAAAAAATAACATCCAAAATCATGATCTTCAAAATCTGACTGAAGGCATTAAAGATGACATTTCCTGATACTAATTTGCTTTTCTCTTGTTTCAAAAGCAAAAGATGCATCACCAGCCTCCTCATCCCACCATCAAGTACATCTAGCTCAAAAATTAACCTTTCTGCTGAAAAATGTATATCTGCAATCATTTCCTGAAAGATTCTTTACGTATATGTTCAAAAATGAAATGAACATATCATTCAAAAAGCATTCATTCTTACTAGGTTCAAATAACATTATGTACCAAGGAGCAATACATGTTCCCTCTCTTCAATGAAATTATCTGCCCCATCAAAAATGAATGGTATTGCTGATAGCTTAGTACTATTGCTACCAACATTAAGAAACATTCTCTTAACCTGTGACTGGTTGTAGAATATATTTCATGTTTCTTTGTTGGGGAAACTTGAAAAAACAATTCAAACTCTTGCTTATAAGGAAAAGAAAAAAAAAGGGAAAAAATTAATAATCAATGCACTTTGAAAGGTACCTCTTCAAAACAATAAAATCCAGAGTAAAAGTAAAACTTGGTATTTCATAATCATGACAGGCTACTCAAGAGCCATTACTGACCACCCTGTGCAGAAAGAAAATGCCAGCATATTGGTTCATCATTCTCATTCCTCATAAAAGAAGAGGAACAGAAGGATCAGAGCACAGGGAAAGATATGACAGGAACAATTAACCTTAACATACCATCCTTTAGGACGTGTTCTGTAAAGTTGCCATCTAAGTTTTTTAGGAATCTTCTGGTCTGGATTGTACCAGCTGTGTGATGCTCCCAGTTAATTTCTGGCAAGTTGAAGTCCCCTATAAGGACATGAGTAGTAGATTTGGAAGTGTCCTTTAGTTCCTCAAAGAATAATTTGTTGGCATCATTGTCCTATCTGGGAGGCCTATAGTGGACTCCCACAATGACATCCACATTATTTGTTTGCCCCTTGAGTCTCACCCAGAGTCTCTCAACTGTGCCATTGCCAGCTGTGAGCTTCATACATTCTAACCCTTGTATTACATACAGTGCCACCCCTCTGCCTCTTTGCCCTGTCTGCCCCTCTTGAAGAACCTGTAACCATCCAACAGGGCACTCCAGTCACAGGTCTCTTCCTACCAGGTTCCTTTTATGCCAGCAGTGTCAAATCTCTGACACAGGGCCAAAACTCTGACCTCCTCTTGTTTGTTCCTCATGCTGTGTGCATTGGTGCAGAAACATTTCAGGTGTGGTATATTGTAGCCAACACCTCCTGAAACAGATTGAGGGATCCCATTAGTGCTCATTTCGGCACACCATCCCATTGCTCATCACTGGAAAGCCTGGTTTTGTCCCTTTGCCTCTTCCAAGATAGTTTAAAGCTCTATCAACAAGCCCCACTAGCTGCTGCACTCAATCTTCTTCCCCTCTGAGAAAGGTGCATTCCATCAGGTGTCAATAGACCAAGTGTTGAGTAGAGCATCCCATAGTCAAAAAGCCCAATTTTTTCTGATTACACCAACCTTGGAGCCACTCACTGACCTGACGGATCTGCCTATTCCTATCAGTATTATTCCTTATTACTGCAAGAATCAAGGAAATTACTACCTGTGCTCCTGATCCCTCAACCAATTGTCTCAGGGCCCTGTAGTCTCTTTTCAGGAACTGGACTCAATGATCCTTGTGCGTCCATTCCAACTGAGCATATTCTATGATTCTACAATACACCTCCTTCCACATCTTGCATCTCTTGGTGGCTTAAACTTCTTTGAGACTAAGTACACCAATTTTATGGTTGATGAATCATTTCTATGTAAAAGGTACTTACCTGGAAAACAAGAAAAATTGTACATTATGCTTCTACTAGGCTTCTTCTACTCAATTTTTTGTTTGCTTGTTTTTTCAGAAAGATGCCTTAGCTCTCCAACAAGTCTTCATCTTTCCCTAGTGGTGTTACAGACACTGTCTCACAAAATTACCACCATAAATTTCTCAGTGCTAGGATTCCTTTGAGAGAAAGTTACAGCTACAGCTCCAAATTAGTGATCAAAACAATATTATTAATTGTTAAAATTAAATAAACAAAAAGATTGTTTTTCAAAACACCATGTTTCATCAAGTAAACTTAGCAATGTTTTGAACGTCCTGATTACAGTCAATCCACTCTGAGAAGAGTTTATACTGTGGCTGCAGTGGCATGGGGTCTTCCATGGACTGCAGGGTAGGTATCTGCTCCACCATGGCCCTCTGCAGGCTGCAGGGAAATCTCTGCTTTGATGCCTAGAACACCTCCTCCTCCTTTTTCTCTGACCTTGGTGCCTGCAGGGCTATTTCTCCCACATTTTCTCACTCCCCTCTAAAAGCTGCTGCACATTTTTTTCACCCTTTCCTTTCTTAAATATTAACACAGAGATGCCACTTGAATCACTGATGGGCTCAACCTTGGCCCATTTTGAAATCACTGTAACTGAGGTACTGTACTGCAGACAGCTCCTGGAGTCTTCTGACAGAAGCCACCCCTAAAGCCCACCTACTACTCAAACTTTGTCGCATAAACAAAGTACACTCAGATTAATAGAGATTAAATTTGAAAATTATTTAAATCAGGTGATGGTCTGTCCCTTATAACCCCAAAAGGGATTAACATGCATTTTGACAAGGCCATGTAGAGGTAGGAAAAGAACGTCCTTAAACTAACAGAGAGTAGATTTAGGTTAGATATTAGGGAGAAATTCTTTATTGTGAGGGTACTGAGACACTGAAACAGGTTACCCAGATGTCCTAGTTACAGTGGCCAGGACCAGCTTATCACTGTGTGGGTGTAATCAAAATTGTGTATTCTGCACCCTCTGTGTCATTTCTGATGAACTGTTAATAACGGATCATTTGTAGCAGCTGCCTAGGATATCTCAGCTACCTGAGATATCAGGCTACAAGCTGGGTATTAAAGAACCCTGTGAGATAGAGAAGTGTTCCGTCTTCACACCAATGACTCAACCATAGTAACTCTGCTCCCAGGAGGCATTAACATCTTCACACACAGCCTGAGGGGTCATGTCTGCTAATGGGCCATCAGGGATTCCAAAAATATCCCATGACTCACAGAATTNCCATGACCCACAGAATTAAATCACTCATTGGGAAACTCTTTGCCCTGGGGGAGATACTGGGCATTCCCACCCAAACCTGAGTATATATAATCTTTGGGTGTTGGGACTTGGCGTACCACTCTTCAGATCCAGCAAAGGACCAAAACCTCAATAGTACTACAACTGCCACTCTTGACCAGACTGCAAACATCGTCCTCATCAACAGGTTTTTCCTTTCCTTTTACTTAGTACTCAGAGGGACCACATAATGCTCAGCACAGGGACAACCAAACACCAATGTGTTTGTGCACCAGGATGTTGGGTTATACCTCTGTTTTTTGTAGGTTAAAACCAATTTTTCTCTGTATCACTGTATTGTAATCTTTTTAATAAATTGTATCTCTGATTTGTAATCTCTCTTGAGTCTGGTTCATTTCTCCCACCAGTTTANCACTCATTGTGAAACTCTTTGCCCTGGGGGAGATACTGGGCATTCCCACCCAAACCTGAGTATATATAATCTTCGGGTGTTAGGACTTGGGGTACCACTCTTCAGATCCAGCCAAGGACCAAAACCGCAATAGGACTACAACTGCCACTCTTGACCAGACTGCAAACATCGTCCTCATCAACAGGTTTTTCCTTTCCTTTTACTTAGTACTCAGAGGGACCACATAATGCTCAGCACAGGGACAACCAAACACCAATGTGTTTGTGCACCAGGATGCTGGGTTATACCTCTGTTTTTTGTAGGTTAAAACCAATTTTTCTCTGTATCACTGTATTGTAATCTTTTTAATAAATTGTATCTCTGATTTGTAATCTCTCTTGAGTCTAGTTCATTTCTCCCACCAGTTTATCTTTAAATCAGCACACCAGAGAACTTGAGGATACCACTTCCTTGGAAGTGTTCAAGGCCAGATTGGATGGGACTCTGAGCAACCTGGTCTAGTGGAAAGTGTCTCTGTCCTTGGCAGAGGGATTGGAACCAGGTAAACTTTAAGGTCTCTTCCAACCCAAATCATTCTTGATTCTGTGATTAAAACAGTCCTTGATATTAGTAGCACATCATACCTGAACTTCCATATAACATCTAAAGTGAATAACAAAAATAGTCATAATGCATTGTCTTTCTGCATTCAAGATTATATATGTTTCAGTGACCAACAAAAAGTTCTGTTAATTTCCCATCTCTATAGAGTGAGACAGCCTTAATAGTGTTTCCTCTATGAAATTACAGAAACTTTAAGTCTGTACTAACTTTTCCAAATAGTGTTGTGGTCTTGCTCTAGGCTGGGTCATCCTCATGCCCTCAGAGGAATGTCCTAAAGCTGTATTTCAGCTACTGCACATTTGTGTGATGGAAGTACCACCAGGTACTAGTCAGTATTTGCTCAATACCAAGAAAGTCTCTATTGTCCTAACTAGTGTTTTCTTGTGTATAAGGGTAGTACAATTATCTCATTACTCTTCATGAAAATATATTTTATTCCTTCATTTTCAGTGCTTTGTTTTCATTTAAAACTCCTAAAAGACATGTAATATATTTTTCTGCAATCTTCCCAAAATTAGTCTTTCTAGATTTTAGATTCTAAGAAGTAAATGTAAAAATAAAAT
Organism: Campylorhamphus procurvoides; assembly: GCA_013396655.1. NCBI lineage: Eukaryota > Metazoa > Chordata > Aves > Passeriformes > Dendrocolaptidae > Campylorhamphus > Campylorhamphus procurvoides. The sequence goes on from WBMV01000441.1 coordinate 116,254, forward strand.
CAGTTCATACAGAACTAGATTCTTTTTGCATTTGGTTATTTTTATCAGAGTTGTCATTCATAGAATCATGCTTGTGAAAACCTACCATATCTGAAAGTCCTTGCAGCCCTGAAAGCCGCCTTTTCAGCATACTAGCAAAAAAAACAGCTAACCTCTCTACCCCAAATAATTTATAACCTAAGATACCGTCAACATCAACACATAAGATTTAAGAACACTGCTGAAGTAAAAAGGGGATACCAAGCTATGAACAAGGGAAATAAATGATGTAGGTGGATTTTAACAAGAACAGGGTCTTAATTAGAGACAGATTTGAAGAGAGAGAAAAAGATTCTTGTAATAAAATAACTAGTGGCAGTGGTTTACATCAGCACAAAATTAGGACAGGCAGTTAACAATTAGAAAATACTGCTTCCTTGGTGGTGTCAGTCAAATAGCACAGAGTATCAAACATTTCCAAACCTAATAAAGGGCAGATGTCAGGTGGAAACAGTCATCTTCTCTCTTTTTGTCACTATAGTTTTGAGAACCTGTAGTACTCCTTTTCTTTTTCAGGTGCTTTGAAAATGAAATGTGTTATTTGAAAACCAAATACCGGATACTCTAAAAAGAAGACAAAAACATGAATAAGCAAGGAGGAGGGTAAAGAGGAGCTGTCAGATTTTCAATCTGGATGTGCTTCCTGGTGCTCAGGAAGCTTGTTCAGAAAAACTCTATATGTATAACCACGAAGGGGTTAAGTCAGAAACCACTAAGTTGAAACAGATTAGTTAAATTATAAGCATAAAAGGCTTACTATCTTAGAAGAGCTTAGGCAGCTTCGGCATTTTTGTCCTATTGAGATTTATATACCAACATGTTTGCCAAAAAAAAAATAAAAAGGTAATTTACAGCCAACTAAGCATAACCTGTCTGTCCTCTGGCCTCCTTCTGAAGTAGCTTTAGAGCCTTGGAAGCTGCAGCAAAGCATCCTCTTGTCTAACCTGTCAGAGGCAGCAGAAATATTCACTATGGACTGTACTGTTTACATTCTATCCTTGGCACTTGGTAAATACAAGATTTTTTTTTTTATTTTTTTTACAACCTGTGTCTGTAGTTCTCTATAATTTCTCTGACACAGCAACTATCTTGTGTCACAGTGGGTCTATTTTGGATGAGTGCTCTGGGTGATCCGAAGTGTGTGCTGACTGACATACAGCACTTTGGCAGATCTTTCCAGAAGCCAGTGCCCCAAAGCATCTTGTGGTGAATCCTACCCCAGCCCAACAAAGGTTGTTAGCAGCATTGTGCTTAGCTGCCAAAGAAGCATTTACAGTTTCTTACTCGAGGAAAACCACACATTAGTTCTAAGCTGGTCAAGGAAATCTCAAAGTATTAAACCAACAGCTTCAATTGCTTTAGTCCGCTGTTACCTAATTGCATTTCTCTAATATGCCTCTTTCACCTCCATATCCCTTTTGCCTTTCCTTGCTATGCTGAGATCTCTCCACTATAAAACTAAAATGACCTTTCTCACTACGACTTGCTCATTCCTCCCACCTCCAACCACGTACTCCCATGGCCCGTGAGCCTTGTCTGAGCAGGGGCCATGTAGAATTGTGTTGCTGAACTGAGTGTGCCAGTGAGAACCTTCACCTGGATGACACCAGTTACAACTCTTAGGCCTAAGGAATAGCTGGGATAAATACTGTCAATTACTAATGTCATGCTCCTGACCAAGCATCTGCACAGAGCATTACTAGTTGACACTAGGACTTTTGTGGCTTTTCAGATACTGGGTTGTTCCAGCTGTTGGGGGTGAGCAAGGACAAAAATGGCATACAAATCATTCCTGCAAGTACAGTAATGGCCTAGCATGGAAAAGAAACTATCAGTGGCACAGCTTGTGTTTCTAAGTAAGTTAATGGGATGGTTCAAGGAGTAAGAAGACAAAGGATTATAAACACGAGGAGATTTCCTGAACATTGTATTATTTGAGTCCAGCAGAGATTTTGTGTGCTCAGTTGTCTGATTTTGCTGCATAAGGATCCTGAGGTAGAAAACATAAAAAAGACCATCTAAAACTCCTGCCCCTGGAAGAGTTTAGTTTAAAAGAAATTCCATGTTAGTGAAGGCCAGAGTCACACATTGAAGGGAAGGAAGCTAATTTCACAGAAATTCATCCTGTTCTGGGTAGCAGGACCCCCTGAAAGTAAACCACCAAGTTCCTAATCTCTTCTGAAATTTAGGCCACTGCCTTTAATTTACTCTTCTGGGAGCAAAGATTATAGAACTAACAAAAAGAGTAGTGAAAAAATTCATTTTAATCTATAAATGGCACAAGGGTTTTATCTTAATACCATTTCCACTTGCAGTTACTACTCACAAGGGGATCTGCTGTAGTGTTTAACATATTTGATACCAATGGCAGTGATGATTCCAGGAGCTGAGTCAACTGACATAGTGAACTGCCACTGCAGCACTTTGTTAGAGTGAAGAAAGCATCTGGGACTCAAATATCTGGCAGGCTTTACTTATGACAACAGTAAGAATTTACTACGCATTAATGTTTCAAATACTCAGCCTACTAAGCTTTTGAGAGTTAATAGCATGCAGAAAAATGTTTATTCTGCCATGGTAATCTTTGAGACACATATCCTCGCACACTCTCTAGCACTCAACTCCTCTCTTTGTCTTGGACTATACCAGGCTTACACCAGAGGGACGGGAAAAAATATTTAGAGCTATTTTTTGTAGCAGGTAGGAAGAAGCAGCACTCATCTGCAAAGCCTGCCTAGGCATATGAACATAATTTTAAAAAAATGTGATGCTACATTTCTGTTAAAATTTTCTTTCGCTGTAATGCCTGCTTTTGAATGTGATAACTATAAGTCAAATTCTTTCTTAAAGTTATGGTCAATGCAGAATTAGTACGGAGCAAATTTGTCTTGCTATGGAAACAGAGGTGCCTGTAAACTTTAAAGAAGAATAACTTTTTTAAAAATATTGTGCCCACAAAGCCCAAAATTTCTTTTTCTAAATGTCTTCATGACAAGTATTTTTCATTACACTGAAGGCAAGGTTTCAAAGCAACACTGTCTGTATTTACCATTTGTGTGCTACAAAGCTAAGTAACATGGAAGCAATGGCTTTCTGACCCTGTCTGTCATAAAAAAACTAATAATGTAGAAAGAGCCTCAAAACTTTAGCTCAGTGAAGACATTCTCTGTCCAATATCTCCCAAGCCAGAGGGCTCTAACACCTCTTATACCTCCTATATGACTTTGGCAAAAAATCAAAAATTTTTCAGAGTGCTCCAGGAGCTCCTCTGACAACAGAACTTTCCTGGGAAAATGGCATGACATTGGCTTTGAGACTGAATAATCTCAGCAGTTTCCCAGAAGAGATGAGAACTTGAAATATTTGAAGGAGCTTGAAAATTTTTTATTTGTTCTAATTCATAGTGAATTCAAAACAAACAGAACACAGAACAGAAGAAAATCAGATTGAAAACTAAATATTATTTGCTTGCTGAGCCTGTAGGGAAAGAGACATACAGTGTAGTGTAGCAGGCAGTGGACATAGGGACAAGTCACGTGGCAGAGCTGTGTGGATGCCTTAATTACCTTGGGCCATCTCTAATGGAACTGAGACTCTATGTTTAGGGAATTGGAACACATCTATATGCTGAAATAATTCCAAATTAAGAAATATAAATTGTAATCTCTACACACAAATTCAGTGTCTAAACTCCCACCATAATTGGTACAACCAGTGGAACGATTCAGCTCCTCATAAAGTTCCTATTCAGCATATGACGACCTAATTATCTCTCTAGGCTTCACTGGTTGGCTTGCCTGGTATTTGCATGCCATAACAGAAGTCTAAACCACACTGACCATCATTTTAAGTGTCTTAATCTCTAATTTTAATCCCACATCAGTGATTAACAGCTTCTCCCTTCAGAAAAGCAACTCAATTTCTCATCTGTCTTCCTGTTGGAAGCACCTTTTCACACAGGTGTAGGTCTCCCCTAATACTTTCAAAGTGAGGAACTCACATCACCTATGCCAAAGACTGACCAGAACCTGATTTATTTCTCAGTCCAGTTCAGAACCTGTTGGTTGGATAGCCTCAGTTTATCAGGATGGAGAAAGTTACAGGAAATGAAGAATAATCAGGATTGATGAGTAAACAGTGTATGCATAAAGCAGAAATAAGCAGGTTAAGGTTCAGGCAATATCTCAGAATTGGTGGAAGAGAGCAGAAAGAGATAGAGGAAAAGACAGAAGCAGAAATCATATATTTGAAAGCATTTTACCTGCTTCTGCATTGGATTCTAATGCACCTGCACAGCTACTCTGAGCTCTCAGAAACACTGAAATAAATCCTCTCACAAGACGCATAAGTAAAAATATGTCCCCATTTTAATGGAACATATGAGTGACTCTCCTAATGAAAACTAGTGCCAAATTTGAAAAAATAAAATTTCCTTTCTGGTATGCACCACTTGACATGAAAGATGGAAAAATCCATTTTCAGAATACAAATCCCCAAAAGAGAGCAAAATAAACAAACATAGCCCTCACATCTATAATTAACTCTTCAGTCACTTTTTGGACAGGATAACATCCCATTTGTCATGGGCTTTATAATTTGATTAACAAAAAATTTTCCTTCAAGAATAATCTACATCTGGTTTATCTTTTCTTCCTCTGCAGTCCCTTTAACACCAAGTGACAACATGTTGTGATAGCTTGGCTGGAGGCCAGGTACCCACCAAAACCACTCTATCACTCCCCTTCTCAACTGAATAGGGGAGGAAAAAAGTTTCATGAGTTGAGACAAGAGCAGGAAGAGATGACCAGTTAGCATCACGGACAAAACAGTCTTGACTTTGGGAAATTAATTGCATTTATCACCAGTCAAAATCGAAGCAGGAGAATAATTAAACAAATTAAACCAAATCCTAAAAACACCTTCGCTAGACAACTGAGTTCATAAAGGTATTGCCTGCATGCTCTAAGAAACAAAGCAGGTGAATCTTTATATTCATATGTGTCTTTGGACTTAGGGTACTTGAAACTAGAAATCCACATATCATTGCTCCTATCTACCTACCTGTATCAGATCTTCTTAATTCTCTCTGCATGACCACCATCCCTTCTGTGCCTGTTCTTCCCCTAAAAAAACCCAAAATCACAAACCACAATGCAGAGGCACCAGCTTATATTTCAGGATAATGGTTCCTTAGGCCTTGTAAAGGAACATGCTCTTCTGTCCTGCATCTGCTACCATGTTTGATATCAGGGCCGAAAATGCATTACACTTGGTTAATGCAAACTAGTGACACCTGGGAGTGAAAGCCAAATTTTCCTGTGCTGAGACCAGTATGGATCATTCACTAGCCTGGATTTGGAAGCTCTCACAAAGGGCAAAGGAACTGCATGAAAATACCTGAATTTTACATCAGTATTTTTACACAGATTGATTTTAACAGAGCTCAGAAAACTGAAAGAAATCAATTGCAACCAGACCCATACTAAAAACACGGTCAAGACAAAGAACTTGATGAGAAGGTGCAATAGTTTGAGACGAGTTGGGTGGACCACAAGGGACCCTACTATGTTTCTTTAGCCATTTCCCATTTCACTAGCAGCCTTTTTAGGAACTGTGTCAGTGTGACCTTTTTAATATTAATGCAGCTTGCTCTCTGTGGTGGTTTGACCCCAGCTAGCAGCTAAACACCCACTCAGCTGTTCATGCATTCCCTGCCCCCAGCAAGACCAGAAAGAACAGGAAGAGAAAGAGCAAAAAACCTCACTAATTGCCATAAAGATAGTTTAATACGCAAAGAAAACAGGAGAAAAAGCCAAGTGACACAAAGGCAACTCTCTACAACCCAAAAGCAGATCAATGTCCAGCTTGTCTCTGGGGAGCAACTATAAGACAAATCCCACTGTTTTTCTTCCTATCCATTTTACTGCTGAGCATGACATCTTATGCTAAGGAGCATCATTTTCAGCAGTTAGGGTCAGCTATTCCAAATGTGTCTTGGGCCAGTTTCTTTCCCACCTGAGCTACTCACTGGAGTGGGAGGGAGCAGAGAGAAAAAATGTGAAAGCCTCCAATGATCTGCAGATACTGTTCAGCAATAACCATACTCGAGGTGGTTTTAATCCCAAATCCAAAACAGCGCCATATAAAGAAAATTGACTGCATCTGAGACTGGCCCAGTTCACTCTCTGTGGGGGTTAGAGACAAAAGCCAGAAATGCCTGTTCCACTTCCCCTGTCTGGAGAGGGGATTCACACACTGGAACAGGAGTGATTTGCTCTTCACTCTCATTTATTTCACTGTTCACCTATTACTGTATTTTTAGACTACCTTACACCATGGTGTCATTAGCAATCAAACTGGCATCACCTTTCCAAGGTTTCAGCCTAGCAGAGGACATCTAGTCTTTACTTACTCCACTATGTTTGATTATTAAAGTATATGCTACTTCTGCTCCCACATTCAATTGTCATTCATCCGGTTCATTTTATAGCATCAACTATCAGGGTTCCAGAAATATAAAATAAATTCCTTTATGGCTCTTAACATCATCAACCTATTCACAACTAAATGTGAAGCAACTAAAAGTCACACTAAACAATCCTACTGAAGTGCAAGGAGCAGGAAGAAAAGTGTTTTTCTATTAATTTTATTATAAATAGTTTTACTATATGTATAAGACTTACATTCTTACATTGAAATTTGAAATGACCAAACATCAACTTCAACAAGTGAATTATTCCAGATTTTGAATCTGTATGCAGAGAAGGGTAAATTATAGTTTTCATCTTCAGATAATACAATACTTTTTGAAAACTGAGGTATTGCTTTGGTCCCTATTGAAATAATTAATGCAAAGTGAGATATTGTGACAGACAATACTATTGGGAAACCTTAAAAATATAGTCTTGAATATGTTTAACTATTTGGACTCTCTTATTGTATCACACCTTAAAGATTCTATGAACTACACTGGACTTTGGATGAATTTGCAGTCAGTGAATCCTTGCAAATTTACAGCAGATGGGGAGCTGGACCATTACTTCAAGAACACTTTCTGTTGCTTAATACCAAAGTAATTGTTTCTATAGGAAGATGTATTCAACAGCGGAAATGAATGTGAAACCACCTCACCTCATATTATTTATTGTATTGTTTTATCACCTGAAATAAGGAAGAAGCTACCACACTGTGTGATCCCTTTGTGGAAAAGCTTTGTGACAGATGCTCCCGAGCATGCCACTAAATCTTAGGAAAGCAATTTCAATTACTTGAATTGTGAATATTTGAAAACTGCTGACAAACACTTTTAAGCTGAAAAGCTTATTAGCATATCTGAGTCTGTTCAAAAGTCACATCAAAAGGAGTCTGTTGAAAAGAAGAAGCGTTAATAGAACAGTCAGGCATGTAGTTTCAGGAGTACTTGATAGTTCCTCAAAATGACCTAATTTCTTTAAACTGACTATCAGATTGCATTTTCAATCACACTTCAGCATTTGCTAAAATCTGCTATTTATCCTTACCTACTATTCCAAACAGAAGTGTAATTGACATTTCTCTGATATACAAGTAATCCCTGCTTTTCATATTCTATTAAATGCTTCTCAATCTTGAAAAGCTGCTGTTGTGGCTGCTTTTGGAAAATAGACAATGCTTCTGTTAAATCATCTAAATAGAAACATACATTTTGAAAATTAAAGCTGCCTTAACATGTCTCCCTAATCTCTGCAACGTTGCAGTTGAATTAAGGACAAGACTTGAAAAGGATACAACATCACCCTACTATAGAATGGTGTTTTTTAGCTTAGGTTCATAAACACTTGCATGACTATCCATACATGTGTCTTAGGTGTTACTGGACCTATCTTCACTTCAAAAACCTAATTAATCACAAACCTCAGACAGAAGATACTGTTCTCGTTGAGTGGCAGCATTTAATTTCCCATAGTCCATATAAAACTTCACCAGAACAAATGTTAACCAGAACAAATAAGAGTGGAAATGCCCAAGAATGACCAGTAGCAGACACTATGTCCCCTTTTAACATTTGATTTCATTGATCTTCCTCATAAATGGAGCTGCATAAGGCATGTAGATAACAATCTGTATTGCCAGCACAATATGATATTTGATTAAACCAGTTGTACTGGGCTTATCTTTAAAATTACTAGATTTTTCAGTGTTAAGAATTTGATTACTTTGTTTCTGATGTGATTCCATTTGTAGATGCAACTAACAATTTTTACTGTCTGGATTACTTTAACTCAAGGCCTTCCCACAGCTGGCGAATGCTTATACTTTTTCATAAACTGAATCTGCTTATGATACTGAATCTGAGAGCTAATCTTATGGTGTGTTTTTTAAATCCCATTAATTCACTGTGAGTCTAGGAATACTGTAAAATACCATGTTTGCTAGAGACATAGCAGGATGTCCACAGGATCTACTGTAGCTGCTAGGCTTTATGTCCATTATAAAATAAAATAGGTTTTTTAGAGAGAACATCTAAGTTAGGGTCCTGTTTTGTCTAGCTCTCTGAAAAAAACTGTTTTATTCTTTCTGTCCAAAGACTGTAAAAATGCCTAAAGTAGAAAAAGCAACCTAGACATCCTAGATGTAATGACTTGCATCCCTTCACAATAATAACAACGAAAGGTATCCAACTCAAGAACCTTGACTGCCAAGTGTCTGCAGAAAGTGAACATCATCACAAATCTCAATATGTACTGAATTAATTCAGAAAAGCATTCTTTCAGAACATTTTTATCAGCTTCTGTTTTCCCTGTTTCTCATAAAGATAGCAAACTCCTTACGTCTTCCTTCCTTCTCTGGGTTCTTGTGTGCAGCAGGCTGCTTAGGAGGAGTCTTCTCATTTCTTATATTCTAAGTCCAACAGAGAATTTAGGCTAGTTGTTTCTCAACTTACCTGGCACATATAATTGGTGCATTGTAGCTTACTCATGACAAAAATCTGCAAGGGGAAAGCTTCACAAGAGAGTGGATAAAGCTGGGAAGGAAACATCCCACAGGAGTGGTTTATTACTGCAGGAAAAGTCACAGTGCTATGAAATGACATCACCAAAATACTCTAGAGGTACTGTCATGGTAAGGGAATCAGAAATTGTGCTTTGTAATAAAAAGGCTAAACTACTTTCTAAGTATCCTTCTTGATTTACTTATTAAAAGAAAACCAACAACTGCAAAATAAGCATACTGACAAATAAGGGGCACAAACAGGAATACAAGAAAATAGGGAAGCAGTAAATTAGCAAATCCATGAGTTACACAGTAAGTAAATGAATAGCCCATTCTACTAGCAGGTACTGGAGGACAAGTGTAGATTAGTTCAGGTGCTGAGTAATCTGAGATACAACTAATACAGACCCAGCATTAAAAAAAAGTTATTGCCTAGCAAATACTGTCACTTCAGGTCTAAAAAAATTATTAGGTAACCTAAAAATTGCTTGTATTACAGACATTAGCTGATCTTAGTAAACTCTTGTTTTACTAAAAGTCTATTACGTGGAATGAAATTAGTATGTTAGAGGATACAGACACATGGAGGCAATTTTGAATGTTACAGAAGTTTAACTAGTTTTTTTGGGCTCTCTGATAATGTTCAGTCAGTATATCCCAGGAAGAAACAGAAAACACAAGCAGAAGAGTAGAAATATAATAATAAATATGAGTGAAATTAACTTGATGGGTTTTTGCAAGATCTGTGTTGGATTTGTACTCTTTCAACATACCATTTATCATCAGCATTAAAGATGGAAATAATGTAAGACATTCATCTTCATTAGCAATCAGGAAGAGGTTAAATGGCACAATAATTAAATTAAGAGATGATAATAAATTGGGAAGTGTAGTAAATGACCTTTCTACAGCAAAGGCACAGAAATGCAGTATAGCATTTCCCTAGATTCAACTGAATAGGTAGAAGATGAAGAAACTAGATTAATTTTTTTTTCAAAACATGAGAAAAGAAACTAGAACACCAGTACTATTTCAGAACAGTAAAGTGTGAATTACACAATAGCATATTGCACAGATAGGACAATGTGACTTTGAGCAGCCTGTACAGAACTATCTTGACTTATGGGAAAGAAAAAAATATTTCTTTTTTCTACACCAGTAGAATTTAGGCTACTGTATTAAATTCTAAGAAGCACAGCCTAACAGACATTTGAAAACTTAGGGAACCAAAAGCATGAAAGCCATATGAGTGTATGGAGAGAATAATTTAATAGGAAAGAGAGCACAAAGCATCCATAGATTGATTAAGACAAAATGCCTAAATATGTTAAATGAGTGGAGTACTTGTATAAAGGCTAAATTAGGCAAAGTAAGTAGGTTGGGTAGCAAGTGTTAAAATTATTATTTTTAAAGAAATGAGATCTTTCAGGTTGTGTTTTATTGGAAACCCTTTTTGAAGTTTAAAAAATACATTGTGGGAGAGCATCTTATCTTTGCCAAGATGTTAATTGCTTGTTACCTCATATCTAAATCCACCCACACTGAGCAATTTCCACATATCCTTCAATGACAAACCAAGGAAAGGCAGCCAGGCAGAAAATCCTCAGGGAAAGAACTGAAAGTAACTGAACGTCTAGTAAAAGTACTAGATTTGCAAATATGTAGTAACTTGCATTGAATTCAAAGATTTAGAACTTACTTGCTTACCTACTTTACTAAAAAATTAAGTAGCCTATCTGACTCCTTAGCTCTTTGTATGTACCTTGAAAAGTATTGCTCTAGAAAGCTGTGTTGGTATGGTTTTTGCTTAAACATGAAGCTTCACCTCTTTCCTCACTTTTTCCCACCACTATTTCACATCTAAGTGCAAACACCCATACAGAGTGACTTGCCAAAAAGGTCACAAACTTGTCATGCTCATCCAAGACTGGTCTGTCAGCAGAAAAAGTTTGTTTGTTTGTTTTTAATTATCCATAAATTAGACTATGAACCCAATTTCAGAAATTCCCTTTTCTTTCCATTTTTCATAAAATTTTGCAGGTTTAAAACTTACAGTACCTGCTTTTGTTATACCGTATGAGAAATGAAAACAATCTCAAAAATGGTAGTTTTAATAATAAAACTATTCCATGTCTACTGCAATAAGGAAGAATTTCATATAAGAAGATACTGTTTTGGTACACTAAAACTATAAAGTATGCATTTTATTATGTGTTCCCAGAGAATTATTAATATTGTGCAATTATTGCATTAGTATTTCAATGTAAATTAAGGTGTTTTATGTTTAGAAACTAGCTAAATCACATTTTGCTGAAAACCTTCAAGATAAAGTCAATACATTTCCACCTAATACACTGCATGATTGAGTCCCTTAGATTTTTCATTGCAGTTTAAGATGCAAAGTTAGCGGAAGTTCATTATTCTACTCCAACAACAAAACTTTCTAAGTGAAATAAAAAAATATTCAAAGAAAATACAGGAGTACAAATGTTGAAGTGAAACTAGTTTCTGAAAAGTTAAGCACATTTCAATCCTTCCTTTCTCCTCTATTCCTACTCATGCCCACCAAAAGGATAGCTACACTTAGCAGGTTTTATTTTACGAGCACAGCAAGTTCCTGTAACAACAGGCTTATCATCAGGCTTGGCTTAGCTGCCAAGGCTCAGCTGACTCATTAAGCCACACTAATTCAATCACCTTCAATCATGGTTGACTACATCCAGATGAAGACAAGTGCTCTAAAACATGCACAATGTTTTTCAAATGCACCAAGAGTCACAAGACAGCACACTTTGAGTACTATATTGTATAGTACTCTTACTGTAATGTAAACTTGCAATAATTTTGAAAAGTTCTTTAGTTCACTGATTTAAACCAAAGTGCACAAAGAGGTTTCTCACTGGCAAATCAAATGAAGTTTGTGTTCCTTTTTAACCATTTAATTCCACCCTTCTTTTGCATTTGTTTTATTTCTTCCCTCTATTTACCATAGACTTTCTCATTCAGAATGAAAACTTGAAAGTATTAGTGTCTAAGTTTAGCACCCCGTGACATTTATTGCATATAATTACAATCAGGTCTCACAGGTGAACACAAGACCAAACACCCCATGTATTTCTGTAAGTTGAAGAAAGATATCTTATTTGCACAACCAAGATCTTATTGTTAGGCAGTACTGTCAAGCTAATCAAAGATCTGTCCACTTACAATAATACTAACACGGGTCAAAATTTTACACATCATTCCTACAAATAATAAAGTCTTAGTTATGTAACCAAATTTTCTGATATTTCTCATGATCTTAGGGCAGATAGTACCAGTCTGTCTCAAGAAGGTGGAAGGATCCAGTGAGGTGTCAGCACCACAGTGTAAAACTGATGGGAGATTTGAAGGAGGGGCTGTGAGGGCATGTTGTTCTTTGTCATTCTTGGGTGTGCCTGTGAGAATATTTGTTTGCTAACACAGACCACTTGCTCTAATTCCGTGTTATACCTGCATTTCATGAGTTTTATTTTGTATGGTATGCACAGACGTTTTTGCTCTTTTTTATCCTTAGAACTAGTTTTATCCAGCTCCCAAGGTTGCATTGCTTTAGTGACCTGCAATTGGCTGTGATTTGTGTTTATAGCCTGGGGAGCTGTTATCTGCCTATGCTTGCACTTCTAAAGCTCTTGTACCATCTTGCTCTTGTACTTTTGTAGGCCTATTATAATCTCATTCCTCTTCAATGGTTTTCAGGCTGTGACTTCCTGATAACACATCTTAAAGTTTTATTAGCATAACTTAGTCACACATACATCACTGTTCCAAGGGCATTGAACAATTTACTTTTCAAAAAATAATGATGCGTAGTCTACAGGCATACATAGACACGATGTTCTGGTATCCACCTGCCACTGGTATCTATTAGGTATGGCAACATCACAAATGTGTTATCAAAATAGCTTTGCAGTCTACTCAGCTGTGCTGAAAATCAAGCAAAATAAATAGGTTTACTTCTGACATTAACAATTCATACCACGGCTTAAAGGATTAACTTACACTTGAATTAATATAATAATTTTTAATATAATGAAGAAACAGGGAATAGAGAGCTTGTTTATTGTCAAAAGATAGATGTGTTTGCTGGTTGAACACAGCATTTTGTTTCTCCAAGAGCAAATCAAGTTGGAGAATGCAAGAGAATAGCTCTACTTCTCATTTGTTGTGGGGAATAATGGTATGCCACACCATAGCTTTGCCAAACCGCAGTGGATGCCTGTACTGCTTTATATTGCTTAAGTGCCATTTTTGAGAAGCACAGCCCTACATAGCCTACCCTGCTAGCCTGGCTAAGGCATGCTGATTTCTATTGGCATCAACACACTATGGACTGGTATGTTAGAGTGCTCCTGTCTGCTTTTAACTACCAAACCCTCCTGAAATTATTTTGACTGGAATGATTTTATCTCAAATTCATGTCTCCATATTCTTCCCATGAGTTATCAAAAGTCAGAGAGTCACCACTGCCTAGGGTCACATGTATGCTGTATAGGAGCCCCATATTTACACAGGCCCTTTACTACTTCAAAGCTGCATTCACCTGCTTATACCATTCAAAGATGGAGTTGGCTTCCTCTAAAACCCTAATGGTCACTACAGGGTCAATTGACATTTTGATATTGACTACATATTGACTTTTGTACAGATGACAAGCCATGATATTCTTAAAAAGTCTTTCCCACCAAAATAGAATTTTTACATATCTGTCCTAGCAATACCTCTACCTTTTTCTATATCGTGGAAGATTTTATATTTCAGAAGAAAATTTCTCACCTTCATACTTGCTAAGAAAACAACAAACTGCCCCATTTTTCCTGCTCTGAAATGTGAAGATGACCAGTTAAAATACCAGCATTGTTAGCTACACTACTGCACAAAGTTTTACAGATTCAAGGATATTAAAGCCGATAAGCATTAATGGGACTAATGTAGTCTGACCTCCATAATATATGTCACTGAATTCCACCCATTCTTTCCTGTATCAAATCAGTAACCCCAGGTGAGTTGGTGCCTATACCTTTACATCTGGTGCCTGTATCTTTAGAAAATGTTGAATCTTGATCTGAAAATTTTTCATGATGGACAAGTCATCATATTCCAGAATATTTTTGCCATTAATTAAAAATAAGTCCATTTGTGTTTCCATGAATTTGCCTGCCTTTATCCTTCAGTTAGCAGCCTTTTTTCTGCCAGATTTAAATTATTTCCTCTATAAAAACGTTTTGCCACCCAGCAAGCTGCCAGATATGTGCACACCACACTGCAGAGATCAGTGCAAATATTCCCAAGTCAATGGATGGTCAGTAAATCTATATAGTTCATCTTCTTAGTAGGTCTTATAAAATTCAGATCAAGAGTCATGTAAACACACCACAAAGGCCAGAAGCATTCTCCTACCTTATGTCTATTTCATGAGTCTTTGGATCTGTCAAGTCCCCCTGAAGCTACAGAGTTCCAGTGAAAAAAAGCCCACAATCGTCTCAATTATTACATCAATATCCTCTATTCTTCATGTAGCTACTGCAATACTGGGAGATTGAAAATAAAGAGAGTTTGTATCTGATAATCCTGGCAATATTATTCCTCTTTGTTCCTTTCAAGAAAAACTGCAGAAATAACATCATCACAGTCTGTCCCTGCTCTGAATCCGGGAGCTCCACTCCTGGCTGTCATTGCCTTAATCCTTTTAGTTAACAGTTCAGAAACTTACTTGGAGTTAATTTTCCAAGTTTAGCTCCACACCTCTGTGTAGTTTCTTGAATACCCTGGAATCAAGTTTCCACAACCGAGCCCCTTTCTAGTTAAAGAATTACAGAATAGGAGGTTTCAGAGCAGCAGTTAGATGTGCCAGAATGCTCAGCTTTCTAACTCTTTAAATCATTATTCTCCTTCTGATTTCAGATTAAAATAAGTGAAAATCAAAGCAACCTCTCTCTGTCTCCAGTCTCATTCCAATACACATGCTGTTACCAGCCTTTCCCACAGCAACAGGCTTGTCCATGGCAACAATATTTGCTTTTTTCCCCCTCTTCTTTATTTTCAATGAGCAGTTCTGGAAACTGATGCAGTTTTTGGTTCTGTTGTTTTAAAAATATAGGTGGGACTTTCTGTCCAGAATTCTGTGTTTTCCTAAGTATCATTCCTCCATTCATGCTGGCTTGTTCTGTTTGTAGCTGTTGTTTTCTCTCATACCTCTCCCCTCCCTCTGTGAGTCTCATTTGACTGTTGCAACATTTCACATACAGACAGACTAATCAAAGAAAAATTCTCCTAAACTGACTGTCCAGTATGATAATTGTTTGCTGTAGCTGCAGAAAGTATTCAAACCGTGCACAAATATATTAGCTTTCTCCTCCTTTTCCAAAATCTATCTTGTAGAGATATTTTTCTTACTCTAAGTCACTGCTAAGTACAAAAGAGATAAATTTTTAGTCGCAGCCTTGGTACAAATTAAGGCTACAATGGGAAAAACAAGCTGGGTTTTGTTTCCAAAGGCATGTTGGAATTTACCTACAGAACTAAGGTAACTTGGTCTGTTTAACCTGGAGAAGGGGAGACTGAGGGGAGACCTCATTGCAGTTACATCTGAAGAGGAGGGGCAGGCATCACTCTGTGGTGACCAGTGACAGGATCTGAGGGAATGGCCTGAAGTTGTTTCATGGGGAGGTTTACAATGGATATTAGGAAAAGGTTTTTCACCCAGAGGATGATTGGGCACTGGAACAGGCTCTCCAGGGAAGTGGTCACAGCACCAAGCCTGAGAGAGCTCAAGAACCATTTGGATGATACTCCAGGCACATGATGTGACTCTTGGGGATGGTCCTGTGCAGGGGTAGGAGTTGGTCTCAATGATCCCTGTGAATCCCTTCCAATGCAGCATATTCTGTGATTCTGTATTTGCTAAATGATATTATGCCATGACCAAAAGCCTGTCATTCATAGTTTAACATAGTTTAATGCATCTTGAATGGTCAGTTGCTATAAAAAGGTAGTGCTACAAATGATGGTCAAACCAGTAAAAAGGAAAATTAGCTCAAATAACAGCAGTTTTAATAAATCTTATATTCACTGTGGTCTAGGTTTGCTTCTTTCAGCAAATCTTTTTCCTATAATATCCAAATCACATTGGACCATGTGACAGGACTGCAATGGAGCCAAAGCTTTGTCATGAGTTTCCTATGTGTTATTTCTATTGTAAGTCCCACAAACCTGAATCTTAAAAGGTGCATTTTACTTGAATTTACATTAGAAAAATCTAACATTTAAAATAGAAAAACTAATCTGCTGAGTGAGGGTGAGAAGAAAAAAAAAAAACCAAACACCTAAATCTCTCTAGTCCTGTGTACTTCATGTTATAGTTTTGCTCTTAGCCCAGCAACTTGCAATGGCTTTCTACAATATATTCCCCAATTTTACAATACATTGCCCCATTCCTGGAAACATTCAAGGACAGGCTAGACAGGACTCTGATCAACCTGATCTAGCTGAAAATTCCCTTGTTCATTATAGGGGTTTGGACTAGATGACCCTTTGCTTGCCTCCACACCCAGCTGCCCAGATAAGGGCTCTCATCTTTTGCCCTGAGAAGACTCCATCTGACAAAGGAAAAAGGCAGCCTTCCCTTTTTCTTTTTTTTTTTCCCCTAAATCCCAGCCTTTTAAAGGAATGTATTCAACAATTAGATACAGCACATGGTGAAAGAACAAGTTTAACCACAAGCTGTCACAAACCAGGTAAACATTATTCCCTGGCAAAAGACCTGGAGGAGGCATCTGTTCTCAGTACTGGAGGACTGTATCTGAAGCTTTTATAGCACTACTCAGGGCAAGTCAAAACTCATGCTCCAGTCTCAGTAACATAAGGGCATAAAAACTGCCAAACTAGGTCAATCTTGCTTCCAATAGTAGTTTGCTAATAGATGCTTTGGGAAAAATTTTATCAGGAATAGTAGGAATAGTGCAATCCAAGCGTAGTCTCACAGCTTCCAGCAGTGAGTGTTTAGGGGTTTCGTGAGCTGGACATTGCACCTGTCCATCACATTTAATAGCTACCAAGGGAACTGCCTTCTGTGAGCATGTCTAATCTGTCTTTGAATCCATTTATACTCCTGGCCTCCACAGATCCTTGTGAAAACAAATGCAATAATTTCATCATGAATTATATAAGAGTCTGTCTTCACCTAGTCCAACTGTTTACTCCTTGCTTCTTATATAATAAAGTCATCAGCCCCTATTCACCTTCTCAAAACCATTCATATTTTCATAATTCTCCATGACAAACCTTTTCCAAGCTGGAGTAGTCATATATTTTCCCCTTATTTAGTAGAATTTTTTTTGTGTTTCTTATTAAGGAACGTAGGAGCAAATGGTCTCTCCAGCAGCTGTGAACCAGGACTATTCCTGCTTGACCACTGGATCCCAGCCTCATATGCCTGATGACCCAGGTTTACAAGTTCACCTGGTAGTGAAGATGAGCATATATCCCAGACATGTACACACACACCCCACCAACACACTAGTGAAAGCACACACAGACTACTCTCTGGAATCACACGCGCACACGCGCGCGCACACACACACACACAGATCTGCAGGTCCCCTGAATACCCTTGGCAGCTTCATAATATATGACTTCCTAAATTAGGCAACATAATTGCATTTCCAATGACACCATTTCTATCAATCTCTGTTTGTTCTAATGTGATTACTTATGGGTAGAGGTCTTGGCTAACCTTTTTGTGACTTGAGAACAGCCATCTGTTATTGCTGAATGAGATACTGAGGAACTTCAGTCACAACAGATATCTAAAATTTCATGAGTCTGGCAAGGGAGAGACTGCTGCAGTACTAAAATGTAGTTATTTTTTCTGTATTTCAATGGTAGAATTTCAAGATAACCATTTAAACAGCATGACGGCAAACACTTGACTAAGAAAGAGACCAGTAACTAACGATGGTTTTGCTCACATTTGACAGAATTAGGAATCAAAGGCATTATGTTGTAAATTCAGGGGACTCAGAAACTTAGGTTCATGTTATTACTACGTTAATATCCATGTTATCAATTACTATCACTGCTGTCATGCTGCCTAGAGAAGTACGACATTAGGTCAAGGATTTTACAAATCAATGTCAAGATAAGTCCTCCCTAAAAGATTTAGTTCATACAAAACACAAAGGTTCAGAAAATAGAAAGTGTGGGAAACAATGTAAGGAGGGAGGCTCATGTGTTGATTTGCAAACACAACTGTCTTCTGCATTGTTTTCTTGAGTGTGTTTTAAGTGTATAAAATCTCACACTTCCTGTGACAAGTGAGTTGTTCCCACTTACGTTCTCTTATCATACACATTTTGTAGCAAGGCATGTCAATGTTTTACTCAGCATCTGTGTTTTATAATACATTAGAGAGGCTATGGTGTTGTACTGCATTCAGAAAACTTTCCTAATAGGGCTACCAATCAAGGAAAAGTTCTGCTAAAAGACACATTACTGTCAGCAGCTTTTTTTCCCCCTGAGAAATGAACAGCATAGATTGGTACCTGTGCAGCCTGACAAGTAATATGTCCTCCAGTGGAGTTCAGAAATCTAAAAAAAACAGAGGAAAGGAGAGGGAAATATCCAGGAGGGGATTTTTTTTGGGTGAAAAGGGTGGGTGAGTGGGGCGGGAATACACCCGCCCTTTTTTAAACAGAAACAGGACAAAATAAAGACCAGCAGAGAAGGCTGTCCGAGGCAATTCTAGCTTTATGCAATCTGGAAAAACACTTCACCAGTCTCATCATCTGTCATTGTTATAAATATGCTCACATTTTTTGGAGGCATTATTGTCTTAGTTCAAGAGAGAACTAAGATATTATGCTGGCCAAGAAATAATCTCTCTCCTTTAAATTTAGGAAAACAGAACTTTAATTAGGAAATATATATATATATATATATATATGAAAGGGATAACAGTTCTTAACCACAACTATATATATATATATATATACCCAGAAAAGAACCAAACAACAACAGAACAGTCTGTAACAAAACCACTCCACCCCTCAAACAACAAGGTAAAACAGTCAAAAAGAGGTCCTTTTTTGTCTAGTCCCAAAAGGGGAATGCAATTATATCCACGGACAGCAGGTGGCGCTGTGGCACCTCCGCTGCCTCGCTCTCCCTCTCAGGGGTGCAGTTTATATTTACGGACAGCAGGTGGCGGTGTCGCGGCCGGCCGGCCGGGCTCTCCCCTCCGGCGAGATGATAGGTTCCCCGGCTAGCTCCTCTTTTTCTTATGGGAAACTTTGTAATAATTATAATCACTCACGGCTGAGCACAGTCGAGTTGGAAAAGGAAGAAAAGGAACACAAAATCCAATATCCAGTGATGCTGGGATATCCAGGGTCTGTGTTCTGTCCTCCTCGCTCCCGACGACAGACTGAGCTCCTGCCTTGCGCAGGAAAACCAGAAAAACCAGTTTTTTCCCCTCCCAGACTTCAGGGAGATCACAACAAAAGCTATACTTAAGAGAGATAAAATCAAGATGCACACATCCTTTGTTTCTTTTGTTAGCCATCTTCCCCCACCCCAGGGCGTTGGCTCCAAACCTTTTGGAAGGAATTCCTTCTTGGGCTTTGAAAACTCCAACAATTATTAAATAGTATCTGTTTTTAAAAAAACAGAATTTGCAAGCATAAATCATTTGGCCCATATGCACAGAATAACTTTTATAGTACTGTTTTAACATAAAAAATATAGTGAAAATGGTTAATTATTCTAAAGGCAAAATAGCTAGAAAGTGTAACAAACCTAAATGCATAACAACAACATACTTTCTAACTAAATTTATCATATTTTCATTAAACTTTATGTGAAAATTATCATTCATAGAAACAGCAGATCATAGAATCCCAGTTTGGAAGAGATCTCGTGGATTATTTGGTCTAATTTTTCTTGTCAAAAGCCCATTCTAGACAAGACTAACTTGTGCCCATTACTGTTCCTCTTTTCATGTGACTACACATGGTTCTCTACCTTTTTGTAGATGCCCTTTAAATGCTGGAATACGGTAATAAGGTCTCCCCTACACCTTCTTTTCTCAATGCCAAACAAACCCAGTTCCCTCAGCCCTTGTTCATATGGCTGGCTTTCCAGTCCTTTAATCATCTTTGTGGCCCTTGCTTGAACCCGCTCCAACCAGTCCACAGCTGGTTGCTGGTTGCACAGCAGAGACCAAAGCTGAATGCTGTGCAGACTGATAGGTGCTGAGTGGGAGAATGACTTCTTTATCTCTTTGTGATACCTTTGTTGATGCAACACAGCATCCCATTGGGTTTGTCTGCCAGAGGGAACACTGTTCACTCATACTGAACTTCTTGTCCACCAGGACCCCCAGGTGCCTTTCCAGAAAGCTGTTTCTCAGCTAGGTATATCCCAGCCTGTGTCGCACTCCTGGACTGCGTTTTCCCTGGTGAAAGACCTTACACTAGTCCTTGTTGAACTTCATGAGGTTCTTGTTAGCTCACTTTTCCAGCCTATCGAAGTCTTCCTGCAGGGTAGCTCTGCATTTCAGTGTTCTCTTTCACACTCAGTTTGGTACCATCAGCAAACTTCATCATGGTACATTTGATCACATCTTGCAGATCACTTATGAAAATATTGAACAGTGTTTGGCTCAGTGTTGATCCCTGGGGTACTCTGCTTGTGATAGGTTGTCAATTTGAAAAGGAGCAATTTACCACCATTCTCCGGATGCACCCATCAGCCAGTTCTCCACCCACTGCACAGACCTCTTTTCTAGACTGTAATACATTAGTTTCTCTAGGAGAAGGCTGTGGGAAACTGTACTGATAGTCTTGGGAAAATTCAGTCAAACAATGTTCACCCTCACCCCACATCAGTCGAGGAGGTTACTTTATCCTAGAAAGCGATGATGTTTGCTGAGCATGATTCACACTTAGTGAATTCATGCTGCCTTTTCCCCATCTTGTGCTTCATTTGACTTGTCAGAACCCATACGAAGATTCATCCTGTAACTTGGCACATCAGTGTTAGGTAACTTAAAATTAGTGGATCATTATGAATGTAACTGAAAAATCAGCAGTCTGAAAAAAACTGTAAAATATTGGCTGTAAAAGTTAAGTTCTGTTTCCTTCTAGAGGAATGTCTTATTTACAGTCCTCTTTCCTGATATCAGTACTTACACAGGGGCACTTATAGAGCTGTAATATTTTTTTCATTTCAGTAAACCCAAAGAGAAGAGCAAGAATGAAAAAAATTTCTAGTAATGTGTTAAAAGAGAAAATTGCTTTCTGTTTATAATTAGTGCTTTCCATTTCGAATAGAAGTGTACTTTATTCTGTTAATGCTAATGTGTACAAAATTTTATTCTTTCTTTTTACTTTAGTCAAGTTACTCTATTTGTACTTTTAGAACAGTGCAGGAGAGTGACAGCACAATATCCTTCCATGACATTTTTGAACACAGCAACATCTAATATGGACTATTTGATTACACAGACTGAAAAAGTTTAACCTTCATTCAAATATGAATGTTCTTTTGCACATAAATGCATAAAAAGCATAAATGTGTCCTATGTGAATTAAAGTAACAAAAACTTACTACTCAATTTTGTAATTATTTAAATGATAAAATGTTGACATGGACAGAGGAATATAGTCAAATAAATGATAGTCATATACCAAATAATCATTCCATTACTGTCCTCTGGAAGACACTACTTTAGATATTTTATTAATGTGTCAGACATGGGAAAACAGACTACTACAGACGGGCAGCAGAGGGAGTTCAGGTTTACTGCTGCTTCTCAAAAGTAAGGCAGTATTTAGAGATTCACAAGGAAGGGGGAACATGAAAAGGCACTTTCTAAATCAGTTGTACTTTTTAAAATGTTACAGCTGACTTTCAGGATTTACACCTACAGTCTTGCAGGATCTTAGTCTCTGTGCACAAAGACCTCCTACATGACTGTAATGCTGAACCTGTAATGCTGCATATTTTACTCATCCCAGGGAAGATGTGGTAGACACATGGCTAACAAGTTCCCATAGCAGAAGTCCTCCTGTCCTGTCCCACCATGCCTTTCCCGTGTTAGGCACTGAAACAATCACCACTGTGGAAAGAGGACTGAGTTCAATGTCTTCCACTCATGTGCTTCAGAGAACCACTTCAGAAAAAAAGAGGTTCCCAGTCTCTAATATGACTCTATCTTTGATCCTGGTTTACTACAAAACATGCTTAATAATTTTAAAAAGCATAGCATGCATAAAAAGGTCAGAGCAAGTTAACCTCCACCCTGTTAAAAAGAGTTTTTTCACCAAGCATAGATCTGTCGAACATAGAGGCTTTCCCCCAGCCATTTTGATTTTGATGACTTTTCTGATGAGACTGTTGTGTGACAACTTGGAAAACCCTGTGCTGATTTGTTACCTATGTGGTTTTGTTTCCACCAGTCATTTTCAAGTCCATATCACCCCATTCACTATCTCCTTAGGTAAGCTTGGTTTCAGTTTTGACCAGCTCAGGGTAGGCACTTCAAGCCATATTCCAGATCACACTTCAAATAGGCCAGTTAGGTTTGTATGAAGCTAAGTTAGTCCTTACCTCTGTATCATAGTGGTTACATCTTCATTAAAAGAAAGAGGGACAGCAAGTTATAGGCATAATTACTCCAGCATTTCAGAACAGTACAAGGTTTCTCTTTTCTTCCACTTGTAGGAAGCCGCAGTATGTGACACCTGCTGTTATGATTTCACCCCTGCTGGCAGCCAAACCCCACACAGCCACTTGCTCAATCTCCCCACCAGCAGGATCAGGGAGAGAATTGGAAGGGTAAAAGCCAGAAAACTCATGGGTTGTGATAAAGACAGTTTAATAAGGAAAGCAAAAGCCACACACACAAGCTAAATAATACAAGGAATTCATTCACTGCTTCCCATGGGCAAGCAGGTGTTCAGCCATCTCCAGAAGAGCAGGGCCCCGTCACACAACAGTTACTTGGGAAGACAAACACCATCACTCCAAACATCCCTCTTCCTTCTTCTTCCCTCCACTTTATATACTGAGCATGATGTCATATGGTATGGAATATCCCTTTGGTCACTTTGGATCACCTGTCCCAGCTGTAACACCTCCCAACCTTCCATGCATCCCCAGCATCCTTGCCAGTGTGGCAGTACGAAAACAGAAAATGCCTTGGCTCTGTTAAAGCACTGCTCAGCAATAACAAAAGCATTCCTATATTAACAGCCCCGCACTCAGCACAAATCCAAAACATAGGCCCATACTAGCCACTAGGAAGACAATTAATTCTACCCTAGCCATTTGTCAGTAAAACCTTCTCCTGAGGTATTCAATTTAAAATATTGGAAGACAGCAATTTATTTACTTGATTTAGATGACTAAAAATTGCCATTGTCATTGCAGCTGTATGTTCTGGAAGTTCACCTGATCAGAAAGAAGATGGTATTAGACTAATTGCATACGAAGAAGAGACAATAAAATTCTTCCTAGTTTATGTTTTCCCATCTAAGCAAATAAAGCAGTCTGGTTGCTTCTTATTCTATGTGACACATTTCACTAAAAAGCCTGCATCTAGATTTTGTCATAACTCTCTTCCATTTAGTCTTGGTTGTGGATAGTCAGAATCTCCTCTATTCTAATCTATTCTAGATACTTAGGTAGAATTCACAGGGGACACGAGGAAAGTATTGGATGTAATGATGAATTTTATGCTGTAAACCAGCATGTAGTCTAAGAGGTAGGAGTATGAATTCCACAATAGAAAACACAGAATAGTGAATTAATATAGCATACAACATCATAAATAACAATTAAATAATAACATATTAACTGATTGGTTTTATATATATATATGCAAAGAAAGAGAGATCTGAATCCATGGTTAAGTGCCTGCAAATACTGGTTCAATGCTTAAAGAGCAAGCATTTTCCTGGGTCAAACCCCATCATCTCTATAACACAGTGGTCCAGCTCCCTTTTTTCTCATTTTGACAGTCATTGATCAGCCCAGCCAAGGTTTTAAGTGTATAAATCTCTACAGAACACGAGTTAAATCTTCAGTTTACCGGTCAGCTATGTTACCATGGTTCAATAAAATTAAAACAATTGTGACCAAGAGACACTATCCTAGTTTGGTGCAGAAAAAGTCAAATGTTTTTAGTTCACAGTGTCAGTGTGATGTGCTAGAATGCACTGTTTTGATTTTAAGCCATTAAGCCACAAGTTCATACCATTCCAAAAAATGGGGCTCCCCTTTTTTTGTGTCTGCCCTTTCCAAGTTTCAAGATATGTGGTGTTATTAATGAACAAAGAATCCCATTATTTACCTAGAAGACAATATATTTAAAAATAAAAACCTTATTAATGAAGCAGACATATCAATTATATAAGTATTTAAACAAGCATAGCAATTTAGGGTACCAGGGCTGAGAGCAATTGAGTCCTCACCACTTTGAGAGATCAGAGAGCAAATTCCTGGAGCTTTCTGAAGAAAATATCTGTAAAATCTGCTTCTCAGGTTGGATTATCTAAATTTTGGAAGACTTCAAATTATTACCATGTAGAAGATTACATCTACTGAGCCAGTTAAATTTTAATTAGAGAAACTAAATTAAAATGAGAAATCTGGGTTCTCAGTATAATTGTAATCAGTCATGCTTAGGATAAGTACATTCAGACTAGAACTGTTGCAGAGCATGGTCACTATGATGTGTGAGAAAAGGAGATATGTTTAACTTAGCCCAACAGAGGTTATAATGATATGCTTTAGCAGAACAGAAGGATAAAGGGATAACAGATGAGTATAAAGTGACTGTGACTTAAAAAAAAAAAAATACTGTCACAAAGTGCAGGACTATGCCAGAAAACTGTAAAGTTAATTAAATCTATCACATGATAGACTGCAATAGCAGGAACTTCTCAATTAATTTGCCTGCATCAAGAGACAATTCTTCTTTTTCCTGAAGGTGATATCCACCTGATACTCTAAAGGAACTCTTAAACTTGCATATCTTTACCAAATGGATTATGTAGATTAAGGGCTTTTTGGTGTTACGTATTCAGTTTTTCATATTCACAGGACCAGGAAGCACATTCAAGATAATTGTTTGTGAGGCAATTTTGTATCATTCCTGAATTGTCTTTGGAAGGTTTTGTTTATGCAGGCGAGTTCATACAATCGTGAGATTTAGATACATTCCTCAGACAAAAGAAGCAGTCATGGGAATTATGTAAAAATCATGGGAGAAAATAATTTAGTCACACCTAACTTAATTTCTCCTCCAAAACTCTTAATACTGAGTTTCTTTTATGACTCCTCTGCTACTTAAATGTATTGCTTGTTACTATAAATATGACAACATTTCAAAAAACTGCTCTAGTGGCTGAGTGAAAGTCAAGTGGATGATTTTCGCAATATGTTCCTCACTATTAAGTCTTCTGTCCCAGCCTGACAAGAACCAAGAGTGTCTCAGAAGAACTCTAAATAATAGTCTGGGGAAGCCACTAATGCTGCTGTGCTTGCCTTTATTAAGCATCTTCATTAGATAGCAATGTTGGAAAAGAACCTGGGTTTTGTTCGTGGCTGCAATTGTGACAATTGTTTCCAGTCTAGGGCATTAATTTTTGACCTGTTAAACGAGAAGGATTCCCCTGATGGCAAAAGGGGAAATTCAGCCTGGCATCTGTGAAGCTTCATTTAGTTCTATCCTAAATGTTGTCCAAAAATGAATTAAGAAGGTCAAGAGAAACCTAGAAAACAGAGAAGTGTATCCTTTCCGCATTTAAAATCTGTATGATGAGTTCAAAAGGCAGCAGTAACTCTTCCTCTGCACTCTGGTTTTAATTAAGGGTTGTCAGTGATTCTGGTTTCAGGGGTAGTCTGGGGTGTAACTGGTTGCTGTTAAGGAGTGAACATACCACCTGTGGCCATCTGCTTAAGTGTTCAGAATATTATGGATAAAGACTGCGGTAACACTGAGGTTTGTTATACATCATCCTGGCACTAACAGATACCATGGAGGTATCACAGCCCCATGAGAATTAACTCACTGTACAGTGAGTTAATGCTTCTCATTAGCTCTACATTCATTGATATGAGTTTTGTATAACCCTGACAAAATACAATTTATTTGTATAAAAATTATAATAGAAAGATATGAAATAGCAAACAGAAGAGTATCCATCTTATTCTTGGATGATTTCCATGGCCAAAGGCAATATGCGACATTATAACAAACTCCTCAGTAAATTAGGATTCAGGGTTTCTCATCACCCTCTCTTTAGTGAATATTTTAGAAATGCATTTTGCTGCTGCCAAAAAGTGCAGCCTGTGCTAAATTTTCCAGCTAGTATTACTGCAGAAAGTAGAGAATAAAATCGAAAATATCCCTAAAAATTTCCCATGATATCACACAATGTTTACCTTTCACCCTGAGTCAGCATGTGTAGGTCTCCTGCAAGCAGTCAGAGTTTTGGGGATGTTTTCATATCCATGCATACGGCTGCTAGTAACATTCTAATCTCTGAATTCTTAATTATTACCTTCTGCTTACATCATTCAGCAACTCAGTGTTAAGACCCTGCTAACATAAGACATTAATAGATTTTTTTATTGCCAATTATATTTCAAGATTGCTTTTCATAACAATGCACTATTGCTAACTGTATGTCATCTCATTGATTCTAGTCCAATATACTTAACGCAGTAGTTAAAAACGGCTAATAACTCACCCATGTAACATTACAGGTACATTTGGTACCTTTTCCTCCTCTGATTATAGATGTATCAGCTCATTAACCAGTAGTATAAGAACACTACGTGAGCCCTTCCTTTTAACAGACTACCAGCATGAAGCTAGAAGCTAAGCCCTTCTCTT
Source organism: Campylorhamphus procurvoides (assembly GCA_013396655.1). Taxonomy (NCBI): domain Eukaryota; kingdom Metazoa; phylum Chordata; class Aves; order Passeriformes; family Dendrocolaptidae; genus Campylorhamphus; species Campylorhamphus procurvoides. Next base: position 143,207 of record WBMV01000441.1, read on the forward strand.
TTAATGAGCCAGTGGTACTGCCTTCCTAATCAAGGGAGGTAAGAAGAGCACACTGTGTTTCAGTCAGCATTTATAGCTACAGAGGTAGTGTTTGTTCATGTCTGTCTTCAAGCATTTTTTAAATGTCTTCATCTGCCCTTTTCAGGCTTTTCTTTTATTAAAAATGTTGTGTTCACTCTCAGAACGGTTGCTCTACTTGTGTGTTTGCCACATTGATGAAAATTATTCCATACAAGCATTTAGGAACTATATAGTACTACAGATACAATGAAAAACCAGTATAACTGGTAAACATGTATATACCAAATAGTATAACATATAAGTATGTACAATGATATATCCTGTAAGACAGATTTAATTTGGAACCATTTGAGGTCCACAACAAAACCCCAATTGTTTCTAGAGAGAATATGACAATTTCTTGTTATTTTTGGCTCACAGTCCAATTGCATTCTAACTGTCAATTGGTTCATGGCTCTAATGGGTTTTGTCTCCTGAAGCTTTAGAGATCTTTGTCTTCACACCAAATTGAGCATCCAGCCTGTGGAACGAACTCTACACTTCTGACAGCAACCTTAGCTCTCCAGCTATTGATATGGAAGTCCTTCCTTTTTGGGTTTACCAGTGATCAAAAGTAAAAGCAGATGCAAAACTAAACAGAAAGTGAAACAATCTTCCCTTAGAAATTCTCGTCCTTTAGGTATTACAAGGACAAGGGGAATGGCTTGAAGCTTATGGAGGGCAGGTTTAAGGTAGATATTAGGCAGAAATTCTTTACTGTGAGGATGGTAAGGCACTGGAACACATGACTCAGAGAAGCTGTGGATGCCCCACCCCTGGAAGCATTCAAGGCCAGGCTGGATGGGGCTTTGAGCAAACTCATCTAGCGGAAGGTGTCACTGCCTGTGGCACGGGGATTTGAACCAGACAATCTTTAAGGTCCCTTCAAACCCAAACTATTCTATGATTCTGTGATATTCTCTGGTGGAACTTTCCACCCAAAACATGGATCAGTTCACAGGTTGCCTCCTCTATCTGCAGCAGCACACAAGAAAGCAGTCGCCACAGAGACAGTTGTACACAGTCCTTCTTAGGCACAGCAGACCCTCCATAAGCCTATACTCTCATATTTTACACTTTCTCATGATATTTCTGTTTTCCTTTTCCTTTCCTTAAGTCTAATTTTCATACTGGTATGTTGGGATAGAACTGCTTGATGTCATCACAGCTTGCCAACCCCTTGTTTGCTGGTAGCATGTCTGCATAACTGCTCATGTGGCATCATTGAAAGGTATTAAAAACATTTCAGCAGATATATATATTGCAGCAATATAACAGTGCCCATCTGACTCTTGGCTGATTTTCATGGCCAAAGGCAAGATGAGAAGTAATAACTAATTCTACAGTAGATGAGGATTTAAGGTTTCTCATCTTTTCTTTGCTGAATATGTAGATAAAATGCATTTTATAACTGCCAAAAAAATTTTAGCACATTCCACAATTTGCAGTTCCATTACCCAAGATAAATTAATATAGTATGACAAAATGATTCAACAGACTTGCTCTGTTATTATTACCTGTTTCAGAACTCCTAAATAAAATCAGTCAGCTGCAATGCATGCTGTGTTTCCCAGTGCTCCATTAGTTCTTTTAGTACCTTGAACATGAATAACTGCTGGAAAGGGAAAGGTTATATTAATGTCTCTAAATATTGTATCGAATAATTAAGTTGTCAAAAACGGAAGTAACAAACTTATTTCAGGACCTTCCCTATACTAGCAATTTGGTAATACTAGTAGTTAATGAGACACACATCCCCAAGGGCTATTAAATTACTTTACAAATGACAGTCCAGGAAATAGCATTATTCGCATTTTAAACTGAGGAAATTGAGGAATAGAAATGATGTTAGACAAAACATAAATTGTGCACGTACAAGTCATAAGAGAACAGAAATGGTGACACAGATTAATTTAGCAGTATTTAACTGGGTCACGCTAAGAGTATGGTCACACTACATTCCCTTTGTTGAGATAGAAAGCAGCCCAGTAAATACAATTTTGCCCTTATTAACAAAAGGCTTTGTATTGCCCTTACAGTGCTGAGCCTAAGAACTTGCAGGACTTGTCATGACATGGTTTAGACATTATATCAATTGTCTAGGAGCAAGGCAACAATTTCTTCTGCTTTGTTTTACTTCATGCCAGCAAGTATGTGGGTGAACAATCTAGGACTCTAGAGCAAAAACTGAAAGGTTGATCTGAGGTTCCAGACTGTAAATTTCAATGATGATCAACCAGTGGTCGCTACACAAGTGCAGCCTCGTGGGTAATGGGACAATAATAGCAAAGGGAAAAGCAAACAGAAAAAACTGAATCATATGGAAACTATTAAAATAAGCAATATATAAGAAGTCTGTGTGAAAAAAACATATAAAAGTGAATCCAAGCAGATGCAGGACTGAGGAAGAAACGTATTTCATGAACATCATGTTCCATCTGAGAAAGACCTCAGGAGTCTGATGATTTGTTAGTTTCCTTCTGCATTCTTTAGAAGGATTGAAGGGTCAGCCTTGGCCCATGGGGACCCTGAAAGGGTGAGGACAGCACCAGTGAACAAAGGGAAGATGCTAGGAAGGCTTAGAATGAAAATGTTAAGAGTACTGTTGAGGAAGATCCTGTGTGTTAGTTTGCATTATTAGTCTGTTAAAACATTAACTGGGCTAGCAATAAATTCTTAGTTCCATATATATGATATGATATCTTTTGCTCATAACTGAATTTTGGGCATACTGAGACAGAGCGCCTGGTGAGATCCTAAGGCAGGCGGACTGACATAATATACGTGGTCCTCTCATTCCCAGAGTGAAACACTGCAAGCTCTCCAGGAGTTCATACATTCCCTGCCAGCAGTAATACCCTATTTACAGACTCAGCTATGAATTCTTCCTCTACATTTAGAGGAAATTACACTGCTTTCAACATATAATAATTATGGTACATTTGAATGCAGAACTCATTTTCTAATATGAATTATCAATCAATAATATCCATTTTCAGAAGGAGGAGCTGAGCTCCTGGTCAGTTTCAAATATAATAATCTGTGATTTGCAAGTAACTCTTTTTCACAAAAGGGATTTCATCCTTCCTGATAATGACTCTACTGCTTTCAGTCTTATAATACATGCTATTGTTGTATTCTGCCTGCACTGGAATTGTTGTATTTCAGTAGGAGTTGAAGTAACATTCTCACTGATACGTACGCCAAAAAACCCTACCATGTAAATAGAATGCCATTTTTATTATTAGTCCCTTTCCACACCGTTCTTCATAATGCAGTTAGCACTTTTAACAGACTATCAGCTTGTGAAATATGCTCTTTCTCTCTTATGTTTTGTATCAAAAAATACCATGGCAGATTAGTAGCCTGACACCCCAGCCGGATCATTTTTAAAAAAGGCACTGAAGTTTTTCAAAACTGTAGCTCCTGAAACAGGAAATTTAGCTTTTATTTCTTTAGAATTCTGAATAAAGAGAGCAAGAATAAGAATAGGAAAGAATTGATGATGAGCCTGAATAAGAATAGGAAATAATTGATGATGAGCCTGAAACAAAGACAGACTTAAATAAACTCAGTATTCAGTTAATAAGGTCCCAGGCAAGGGAATAATGGGGGAAATTATTTTAGGACTGCAACCAGTGCAATATTAAACAATATTGAAGTTAAGCAATTCCAGACAGGAAACGTGGCACGGCTAATTTGGGTTCACATGGAGCTTTCTGAGTATTTTGTAATCAAACAAGGATTGTCTAAAAAGCATAAGCAGGGAAAAATTTTTTAGGGTGATTAAGGAAGTAGTATAGAAGCACAAAGAGAAAAAACAAGGAGTAGATAGGCTTAAATGCGTAAAATACAGCAGTGGATATTAAGCTTGCAAATGATAGTCAAAAAAAAAAAGGAAAAAAAAAGAAAGAGATAGAGACAATGTATAAAAGCATTAGAGGGCATGGCAAAACAAAGTAAAATGTCTTGAGCTTTATGGAGAAGGTGAGCTATTAACAGATAGCATAGTAAAGGTAGAAATGTCCCAGGGTTTCTGACTTCCTTTTTCGTAAAAAGGTTAGTAGTGATCAGATGCTTCACAAGACTGCTGTTAACAACAAACAGCATTAACTATTGTTAACAACAAAGGGTTGTGAACATAGGCCAGACTAGAATAAGAATACATCAGAGAATATTTAGTATTCAGGAAAGCTATATATATTCAAGTCACAAGTCTGGAGAAAATTTATCATAGAGTAAAGCAATTTTGGAATTGATAGCGATTATCTTCTAGACTTCATGGAGAATGGAAAAAATCTGAACAGGATGGAGAAGGATAAATATTGATCTTATCTTTAAGAAAAGGAAAAATAAACACCTGGGGAATTAGAGATCAGTAAACATAACTTTTCTTTTGCAGAATGATGCTGAAGCAAATGATTAAATAATCAATTTTTAAGTTCCTAAACCCACCGAAGTAGCATTAAGCATCCTCTATCCATTTCTTGAGACCAAACCTTTTTAATGACTAACCTGTTTGTCTTTACTGGCTGTTTCTCCTTCAGTAAACAGAGGAGAAGCAGAGGCCAAGCTGTGTTTGGAACAGGGGAATGTTTTTGTCACAGTCTCACAAGAAAAAGCAGGAGGAAATGGTCTTCCTTGGCATCATCCCAGACACTGAAAAAGTCAGTGGAGAATGATCAGTGTCTGGTATTTTGGTTCTGACTGACCACAGAAGCTTAGCAGGTAAAAGATCCACTTTTAACATAATTGTCAGTAGGTCGCATCACACTGGAAGATCATATTTGATAGGGATAAGATGAGGCTGAACTACATATAAGTCCAATCAGTTGTTTTCATGGACAATATCAATAGTGGAGAAGCTCTTTATCACATTCGTGGACAATTGAGCTGGGAGGGGTTGCAAGCACTTTGGAGAGTAGGTTTAGAATTCAAAATAATTTTGATAAATTGGTGAAACGGGTTCAGACCAAGATGGCAAAATTCAATAACAACACCTATGAAGTACTAAAGGAAACTCAAGTGCACACATATAACAAGGGAAACAAGGGACTAGGTTGCTACACTGCAAAAAATGGATCTGGAGTATACAAAGAGTGTAAAACTGGATAAAAGTCAACAGTGTGTTGCTCTTGCAAAGAAAGAACATATTAGTAGGAGTATACCACATAAGAAAAGAAGACAATCATCCTGCTGTCCAGGGAACTAGAGCAGCATCCACTGGAGTCCAGTTTTCAGCAGCATGCTTTCAGAAAGATCCAAAGAAAACATGGAAGACAGCACTACCAATAAAATGGTTTAGAAAACATAACCTGTAAAGAGAAGTTGAAAGAACACAGTACTTGTAAGCTGAAAGAGACAAAAGGGAAGGTAAGATCCAATCTGTCATTGCTACTTCATGCTCTGTCAGAATTTTCATGGCTCAGCTGACTTGTCCTGAGTAGGTCTTTTTCTTGACAAGGGGTGGGGAGGGAGGTAGGGTGTGGATTTAGACTAAATTCTTCCATATTACCAGCAAACTAATAGCTGGATGAATTAAAACTGAAGCAGCCTATTTACTGTGACAAGCCAATTGTCCCATTTTTACACTTCTCCACCTAAATCCTGATTTCTTACAGCTTTTCTTAATAATCCTGTAACTGTAGTATGTAAATTAATCTTTTGAAAAAGTGCAACTAGACATTACTAACTAGATTTAGTTCACTGCATGATTTATTAACTGGTACATTTATGAGCACAAATTGATCTGTCATTTTTAGGACCAGATACTTGATAATATGCATAATCCTTAAAATATGCAAAATACAGATAAAAATACAGTCTGTTAAAAGGAAGGCATTCTAAATCATCTTCAAAATCATATCACTTGAAATCACACTTTCTGCTTCTTTAATGCTACCTCACTACCAGTAGTACCATAAACAAATAATTCACAGAAGAAATTTAGCTTACTTATGGCACTTGAACACAGTGCAGCTCCTCACAAGATTTGAGGTAGATGGTAACAAGCATTAGATGTTATCAACTGGCTTAGCAAGTAAAGAATTTCAGCCAGAAGATCATACTCCCTTGTTTAGATTGGAAGATGAAGCTGGAGGAATAGTACCATATTACATCATCCTGGATGCCATGACCTAGATGTAGCATTGAACCTTTATTTGAGCACAGAGAATGGCAAAAGGAACCTTCACTTTCTTGTTCAGGTAAGAATCAAATGTAGGAATATTTGCAGAGCAACCACCACCAGACAGAGACTACCTACAAAACTGCCTGTTCAGTCAGACAGTACTGTTTGTTTTCAGAGACTTTAGTGGAAGCTTGTATTTCCTCTTCCATTTTGGCTTCCCATTGCTGGAAAGAGCATTTCCAGGTTTCACAGCATATTTCCTTTGCAGACAAGTATTCTTTCTACCTTCCTGGCATTTGACTAGGACAGAGTGATAACCCACTAAAACTTATTAATAAGAACTGGAAAGTTACTTAGGAGTTTTAGCAGTAAAATTCATTTTTCTGGTGTATTTTGTTTCTACCTTGAGCTGCAATCTGACATGACAGTGCAAGGTCTTAATTATTTGCTAAGGATTCACAGACAAATGGATAGATAAATAGAGAGAGAAAAGCAATAAGGTAATTGCTTCTAACGGAGGGGGCACAAGTGGTGGTAGAGAAGGCAGAGATTATAAATGCTCCTAAATCAGACTGTTTCTTTTCTTATATCAGAGCTTGTTCTACTTATAGTCACCAAAAGTTCCACATTTTTAAGAATTTGAAACAGATCATCTCACTGAAGGAATGAGAAGGCTCTCAAAAAAATGTGCTGTTATCAGCTCCCAAGTTAAGCCCAGAATAAAAAGGAGAATGTCAGGAGAAATCAGGCCAGATCCAGTAGCTTAACGGACGTGAGGCTGCTGCAGCTCCATAGCCTGGGTTCAGCCAGTTACAAGGCTGAGCATATACAGAGCACATGTATGCATTGTATGTATTATGAAAAGTATGCAACTGGGCATCCAGATAACATGCACATCACTCACACAAACACACACGGCACAGTGGCCTGCTCCCTTTTCTGGCTGAGCAGAGTGGAATACCTATAACATATACCTCTCTACATACATACAGAAAGAAAGAGAGAGAATCATGCCTACCATGGTCCATAGCAGCCAGCCCTGCTGTGGTTTCACCCTCCATGTTCCTTTTTGGGTGTACAGACCAACTTTTACTACATAGCTTAGCAAGGTGAAGGGAGTCAGTGACTGCAAATCACTCTGAGAGATGGGAGGGAGACAGTCAATTAGGCAGGATAGAAACCCATTCAGGAGTATAAGAATGAGGGAAATCTGCAGAAAATTGATGGAAATTCCTAAATTATGGCAGAGAGTTCTTCAATAAAAGCATAAGAAAACAGACAAGAATTTATGGACTTGGTTTGATTTTGAAAAATGTATCCCACTAAGAACAGTTACAGAATAATTGAAAGAAATGGTTTGTGTTGAAAGCAACCAAAAAGGTCACCTAATTCCAGCCCTGCTGCCACAGGCAGAGACATCTTCCATTAGACCAGGTTGTTCAAAGCCCCATCCAACCTGGCCTGGAACACTTACAGAGGTGGGGCAACACAACTTCTCTGGGCAACCTGTTCCCATGTCTCACCATCCTCACAGTAAAGATTTTCCTCTTAATATCTAATCTAAGCCATTAGCTCTTAGTTTAAAACCATTGCCCCTTGTCTTATGCCCTTGTGAAAAGCCTATGTAATCCAGGACAAAACTAATGTTTTAAAAATTTCTACACTGCATCTTTTCTCTGCATGTCTTCAATAGAACTCTTTTAATCATGTTCTATCAGACACAGACATTTTTGAAGAATGAATGAAAAAATAAAAAATTATCAACTTGATTTGGTACAGGCACAAACAATTTAATAATAGTTTATGGATTGAGTACATGCTTGTTAACTACTGCTGCATCACAAAGTTGTCCAAACTGCAATTGCAACAATGTGTGATACCACAGACACTTTATTTTTTAGTAAAAGGTTACCAAAACACACAGTGCACAGAAGCTCCAGCTAGTGTTTGGAAGTCATTCATCACAGTTGCTTCCCAAAATATTTGACTGGGATTGGCAAAACAACTTTAGGTAAAATAAAAATTTCAACCATTACTTGAAATGAAACCATGGCACCGTGATATCTGTACAACAGGAGAGATGCCCTACAGTTCACAACAAAGAAAACCTGCCAGATGTTTGCCAACTTATGCATGCCTCATGCCATGGCCCTTCACAGAATTTAATACATAATGGAAGAGAAGACAGAACAGGAGGAAGGTGAAGAAAAGGAAGGAGTAATAGAAATAGACATTTGGAGCAATAGAATAGGGAAAAGATATCAAGTCCATTTTGTCAGACTCTTTCTCAACACTAATCTTCCCTGCATTAAGATACCTCTTTTTTTTCTAATTAGACTCCTTATGAAAACACCAGTGAAAGCTTTATTTAAAAAGCTATGCAGTCTCCTTGGAGATTTTTAAAACTAATCTGGATGAAGCCCTGAATAACCTGGTACGATCTCAGAGATAACCCTGGTTTGTGTAGGCGATTGCACTAGAGACCTCCTGAAGTTTCTTTCAACCTGAATTGTCCTTTAACTCTGCCATCCTAAGAAACTTTGTACATCAGTCATTTGCATATCTGAAAGCACTCAAGGCAGCAGGCATGTTCTGAAAAGTTCATATCTACAGATGTCTCTTTCTGCAGGCTATCAGTTTCAATTGTGGATAGATGTACGGTATAGAAGTTTGGGGTGTTTTTACCTCAAGAACTTTTGAGTTCAAACCAAACATTCCTTTGAGTCTGAACCCAAATTGCCTTAGAATGTCATTTTGTGACATCTGTCAGTATAAATATCATCAAACTATGACACAAGAAGAGAGTGAGTTTCAGGGAGGAGTCATCAACTCAGAGGAGCTGTCAGCCACGTTAGCCTGCAGGGATGAGGCAACAGTTCTTGGACCTGTACCAATAGCTCCTTTCTTCACAATTGGCTCTAAGCAGACTCTGGAAGTACTTGGTTTTCTAGGTTGTCATAACAGAGTTGCTGCACGCTGATGTTTGCATTATTTTTTTATAAATTCATTGTGACCTTCTGGGATGGACTTTTCTGTCAGCTAAACCTAGTTTCCACTGTTCTAGCAGCACGAAGGGTATCATTGACAACTATGGGAATTATGACTATGCCAAGGAGCTTTCATTGGCAGAAAGATGATGAAGGTGAAATTGCCACCTCCCATGGCATTCTATTTCCTCTAATAGATAGGAAGCAAAGTTCACATGGTTATGAAACATGCATAAAGTCAGCTGATAAATGTAAACTGTAAATGCTGCTTATAAACTTCCAGCAATAGGAAGAAAAACTGAAAAGCTGCAAACATTTTGCTGTACCAGACTGAAGCTTAGATGTAGCTTAAACTCTGCTCCTGCTTCCCCTGTTTTATTTGGTTAACTCATACCACACTGCTTATGAATGGTTCATATTTTTACTCTGAGTACATTCCCCCCCTAACTTAAAATGTGGAAAAGAATGTAAAAGATACAATATAATGTGAGAACTGGGAGCAATCAGGAAAATTAAAAAAATGTCTCTTCCATAAGTAGGTCATTAAAAGTGTTGACAAGAACAACAAGAAAACTTACTGTGGACAAGATTGTGATTTTCATTCAATTGATGCTCCTTAAAAACAGGCATTAATAACCAGAAAATTCACACTATGCTGAACTTGCAGCAACTAGTGGGATGTTCAAATGTCATGCTTGCTCTATGAAGACAGGAGACTATTCAAGAGTAAATATGGTAAAATACAGTTAAGGAGGGTTTTATGGCATAAGAGATTTATGCTTCCTAAAGTTGTCCTGAGAACAAGGTTGTTCCTTCCATTTAAGTTACAACCGTGCCAATTAGGAGCTATGAAGCAGTTGACATAGCATTTTTTACTGGTGGACATACATGAACCAAGAAAGGATAAATATACTACCTTACTTAGGAAATCATATATTTTTTTTTATAAACTCTTTCTTGTCTTAGTTGCCACCTCAGTATGATGGTTACAATGGTAAGAAACTTACTTGCTATGATATGGGATGTCTTTTGGAATGTTTGTCTATAAATGAGCGATTCTTATTTCCCTTCTTCTAATAAAGTATATTATATATTACTATATATCCTATATCACTACAGTTTAGTTAGAAAAAACAAATACAGAATAGGGATTTAAAAATATTAGAAGATGCACATATGGAACACACTAAATACAGGTGGATGTTGATCATGACTCTTTTTTTCTGCACTGGTTTCTGGATCTTCTATATTAACTTCCAACCAGGACATGCAGCACGTGTTTCAAATCCTGTCAAATTAAACAACTTCTCATTTTTCTGGCACATACTGTGGTTTTTGCTCAGATGTGATAATTGTTAATATCTTTCACTAGCATTTTCCATTAACATATATTAGACTGCATCCATTCATTTCCTCTTGTAGACTGAGGAGATTAAACATTGCAGAGGTAAGTAAACCCTCTTTGAGCCTCATTTCTTATGTGTTCATGAAGGGTAAATTGTAGTGGTGATGGAACCATTAAAAATCCTCATTTGTTTGCTTAGCATTTTAAGCAAATCTGCCTTAATTCTTCTGGTTATACAGCTGATTATTAAGAGTTCTGGAATCCAAAAAGGTCTCCCAATCCACTAAAGAGCTAAGAGAAATTTAGTGCTAGAAAAATAGTGTCCACAGATCACACTGCGTGTTTCGGTACTACAATAAAAGGTCTTCTTGAAAGTGAAGACTGAATGCCTTATGATCACTCTACCCTTATCCTTTGTGATAAAGCCGTCAGCAAAAGATATTTAAGGATGATGACTTTGAAATACAAGCATTCATCCAATAGAAATGAATGAAAAAGTGAACAGATTTGCAAGATCCACTGGGGAAAGAAATCCCCATGAAATGGAAACCACTTTTTGATTCAGAGCCAGACTGCAAGGAATTAGTCTAATTTGTAATGGTTATTAGCTTTATAGTAGGATTTTCTCCAGCCTGGGAAAGGCTCACTGGAACTACACCCAGCAAAGACTGAGCAAAATATTTCTATCACCTTCTCATAAATTTGTCTAAAAACATATAACACTAAGTACATGCATTCAAATATCCTAACTGATTCTCCCAAGAATCTTGTACAAGATTCTTATACAAGAATGACTTCAGAGACATCCCAGGTTTCCTAGCAATATATGGAACTGTACAAAGAATAAGTGCATGATGAACAGTGGGGAAGGACTCCTGTTAGTGTGGTAGGGTTTTTTGTTGCCTAACCACACTCATCAGTCCTGCATCTCTGCCGTGAAGTCAAAGGCAGGATCCATCAGAAGACGTTTCTTTAAGTACCCTCTAATGTTAATCATATCGAACCACTTTCAGAGGGTCTGCACCACTTCTTAGGCACTGAAGAAGTACCTGCTTCATCATGGATAGCAATTTTGCTTGTGGAGTGGGCTTCACATACTTCATGTACTCCACAGCACGTTCAAAACCCCTAGAAAGAACCCTAGAAGCAGTACAGTCCCAGCATAAATGCAGTCAAGAAAACTTTGGCAGCCCTGGTTTCTGTGGCACACATGGTGATCTAGATCACTCATTGATTGCAGATGTATATATTTTAATGGAAATAATTTAAAATCTGTAGCATTGATATATCATTTTTAAATAATAGTGAGTTTAGGAGTTTTTTATTGAAATGATGAGAGGACTGCTAATTTGCACATAGCATGTTGCATCTGATAAATTTTTTGGGTTTGACTGTACAAGGGTTGATTTCTTTGTCAAAGAAAGCATCAATTTAAGTGCAAGCCTCTGTGCTTTCTACTTCAGGGACACAGAGTGCTATTTAATTGGCTTATGTAGACTGCTTGCTGATTTTTGATACTTTAATAAAACCCTTTGGCATTGCTGTGGGTTCTCATTTCCGTACAATTAAGCAGAAAGCCAGTCCTTAATAAAAATGCAGAACTTTATTAAACTTAGAAATATATTCAATAAAAAAATTCCAGAGCAGTACAGTCCCACTTCTGATTGCTAACTAGTTGTGAAAGTACTTTTTTTAAATAATAAAACAATGCTTAATCTAAAAATAAATAAGGGAGAAAAAAAAGGAAAAAAAAAAAGTTAATTAAAACCAAAGCACCAAACCACAGATTGTAAGTAACATTATAGGACTCCCATTATAGGCGAACAGAATGGTAATAATCTCTGTTTTCTTCCCTGCACTTACCTTTTCTGTTATGCACAGTGCGGAGCTGTACCAGAGCTGAACAGCTGAAAAAGTGGGGAATATTTGTTCTGTTCATCCTACAATTACTCCAGCTGTGCATCCCCTAAAATATGTGAATCTAGCTAGTAAATCCCACATTTGGGTGCTTGCTTCTTCCCCACCTGATGGATTACCAGTGTTACAGAGCACCTTCTCTGCTTCTCTCAGCTATTTTGAAACTTTGTGAGGAACGCAGAGCTGGGCAAAATCCAATCCATCTGCAACAGCTGACATTTCAGGATGTCATGCAGATAGAAAGACCACAACAAAATCTCAACCTGAGGAGGGATGTAATTGCTTTTGAGTGCATGTTTCAGCTGCAGCAAGCTATAAATTCGTAAGTTTCAATCCTGATCAGCCAGGGAGGACGAAGTGAGTGGGTGGTCTGTGTTGCATGTGGCCCCATGCATGCTTTGTGTGTCCTAAAGCGGGTGCTGACAAAGGTGCAAGTCTCTTGCCTGCGTTGGTCTGCGTTGTAGTGTTTGCACATTTGTGTCTTCAGAGTACATGCCCAGTCTTGCTTCAGCCCAGACCTGAAACTGAGACCATCAGTGGCCGTGTCTGGCAGACTGGGAGGAGAAATCTTTTATGTCTCAAAGTCCTCAGGATCTAACTTCCCCTAATATTATTAGAAGCTCACATTCAACATAGAACTTTTCCTCTCAAGAGTTCTTCTGGAGGCCAGCTTTTATGCATACACCAACATGACAGTGTGATAAGGAGAAACCTGGCACTTCTTGGAATACTTTAACAAAAACATCAGTAACTATAAAAGAAGTTCTCAATCCACAGGAAAGCTATCCTGTACTGGCTTGTCTGTGTGTAGTGAGAAATGTTCTTCACTGATGACAAGGCTGGTCATTTGTCCTTGTGGTGGTTATTTCATGCTAAGGAACATGTATGCTGTTGTGGTTTAACCCCAGCCAGCAACTAAGTACCATGCAGCTGTTCACTTACCTCACTGTAGGGATGGGGATGAGAATCAGAAAAGAAGGAAAAAACCCTCCTGAGTTGAAATAAGAACAATTTAATAACTGAAACAAGGCAAAATTATACTACTACTGCTACAACTATTAATAATAGTAATTAAAAAAAAAGAAGATAAAGAAAGAAAAGGGAGTAAAAGAAATTCTAAAAGAAAGAAGTGTCCCAAAATACTATTGCTCACCCACTGGCCAATGCCCAGCCCTGAGCATCAATCACCCCTCCCACCCAAGTTCTCCCCCAGTTTGTATACTAAGCTTGATAACCTCCAGTATGGAATATCCCTTTGGTCAGTTTGGGTCAGTTGTCCTGGCCATGCTCCCTCCTGCCTTTTTGTGCATCTCATGGATGGCAGAACATGGGACACTGCGAACTCTCATTTACACATTACTTCTCTAGAAAAAAAAGACCTCCATTAAAAAAAAAAAAAGGAGAAAAAGAAAGACAAACCAAACCAAAACAAGAAACCAAAAAAAAAAAAATCCCCACCAAAACATAAAACCAAACAAACAGAAAAACAAAAACCAACCAACCAAACAGCGCACAATAGACCCAGTGAAAGCCAGATGAGAACTCAGCACAGACACAGATCCCAGGGTAGATTTCAAAAAAACAGGATTGCACATTACCATTGATAGTACAGTTAGAAGTACAACATCACATGGCACTGCAACTCTCCCATCCCGTGATCTGGACAACAGATCCCATTACACCTACTCCTGTTCTGATCTCTGAAAAGTACATCAATTCTTGTTGCTGGGCAAATTATTGCTTCTGCTCACATCAGCTCATTGTCAGCTGGCTCAGACATCTAGTCAGTCTGCCGTGTGAATGCCCCAAAGTGCACACAGATCAGCACACTTTGCAATATTAAACTCCTCGGCTCAGACACTTAGGCATTCACACAGCATTTTTTTTTTGTAACTGTAAAATGAAGCATGTTGAAATTCTAAGCAAGCACCGTTCTACAAGCACCAATATTTCAACCAAACCCATTTGTGCACTTAGTGGTTGATCCACAGCCCACTAGAGACAATGGGAAGACTGCCATTAACTTCACATCAGGCTCAAAAAAATGAGGCAGATAACTCCCATTAATGCTAACGACAATCATGTATATAAATCGCCTAACTGCTGATGGAAAAAGAAACCTTCTTCTGGTCTGGTTTTTACACAGCTTCCACAGTCTGTGATGTTCATCCTCCTCCAATAGCATTGTGAAGACAAAAGGTTTTTCAACAGCCACATCTTTCTAATGATTTTGCTTTCTGTCAACATGAGTCAAGCTTCATACAGTCATTTAATCATTTAAGCCTTTTAATCATACAGTCATGAAAAAATTACATTTTAACATGGTAATGAACAGACAAAATTACAGCAAAATTATTTTCTAGAAGGCAAATTATTATTCTTTCTCAAATAGTGTTGTGCATGTACATAAACAACTCTTGTTTTCCTTTTAAATTCACTTAAAACAGTGAAAAATATTTTTTCTAAATTTGCATTTTAACTAAAAAGATAACCATTTCCCTTTTTTATCCCTCTGCTCCGCAAAGATGGAGTTTCCACTGCCTTCTATGATTGCTTTATGTTGCCTTTACATCATCCAAAATCCCTTGCCCTACAGTGAAGATGTACACAGACATACATATGCAGATTTTATAGAGTATTTGCTGTAGTGTACCTGTCCTCTCTACACAGTGGGCATGTCCTGGGTAGGCAAGAATTAGTGTATCTGGGGTATCACTAGTTCTGGTCTAGTATACCAGTCCCTAGTGGCCTTATGTAGAGCTTGAAACTGTTTTAACACCCATTAATTCTACACATTCACACACACACAAAAAAGCTTTCAGATATTTACTGGTTTTTTCTAATTATTTATATTTGTATAAATATCTAAGTAGAAACTTTAAAACAAACAGAAATTAATTTTCTCTTTTTAAAATTGAAAGTAAAACTATAAAATGGCATTTATCTCATTAATATTTAAATCTGAAATGAGTTTTAATAGCCATCCAGAGGCTGTATTGTCATGTAGATTTCAACAATGGATGGTCAAGACACAGAGCAGGAAAAATGAGTTATCACTAATAACTTGATACCAGCAGCAGATACGAGGATTATAGAAAGCACTGTAAATGGATTTTTAGTCTTCAAGACTAGACTGCATCTGCTTTGCTCCACCAGATTTAGTCTTTGTCTGCTTATCCTTAACTCCTTAACGTGGCACATTAATTATAGCCTCTCATAGGTTCCATTCTTTCAGGTCCCCGTGTCTAGAAATGTTGCCACTCAAACAGCAAACTGCAAGCTTTCCATCATTCTAATAGTTAAATAATTGCAAGGCTGTGCAATTGAAACAGCATGAAAGGTCACCTTGACAATACTCTGACTGGTAAAAAGTAGCTTAAGGCAGCACAGTTCTTTATTGTGAATGAGTTGACTGAGTTTATGACTATTTGGGATATTTTAATCATTGACAAGTCTGACATAAAGTAAGAAATATAATTTTTGAATTGCTGCAAATCATCAAATTTAATGATAATATTTGCAAAACATATATTTGACTATATTAACCAACAACAAAGTAAGGAGAGGCAGAAGTCTGAGACAATGATATAGTTCTTGGAACAGCTGCCACAGGTAGTCCACATGAAATGTAAACCTCAGTAGAAGTCCACAAAAAGCTTTACCAACCCACAAAGTTCCCAGAAAGTTCTGTTTTCAGGATTTAAGGAGCACAGTCATGAGGCAGAGACCTTACACAGGCATTTAGAAAGGAAATGTTTTATGCCAGATGACTTTTATAAACTGATTTTGGTATGTGTTTTACGGCAGGGATAAGAGCAGGACTGAATTTCCCATATTTCTCTGTTGGGGCTGGGACCAGGACCATAATTCCCACAACTATACAGCAATGTGATATCTGGTGAAACAGTAAAGGCAATCTAAATTTTCTGTCATTTCTATTTTGTTCTTACTCAAGCCCTTGATGTTTCACGTACTCTTTCATCTAGGTCTTCAAATTAACTGCAGCTTAATTTTCTGAACTATTTAGCTAGAATGTTAAGACTGATTTACCTGGAGAATAACTTAAGACAGTAGAGCTAACCCAGGCACACGCAGTCTTGAACTCCCTTTTGTGTTTTCTTTTAGAACTGCTAATTACAGAAATCGATGGGTTTAAGGTCCTTATGTTACATGCTTTAAGATCCAAGCTATATGGACTTGGTCAATAAACACATCATTAACTGAAGTATAGTCAGCACTTTAGCTGCCAGTCTTCTAATATGTCTCTATTTCCTTTCAAAGACACAAAAATATGAAAAATACTTGCTACTTTCCTTATCCATTAAGAATATGAAGCAAAACCCTCAATTTGAAGTGTGCTGGATACATGACTGCAATATACCAATACTTAAGGATCCATCTTTCAAGTATATATTAATCTTTTATATTGCTATTACTACTGCACAAATTTCTGCATAATCGAATTTGAATCAAAGCAGAGGGCTGGATATTCTGAATGACAGAATATAATCTTACATATAGCAGCTATAAATTCCTTCACTTAGCAGAGTCTAGCTGTTTGCCTGAGAGTAATTAAATCTGTACATCTTCAAGGCTCTTTTACTACTTCATCATCTAGTTTCTAATACAGGTGCTGGCAGAAAGGAAAACCCACAACATGCTGATGAAAAACTTACCACACAAAGAGCATTTCCCTGCAGTGACTGTAAAACCACTAACCAATGGCACTATTTTAAAAGGTGCCACAAGTAGCTGACGGAGAGGCTAATACATTTATAGCACAAATGAGCAAATTGTAATAGGATACACAAATAAGAAGGGGCAAAATATATTGTCCAAGTTCACTGTTCAGACTGGTGCAAAATAAAAATTTTAAATTTTCACCTAGTAATAAACATTGATCTTGTAGCTTCAGGAAAAAAACAAACAAACAAACAAAAACCCACCAAACAGAGAACAATCAGGGTTGTCAGTATTAAGACAAAAGCATGTATGGTAATGCATGTTTTTCTTCCTGCAAAGTCTTGCAAATACAACTATTCTTCTCTGAAAGGTGCAGGGCAAGTGGTACAGCTTGCCAGCAGTATTCTGAACAGTTCTTAGAAGAACACCCTTAGAAGAACAGTATAATAACACAGTATATTTTTGGTAGCAAAGGAGGAGTATCAGATCTAAACTCCTAGAGTCCCTCACAGCATGACACCAATGTTGGTTTTAGGCAGTCATATTTTCCAGCAAATACACACAACTCTACTACAAATGTTGCCTAAACAGCCACTTTGTGTCTCCTTTTAAAAAGGCAGTGACCTAGATGGACATCCTGTGGACATATCCGACATTTTTAAGGCCTGTGGAGCCACACTGTAATAGAGGTCCACACTGTTCCTCTATGTCCTTCCAGTATTCATTTAGGTATGACATTTGATTCAGCTGCATGCAACAAGCGACACCCTGTCAGAACAGTTTCTTTAGGAGCTGGACAACAATGCTTTCTACGCTTTCTCTACATGATAAGCCATGTTTTACCAGCCACTGCAGTAAGGCCATAGTGTTCCCAGATATCAGTCTATTCACCTCCCACCTTGTCCAGTGGGTAGCTTCATCTACTGCCCATCTGTATTACTTGGACACTTCATAGTACCCTAAATGCTCCCTTGTTGAAGTCAGTTTCATGATCAGTATTGAGCAAAAAATAACAAAAAAAGAATTACAATAAAGCAGGAAAGAGTCTTAAATGTAACTAGAAAAGCATCACAAACGTCAGTGTATAATACTTTGAATTCATGTATGATTAGCTTATTTTGGCATTATGCAACTATAATATAAAGAATAAATAATTAATTATTAATGTTCAGAAGTCATTAGGACAGCTCTGCACTGGATATGATCCCCATCCATTAGTCAGCTGAGCTGAATGAAACAAATCTTATCACTGTTTTTGTGTACCGCAAACAAGATATTCATCAAAGTCTTTATGCTGAAATCACAAATCCATAGCAAAAGGCCTGATCCTGTCATCAGTCTTGTATGGGTGAAACTTTGACTTCTAGTCATTCCTATTAGTGGAAACTTCTTAGACAGTTATAGTTTAACTAAGTATTTGGAAAAATAATGAAGGAAATACAGAATTGACCTCAAAGTAGCAGGAAGATTCCCACTATTATCCCTAAAATCAGGCTTTAACCCATCATTTATAAGTGGATTTGAATGCACTGAGATAACAGCTCCATAAATGTTGTTTTCCTTATGAAGTGGAAAGAGTTTGAACGTTCTCTGCGAAGTTTGCCTGTACACAGAGGTCTTCTATAATATAAATTTAAATACGCAGTCTGTTTTATAATGCTTTCCATCAACTCTCTTCTCCATATGTTCTCCCACTAGGAATCTAATGAGTTCTACATATGAGGGATGACAAGGGAATATGCCTGAGAAATAATTCCAGCAATTACGGCATATGGAGGCATTGGTTTTGAGTCACTTTTGCCATGAATATTAGGCAGAGCATCTGGGACCAAATTCTGTCTACCTGCCTATGGACATTAGCAAAATCATCATCTTCCATTTGTAAATTCTGCTGAGGTAATCTGCCATACAGAGAGGACCATTTCATCAGCTTTATGATCAGAGAGCATACTGAAATACAGTCCATTTATAGTTAGGAAAAATTGTTTCTCTTTAGAAAGAGTAGTTTAAACTGGAAACTACTCTAAGATAAAATTATAGAAACACATTAACTCTCTCTCTTCTCTCCAAGAACTGTGAAGAGCCTATGTTCATTTCCAAGCCACTGTTTATTAAAAACTGCTTTTCAGAACTGAAAGCCAGATATATTTCAAGTCCTTCAGTCATGGCTAATATTGATGTAATTAGTGATATTTAATCAAGAGAATCTATTACTAAAGAAGAATTGGATTTCACTACCCACTGCCACACAGAATTACCTGTATACTAGCAAGGAGGGAGTGAAAATAGAGCTCAGCTTCAGGATGCTGACTGTACCCCAGGGCTCACATACTGGATTCACTTCCTTAGAACCTACATCTCTGGTGATGAAACCATACTACAATGATTTTGACTCATCTGGCACGCCACTCACAGCAGTCTGAGAAAGAACAGTCATTTCCTTATACAAGAGTATCCAGTGTCACCATTAGAGGCCCTCCTGACAGATGTTAAGTTAGTTTTGGATTAAGAGACCTTGCCAACACTTGTCAAAACACCTCTCAAAAAAAAGGTTTTGGAAATTCAGCCTTTTCATATACTACCTTTTCTAGTCACCACATAAGAGGTACAGATGAATACAGAAGAAATGAAAACAACTGCCATGGAAGACATTTTTGCTAAAATATGTGCAATGACTCTATGTAAAGTGGTATCAGAAAGCTATATAACCTGTTACAGAAACAAGATCAAAGATGTAGTCTGGAAATATTTTCTCATTCTATGGAAGAATAAGAGTGTTTTGTACCAGAGTACAAAACACATTATAAAGACAAACAAAGTGATTAGGTGATTCTTAGTATTCAATTTAATACCACTGAATCCATGAGAAATCATTTAATACCATGTGATTGTTTAGATGTGATATGTTTGATACAGATCTATCTAACTATTGGCAAAAAGAAACTAGAGATTTAGAGAACACTTCTTTTACAAACCAAAACTGTGCTCCCTTTCCTTGCCAATATCTTGGTTAATCACAGATGTGTAAAATTCAAGGCATGTAGGAGGAGGCAGTAAATCAACAGATAAGGATGCCAATCACATATTTCTATTTTGTTGTTATAGACTTTCATGCATTACCTTGAAAGTATAAAAGCCAGCTGTACAATTATAATGAGCAAAAGGTCCCTGCACATATTTTTATGAAACGTAAAAAAAATAAAACACTTCATAGCAGATTTTTTAGTTTCAAAACAAATGTATCTGATGCACTCTGTCAAAACAGCTGCACTGATTTGGTGAAATACTGAAACACTGCACCAGTTACATTCTTGAGCAGAGCTGAAGGAGCCAAGATTTAAAGAATATAGGATCAATGGAAAATTTAAATGATACAGCGCAATAGGTGAATTTGTAGGTGGCAACAGTGGTATCTGCAACAGCGCTGTTTTAAAGGTTAGCATTCATTTACGACCAATAAACCAAACACAAGCAAGATCTAGACTTAAATGGTTTTTTTACCTCTATTTTAGATTTATTAGATCTGATTTGGACTTTTTTTCATTAAAATTCATATCAGGATTTCATTTATGTTTTGTTGATCTGATCCAATGCATTTAATTTTGAAAGGTATGAAGAAAGTAGTGATTTTTCTTTCCCTCTATATGCACTGTCACTGGAAACTGCAGAACAGGAATGCATATTCTGCACTTCAGTGTTCTTGATTTACTGAATCCAAAGGGTAACATGGATTTCTCTCTGCTCATAATTACTGATAATTTTTGTAATCAGATGACATAATATAAGAAGTAATATATAAAGAATAAATAAGTAATCAAAGCAAGATTCATCCTCACATGCCTACAATATGAATGCCCATAGCTGATCTAGTGACTGGCCCTCCATTTCCAAAGGCAGCACTAAACCAGCACTGTGGATAGCTGAATTGTGGTTCCCAGCTTGCAGCAAGGTGCACAAACAGAGTTCACTGTCGAATTGGATTTCTTTCCCTTTCTTTTAAACGGTCCAACAAATTGACCTGGAACATTACTTTTTCAGGAATGTCTACCATCCGTGTCCTGCTGCTATTTAAAATGTCTAAATGATAATTTTTCAGGATTCGCATTTTGTGAATAAAAAAAAAATTATTCAGTCAAACACCTGACAGAATTTGCCATAACAATGTGAGAACAGTTGTGCTAGCTATCAGGGTTTTTTTTCAAAAAGAACTTTTCCATGTCATAGGAGATATTTCCAGCTCTACTGAAGAAATATAACCCTTGAGATTCTTATTCATGAAAAAATAAAAAATAGATCTCCAAAGTGCACATCCATACGGGGAACTCTATTTTATATTACAATTTTATTCACTTGCTATGAATAGTCACAACATTAATCTACTGGAGAGAATCTATTCAGTATATTTGAAAATCCATTTAATTTCATTTATTGATATGCATGTGTTACACTTGTATATAATACAGGATTTTCAGCGTTGGTTTGAGAACAAGGAAACAAAGAAAACAAATATTTAGAAGCATGATATAGATTTTTTTACCAAAGAGAGGCCATATTCAGAGTCTACAAAACAGCACATTTACAATTTGCACTGTCCCAGACAATCTCTTTAATAAAGATGCCACCTTCTGTCCTGAACCAGCTAGCACAAACCCATACAATACTAATTCATCCTTAAATACTGAGATACCTAGTTGCTGCTACAGTTTATTCTAATTAAATTTTAATCAGAAAATAAGATCTTTCCTTGTCACCATTTTTTTTTATTATTTCTCAGCAGAATGATAGAATATGTTTCTCAGTTTTATTCCCAGCAGTTATTTATTTTATTTAAGCTCCCCTGTGCAATAATACGAGAGAGGTAATGAAATGGTTTTGGAACAGCAGGGACTACTGTGACAGCCAGAGCACTTCAGGGTGCTCATCCATCATGAAACTTAATATATAACTAAACTAGTCATGTCAATGGCTTGTAATGATAAAATAATTTCCCTTTTTTTTTTCTTTTTTGATGAGTCTGGTAATAACATAGGACTTAAATAAGCTTACCCCTATGTATTTTTGACTATCATTGTGTGTGTGTCTCACCAAAGCATACAGTCAGAACTCCATTACCCTCTCTAGTCAGCATGTTTATGCAGTGTCTCTAAAAGGAATTGCCAATTTTCTATTGTATCAACATTACAGATTGTACAATATATATTAAATGGAGTATAAAATTATACATTCTGTAATAACTTAGAAAAAAAGCTCAGAGACGCTTAAGGCCTTTGAATATTGAGGATTCTTTTCATGTAATAGCACATCACAAAGTTCAAAAATTGCTACCAAATGAAAAAAAAAATAAAAAAGTAAATGAAATTTTGGCAAGGTTCAGATCTGAATTGGATGACTATAAGCAAGCAAAATACCCATGAAGCGTAAATCTGGGAGGGCACTAGGACTTTTTTACTTTATAGCAAACAGACTGAGTAGACATCTGCATAAGCATCCATCAGTACTTAGGTTCAAGTAAGAGATTTTATTTTTTAATAAAAGGACAAAAATTCTGAATGATAAGCATCCAGTTTCATAATTGCAAAACTCATTTACATCCCTGCCTAACTTTACAAAAAAAGGGATGAAATACTGTCATTGATTGCTTACCATGAATTTAAATGAATTAAAGTTTAGGAAAGCAAAGTACATATCAGGAATACCCATCTCCTTCAAACTAAATGGAATGTATACCTTAGAGGTATAAAATGCTTTATAATGGTAGCTGAGTTTTGACCACTACTTTTTTAACTGTTAAGCTGCAGTATTTGATTAGCCTTAGGGAAACCTGTCAACCTGTCTATACTATGTAATATGATTGATGTGTTCAGATAACTATTACTTGTCAACAGTAATTATTAACAATGGATATATAATTCCATTCCTATAACAAAAGCAAGTTCAAGATGTTGAAATATGCACCTTTCAGAGCTGCAAGATTAGAACACAAATAAAAATGTCTAAAACTGTACCATGCCAGAGGACAATTTCTGCAACAGAAATTTAATTAAAGCAGTGTCCAGTCCCACCAGCAATCTGAAAGTGGATCAGGGATCATTTTCCAGAGAAGGATCCAATACATTTTGGAGGTTGACTTCATCAAGATGAAAAGCCACTGGTCTGCAATGAAGAACTCACCAGTTTGATGTTTTTCTGCACCTTTACAATATCCGCACGTGATTACAGCTGCAGATTCCTCAGCAAGTGCAATTTTACAAGTGTACACAGTTCAATCAGTTGAAATCTTTGTGACACGACTTTCCAGTAGTTTTGATCTCAAGGTTGCTGCTGATTACAAGCCAGATTCTCATTGAAACAATTGATTCTGAAGGATACACCCCAGCAGTATAAAATTTCACTTCAAGGACTGCCTGGAGGAATGAAATTCCTATGTGTTGTATTTAATGTTATCAGCCTTGAGACTGATCTGATTTGTCTTTAGCTATCGGGTTACCTGTAAAGAAAAAGAAAATCAGAAAATCAAAACTCGACATAGTGAATCTGCTTTTGAAGTACTGGAAACTGACTGAAATGTAAGATCTCTGTCCAGCAAAGCACTTTCAAGTGTTTTTAAAATAGGTGAATAATCATGAATGGTATTAAATGGCATTGCTCCCCAACTTAAATTGTGTGTAAGAGCTTTGTTGAAATTGGATTTGACAAGAAGAAACTGAAATGCAGCCACACCTAAAAATATAATAAAAAATTTGAAGTTCACAAATTACCAACACACAAATTTCTGTTTCTCTTATTTTATTTTTTTATTGTTAAAATTTCTGTATAGTAACAACTATGCTTTTAAAATGTTAACCATTGCAGTGACTGATACTGGAGATGTATTCTTTCATTGTTCGCATGCTTGTTTACAACACAATCATAGAATCATTTAGATTGCAAAAGGCAGTGTCCTGTTAAAGGCTAAATGCATCTTAGCAAGCAATAATTACTTAGTGGAGAAAGAGGACAAAAATCATGCATCCATTAATGAGAAAGATAGACATCCTGTTATTCACAAGGTACAAAATTATCAAGGATTTAATTTAGAGTGGTTTCACACAGCTTAACACAAAACAAGAGTGAAACAGAAGGACCAGAGAAAGAGTGGGAGACAAATTATTTCACAGTAATTGGATTTTCCCTCTGTCTGATTTGGATTTTAAACATTAAAAGAAAAAAAATCTGTTATATCAAAGAAATGTAACTTTGAGGAATATTTCTGCTGTGTCAGTGGATACAATTAATCATCATGTAACAGTTTAATATCAAATTGTGTCAGGTGACAACTTCCCAATTCTTGAGGAACAAGTCATTGGAACGGTCACAACAACACTTTATAACTTCAAGGGGCATATGCTTTTTATTTTGATCACAGAGAGAAGGGTCATGCTCCTTAATAATAAAACATTCTTTTGCCCTCAGCAAAACTGTTTGCATACAGCTCTTGTCAGCTCTTCAGAGCACAAACATAGGACAGAATATTAAAAAGACTGTTCAAGACGTTCATTACTTCAGTTTGCCTTCTCCGCCAAGTTGTTTCTAGGAACTGCACTTAAGGCAATAATAAAATTGTGCTTTATGATTTTTATGATACAGGGACTTATTTTGCTTTGTTCTTGTTATTAGAAACAGCCTCATGTGGCCCCTTCTTCAATAGAAGATTGCCTGAAAAAATAATAAAGAATTAATTTAAGAGTCAGGCAACATATTTCTGTGGCCTGCACCAAAGCTCAAAAGGCTGATGTAGCGTCTTACTGTTATTTATTTTTTGCTTTATTGTAAGAAGCTGGAATTCTGCTCATGGAACCAGATGCCACTGAGCTATATAATGTAAAATACACGTCTTCTGATCTTATCCACAAGTGGATTTTTATTAGCTTCACTTATGATACATACCTATATACCTCTATCTATCTATCTATCTATCTATCTATCTATCTATCTATCTATCTATCTATCTATCTATCTCTATCTATCTATCTATCTATCTATCTATCTATCTATCTATCTATCTATCTATCTATCTATCTATCTATCTATCTATCTATCTATCTATCTATCTATCTATCTATCTATCTATCTATCTTATCTATCTATTCAGTAAAGAACCACTACGGCAAATAAGGGATATGAGCATCTTCATATAAGGAAAGGCAGAGAGCACTGGGACTGCTCAGCCTGGAGTAGAGGAGGCTCAGCGGGGATCATGCCACTGTGTACAAATACGTGAAGGGAGGGTGCTAAGAAAATGAAGGTGCACTGTTTTCAAGTGGTGCCTGGCAGCAGGAAAAGAGGCAATGAGAACAATCTGAAACACAGGAGGTTCTCTCTCAAGAAAAGTTTTGTTTCGTGTGAGGTTGACTGAGCACTAACACAGGTTGCTCAAGGAGTTTGTAGTATCCATGCTTGAAGACATTCAAAAGCTGTCTGGTCCTGGACAACTGGCTCTAGGTGGCTCTCCTTGAGCAAGGGTGTTGGACTTCTAGAGTTCCCTTCCAACCTCATCTATCCTGTGATGTATTATTTCTATTGCATCCAGTTCTGCCAACGCATTGGCTTACGTGATAAACTGCAGCTAGCAATAAGGGTATTTTTGCACGTACATGACTGTTCAGTTACATGGCTGTTTGGAAATGCAAATATGTTCTCTTCAGTCACAAAGAAACTCAGTAAAATCATAACCTGCAGGCCTATCTGCTCCCCCATCTAGCTCAACAGCTCTGTGTTGATAATACTCCTATAAAGGCAACATACTCACATAGATTAAATAGGTGATATAAATAAGAAAAAATCGGATAGGCATTCAGATCTATGCACTGTAACAGGTGGTTAATCATATACAACGGTCATTTTGCTTATACAGGCTGTACAGGAAGTCAGGCTGCATATTCTTAGTTTTTACATTACATGACTGAAGTTTTTAACTACTTTTGCCTTGCCAGAATTTTTATTATTTCATATTTTCCTTTTTTTTCTTCTTTTTTTCCTCATTTTTCATTCTGGTAACAACCAGGTCACACAATGCTACTCCGAAAAACTCATATAGGGGTTCATATTTGCCTCTAAGTCAAATGGTAATACTTGTTATGTGTAAGCACAGATTACACATTAACATCAATGAAAGTTATATATCCATACATGATACACATTAGGGAGTGAATAAACCTTTTGCTTGGTAAAAGTTGTTTCATAAAGAAGCAATGAAATATTAGCAAATACCTAGTGATGGTATCTCCAAAAATGCTTAAATTTGGGTATAGTAAAAGCTATTTGGTTTAAGTGTCTGGGAAGTAAGATATTGTGCCAAAGTATTGTGCCAAAGGCCTTTATAGGAAAAGGGGGACCAATAACAGTATGTGTCTGATCTTTGACATCCTAAGAGAACAGGAACACCCTGAATAGGTGCAAATCAAGTCTAATCAGATTTTCAGTTAATAATTATTATGTATGAAAAATTAACAATACAAATGAAAAAAGTACATGAAACCTAGGTGTTGGTTTGAATTAATTTGTTCATTCTTGGAACAAAATCACTCCCTTTATGCTAATAAATTTTTTCACATAGTTCTTATCCCATTAATACACCACATTAGATTCTCTTCATTTTCCTATCCTAAATGTGCCATTAAAGTATAATTATTCTGCAGTTGCAGACTTTTTAATTTAAACTAGTGAGTGGCTTCTGTAAATTGGCTGTAATTGTATGTGAACTCACTTGTTTTACTTTAACATAACAATATATAGTTAAATGCAGCTGAAGTTTTATGCATTCTTCGGCTTACAAAATCTTCAGTCTTTGGATAGAACAATTTTGCCAGGGTAACCCAGAATGGAGCACAGATGAAAAGACCTTAAGGCATCACATTAGAAAAGCTACCAGCTCAAGAGATTTTTTTGGATATCTTCCATTCCAATACTCTTCACAATAGGTGAAAAATGTCCTCACTTGTGAAATCCACACAGTGGATGAATACATCAGACAATACTGTCTATTTCATATAGAATAGATTTGCAATAAAAATCCTGACTGGTACTTTTACTCAAGAATTTCTTCTGCTTTAGAAGAGGAATGAAGGAAAATCAAGACTATAGGATTTAAAGAAAAGCTTAGTGAATATTCCCTGAATAGTAAAGCACTTTTCCCTACTTTCATACACTTACGCATCCAAGTTGCAAAACCACAATTAGGTATAGTACAAATCCTCTGTTTCTTCAGAGACACAAATACATCACTAATAATTTGCTAACTACAGAATTGTTTATAAATGCAAACAAGCCACATAATAAATTATTATTTCATAATGTTAGGGAAACATAGATAAAAATATATGGTATATTGAAATTAAGTGTGTGCTGAAACATTTCATAACACAACTTTGTGCATTGCTGGTTTTTGACTGGCAGCTCTTTGAATTTTTACTCTTTATTGTAAACCACACAGAAAATCCAGATTGAAAACTGTCTCTTGAGTTTGCAGAGTCAAGCACTTGAAAGTTAGCAAATTGCTTTTTTATGTGTGCTCTTGCAAGTGCAATTCTATCTCTTTTCCATCATGCACAGTAAAGAAGAGAATTTAGTGTGTGAGGAGAGTTGGAGGGAAGCCTATAACAATGTTAGGACTATGTATCAATGAAAATGCAGAAAGGGGCAAATTTTTAAGCTGGTGTTTCTTCCCTCTACAGATGATTCTGCAGTATGATGGACCCTCTGTTCTAGGTTTTCTCCAAAGAAACAGAAAGAACTTAATACTGGAGGTTTTCTTTTTAACTAGAACTATTTCATCAACCATATAGGATTGTGTGTGATCATAGCCTGTGGCATCTGAGCATACTCAAGCTATATTTTTCTTTCTTTTCTTTCCTGAGATACATAAAACAGAGAAAGGAAATTATTTTTTGTGAAAGCAATGAATAGCTCGCTCTCAACTAAGTGGAATTTCGTGAGTCAAAGACATATTGGCAGCCCTAGCATTCTTCCCTAAAATATTAAAGGTCTGTGGGAAACAAAAACGGTATGGGAATTTCAACCAAAATTAAAAAGGGTCTCACAAATTTATTTAATGACCAACATGACATAAGCTAAGTACAGGGAATGACACAAGAATCCCTTAAATAAATGTTTGAGGAAATAGGCCTGAGGAATGGCTTGAAGAAATGCCTAGCTGTGGATTGTCCTCCAAGCCATGGTGATAAGACAGGGATCCCATACCAAAACAGCCCTTATTTGTATACAGTACATTTCCATTCATTTTGTGTCCTTATTGCTGTATTCTTTCTTACACTGTAAGGAAAAGACCACAAAAAATTAATTAAATGGTCGACAAAGTGATTCTTTAGCAAATGGAATGAACTTGAGAAGACTGTATCAGTCGTATTTTCCCATAACATCAATAACATGGTTTTGGTAGGGAGAACCTAATATAAATAGTACAAAGCAGAGACAGAAGGGCCCATATAACCAGAAACAAATATCTGCCAATGCATTTTTTCCCCTCATGCCTTCTGAGATTGATATTGAGGCTGGAAATTAATCTTTCTAACAGATGGAAACACACTATTTTCTGGAACTTCAAAATCCATACAGTGTATTTGCCATGTACTATCATTCATACATGGCTTATGAAAGCCAATGACAGTTTGCACTAACACTTGTGCAATTTCATTCAGTGAAACAGTATAACTTGTGAGCTTGGAAAATGTTTTTGTTCTACTACTATCTTGTACCAACGATACTGAAAAGCACCTTGCAAAAGTACCTTTCCTAATTCCATGAATTAGAAAACAGGCCCTCATTTCAGTATTACAGACTGCTATTTGATTTGGGCCAAGGACAAAAGGCAAAATTTGAGTGATTTGTGAGCAGTCTGGAAAACAGATATTTAATGATAACTATATGGACTCAATTGCATCAAGAGCAGGTTATATATTGGAAGACAATTTTCAAGTCATGAAATATTTCATTTCTGCTTATAAAACTTTGACCCTACCTAACTTTTTGTACTGAGACTCGAGAGCTTTAAATTGTTCCCTTAGCTTTACTTTAGGCACTACAGAATGTACAGTATTAGTCTAAACATGTTCTCAAGCCTGTAACACAACAATTTAGAATTCCAAATTCTCAGGCCTGTCCTTCAGCAAACATGAATAGCTCATTATATTCATTAAACAGAACATTTCCCAGTACACTTAAGTGACTCAAAATTTTCCCGTTTCTTTGGTAACCATCAGAGTCCAAAATCTTTTAATTCTTTCATACTTTTACTGCATTGTGATTAATCAGAACTGTATTTGTGATAATTCTTGTGCTTAGGAACTTCCATTATAAAGAGAGAAACATTTTGAAAACTCATTTCATACAATGTCATTTGAAATATAACTCTGTACTCCTTGTTTTCCCACTGCTTTTAATATTTTCAGCAGGAGATTATTGGTGGTAAAGATATAGACAATCAGTGTTAAAAATTGTAATTGAAACTAAAAGGCTTTGGAAACATTTTACATTTAAATTGAGCTTTCCAGTTGGTTCAAATAATCTGAAAGGTGGAACTAGAAAAACAAGTAAAGGGAAAACACTTTAGAGCATGGCATATGCTCCTGCAAATGACCAAGTACTTCATCTTTAACATGGTTTTAAGACTAAGTGGCATATCTTAGGAAAATTGTGGAAATAGCCCTTTCTTAGCTTGTTCTGAAATTTAAGTAATCCAGTATGAGATAGTGACCTTTCAAATGCAAAGGTGGCACTGAATGTATCAAGAGAGCCTTCTTTTCTAAGTCCTGTTCTCCACAGTATCTGTTGTTTTCCCATGAGAGTGGCTAACTTGAGTGACTGGGTCTACCTTCATAAGCAGAATGAGTGACTAAAGATGTTTTAATGCTCCCAGAAGCACCGCACTGACACACTGAAGCTGCTCAGAAGTGCAGTGCAGAGTCTCTTCAACCACCCTCGTGAAGCTCTACCCAAATACGCCACAATTCCTTGGTGCCTGCAGCAAACTGCACAACTACAATGACAAGTAAGGTACAACAATTCCTGTTAATACTATGTAAACCTGTATTTGTACACACCTGCTGCTCTGTGAGTAATAAACCAGGGCTGGAACACATTTTCTGGAGTGGTTTGACTCTTTATTCCTCAACGAACGTTCTGGCCCTTCCTTAGAATCCGACCAAGACTAGGATTCATCACAACTAGTGCTCCAACGTGGAGCCAGAATATTTTTTGTGTGGAAAAAACAAATATTGTCATCAGGCACAGCAGAAACCTCCTTTCTCTACTTCTCCATTCGGACTTGAGGAGTTTTACACGTTTGCCTAAGAAACAAACACATGTCAAGTACTACACTGTTATGAAATTAGTTACAGAAAATAATAATTTTTAAAAAAAACAACAAAATCAGAACTGGAATAAATGGATTTTTTTAACTTACAAGGAAAGTAGAAAATAACAGGAAAAAACACGTTTCAGAATCAGAGCAAATTCTCTTAGGAAAAGTGCATAGTCTTAAAAATACCTAAACATACTCAAATTCAAACACTTATTTGTCACCAAAAAGCAATGGAAACTGATAGATTACACGCATTTTTGAAAGTATATCAGCAATATTTAAGTATAACAAAACAGTAATTGAAAAGTTCTTGGAGAATAAGTCCATGGATAGACCTGTGATACAGAAAAGAGTCATGAACTCAGAATACAATTCCTTTCAAATGAAAGATTTGAGTGTGCTCTTGTCACAAGTGTTTAAAAAAAAAAACAAACAAATAGGAAAAAAACAAACAAAAAACCAAACCAAAACAACAAAGAAAAAGCAAGTTTAAAGTCTGAACTAAGAAGAACTCTGCTACAGACATTTCTATTGCTAGTAGATTACAGGAAACATCATAAAATAACAGATGACAAATTTCAAAAGACAATATTCAATTTAAGAAGATACTTCCTTATCTAAATAGTTGAGGTAGATTTTGGTAGATATTTGTTTCTGAAAAAGGTTGCACAGCATCTCAAAATATTACCAAAATTTCTTGAAGTTTCTTCTTTTCTTTTTTTTTTTCCTTTAGGCTTTTTAACTTAAATATCATCCTGCAGATCGCTGGAAATATGCATTACAAGACTAAACTCAAAACTTCAAAAACAAATTGATATGGTTTCATATTCATATTTCCTTGAACCAGATAGTTTACAAAATAAAATTAATTGATACAACTCACTGGGACAATCATAATAGTGAATAACTGATGAAGACATATGAGTTATGCCAAGGCTAAATCCAATTCATTACTCTTTCCAATGTACTTCATTATTATTATCATCCAAAATGTTATGCCACTACAATGCACATCCCTTAACTTTCTCAATGTTTCTGTAACTCAGCATAGAAATTCGGTTTATGATAGAACTGTTTTAAAATTTGCAGACAAGAATTTTATATTAAAAGAACGCTTAAACATAAACCTTATTTTACTTTCTGTAACAGATAAAAACTGTAGCAATTCAGACAAGGATATATCCTCTTGAGGTTTTTGTGGTGATCGCAACTCCATGGAGGGACTGCAGCATGGCGAC
Organism: Campylorhamphus procurvoides; assembly: GCA_013396655.1. NCBI lineage: Eukaryota > Metazoa > Chordata > Aves > Passeriformes > Dendrocolaptidae > Campylorhamphus > Campylorhamphus procurvoides. The sequence goes on from WBMV01000441.1 coordinate 174,924, forward strand.
ATAGAAGACTGCAAGACAATTAATTAAATAAATGTAATTTTCTTATCTTCTACACCACTTATTCCACCTAATCATCCCAAGTGGGAGATAAACCAACCTCCTTCCTTTCTCCATATGAGGAAACTGAAGTGTAATAAAGTGCCGTGCTACCTTTTCAACTGTGAGAAAATAAATGGAGATGGAGGGATGGGAACAGAGTCCTTCTGTCTTTGGCTTTATCTGACTTCACTTACCTAAAGAAAAAAAAGCCTACACTTCTTTCTGATTGGAAAGGAAAACCTGTAACAAGCTATATTTATATTCTAAGTATGAAAAAGCAAAACAAATTAAAAACAAAATCAGCCTTGTTTTAAAAAGGTTGATGTTTTAAATTGCCTAATAAGTGTAAAGGATTTTCATCTTTTAATGTATTTTTGCAGAAGTTGGATAAGACTACCCCACTAAAAAAATCAGGTAGTCTAAATTAATCATGTTTGATATCTTTTTCTTCTTCAAATGTTTATGCTGTAGGGTTTTTTTCCTGAGATTTTGAATGGAGAGTAACAGGCATTTGGACAAGGTCAAAATGGAAATGTAAATTATTTCCTTACCTGTAATTTTATCTTCTCTATAAGGGGTACCTGCTGTTAGTGCAGTACTGATGTGTTTTCTGCCTTTGTCCCAAGCTTCAGAGATTCCTCTGGTGATTTTTCCCCACTTGCTTACCAGCTTCCACTGCTGGCATTTTGAGGTAGTGCACTCACATTTGGCTCCAGGAATACTGCCACAGCTGAGGGAATATAAGACAACTAAAAAACAAGTTAGAAAACAGCAGAGCAATATCCAGGCAGGAAAAAAATGTTTAAAAACAATGAATCAGTCATCAGCTTGAAACCCTTTGATCATTTTCCTTTCTCTTTTCATCCATTTAGAATTTCCATATGAAGAAAAGACTTCTGTGCTTGGAGAAATTTTAGACAAAGTAATGGGTGCTGACAGAATAGTGGATACCCATTCAGAGAATATAAAATTATTTTAAGGAAATCTAATTTTAACTTTCTCTAGTATGAGTGCCCATCATGTCATCACTCCAATACAGATAAAGAGAAGAAATGTGGCAGATTTGGAGGATTTCAGAAAAATCCCTGTCATCTTTTCTCAAGTCTTAATAGAACTGTGAAAAGGACGACTCAAGGGCTTTTCCATTAGGGGTTGCAATAGATAAACAATGAGAAGGATTTCTCATTGTTCAGGAAAATAAAATATAAAATCTGTTTCACTGAGAAGTAGTCAAGATTATGGTTGCTGATTCCCAACTAATAGTTGTAGTCATCTTGGTCAAAGATGAAAAGAACAGGCACTACTGTCACTTTAAGAAGTAAATGCTTTCTTGCTTGAGTACTATGGAGATGTCCAGGTGAAAGTTACAAGGTCTTATAATTCCTCTGTACTAGGGATCATCTGGATACTCTTTGTGAACTCCACAGTACAGAGAAGAGTATCCTGTCAAAGGAAAAAACAAATGCTAGAAATTTAAATAAGACCCTGATGTAGTATTCAATTTAGTTTGTCTTTCTTAAAGAATCTGTCCAGTGATCTTCACACCTGCATCTTCTCATTACGTTCGAACTAGTACGTGGCCCAAGACAAGGTAAGTATGAATGAAGTAGCTAAATGAAATTAGACACTGGTATTCTAAAATCTCAAGTAATCAAGTAAAGACCAAAAGGCTCTGAAGAGGTGGTTGTCTTTAGATATTGGGGATGTTCAGTACTAATTATGTGCTTTAAGGTCGAGAGAGAGAAAAAGGACTCTGGTAATTTCTGAATGACCATCCAAAAGAATTTGGCTTTTCAAGTAATAAGCTTCAAATTTGCCAAGGTGCATTCTAGAAGAAAGTCTCCTGTTCCTTTTTTTGTACTTTGAGAATGATAAAAAATAACTATTACCAAGTGGAATTGGAATGATGCTTTGAAGTTGATAAATTTGTCTTTTCCAAGATCACTCTGAAAAGATGACAAGGAGGAAGGACAGTGAGATCTCCAGATTCTAGAAGAACTTTATCTGATTTTTCAGTGTATTTGCCTGAATTAGAGACAGCAGGACAAGAGGGAAAGTCCCTTGGTCTTCCTTTGGCAGGGCCATGTTCCTAAGCCACAAAGATGGAATTCACGATGAAGAAACAAGTTCTTCTGGCTGGCATCAGCAATACATCTTCTGGTGTTCTTGAACCTGAGGAGACAAAACTGTTTTGGACGTCTTAAAATACACAACTCCATGAAAATTCTCAGATCTTCTATTACTACTAAATGTGTAGATATGCATTGGTTAGACATAATCGTTTCCTTGAGATCAGATCAATCTTCATAAATTGGAGACATACTTGTGTTCAGTCATGCCAGTATAATTCTACAGGTTGCGTCAAACAAATAAGCCATGATGAACTGGATATCATATAACTTCACCCAGAATCTGCACTTCAGAGCTCTATGACAATTATCACTGCAGATATGGAAGGGAACAAATGAGAGTCAGAACTGTAAGATCTGAGAAAGAATCATCGGTGTATACTAATAATGCAGTAGAAGAAAGCTCAGAGTCCATTTTATAGAACATGGAAAGTCCTTTGGAGTCTTTTCTCCATAGCAATAGTGTCTTTCCTGAAAATGAACTGGTGTTCCCTGAGGTGGAAGGAGAAGTAAACTACATGATGTGAAAAACAATCAACAATTTTGAAATTCTTATGTAAATTAATTCTATGTTAGTCATCTTCTTTGTTAATTTAGTCATAGACATCAATTTTCCAGTTATTCCTGCACGAAATTTTTCTTCATTTTGAAGAGTTCTCAGGTAGGACTATCTTCATTCTTCTTATGAAAAAATATGTAAGATTTGCAACCATGCTCACTTTGCTCTGAAAGGGAATAATATCTAAATAATCTGGTTAGAGAGTTGTTCACCCCTCCCACTGTGTATTCTCAGAATGCTTTATAGGGCTGACTCTAGACTTCATACTGATTATTACCCATTTCCTTCCCTATTGGAAAGCAGAAAAGCAGAGCTGCAATAGGGCAATGTTTCTGATATTTTCAAGACTCAGTCCTAATGTGTAAGGAAACACCTCAAGAAAACTATGTTATTTTGGAGAATTGAAGGTTATTACCTTTTGAACAACTGGGGGCCATTTTTCCACTCCCGCATATCAGTTCTGCAATTAAGCAGTGATACAGAGTTTGTGAAGCCTGTGCCAAATACCCAGGGAAAGAGGCAAGAATTCTACCTGCAGCTATTTAAGTAGCAAATAAGGTGAGGTTTGAGAACACCCTGGTCCCTCTGAGCTAAAATGTATCATTTCTGACTTGCAGAAATGATCCAAAGAAGCCCCGACAGAATACAAAGGATGGTGACACAAGGAAGAAACACTAGTTTTAGACTATGCCAGCATGACTCACGATACTGGCATATGAATATCACCTTACTGTATAGTAATTTCTGAGGAAGTAGCAACTGAAAAAAATTTTCCAAGAAAATTTAAAAGGACTACTAGATATTCAAACAGCCCTTCTTGCACAGCAGTGAATGTCAAAGAGACTGTCAGAATGAAGCGGCAAATGAGTGTGGAAACATCTTTGATTTTGGTGACAGGATGCTGGGAAAGTAGAACTTCATGGAGAAGTGAAGAAAACCAGTCATTAGCAAACACCCTTAAGAACTAATCTTTATTTTCCATCACAGAGGCAGAAAATTATTCTTCTGACATGAAGTCAATATCTCAAACATGCCAGCAAACGACAAGGGGGAAAAATGAATAAGAAAATCAAACCACATGTTGAATCTTTTGGGACAAAGGCAGAAAACCTGTTGGCTGGACTGATGAATTGTAGGATTCACACATGGAAGTAATATTTGCAAAAATCACTGATTATTAATTAATGACATGCAGCTGAAACTTATTTGCCTTTTTCTTTAAATACTGTAGAAATATTTTCCCTCGATTTCAGAGTAATTCTGTCAGTAATTCAGGTTCTACAGAAGTTAAAATGATGCTTTACAATGGATACTAGCTGCATTCTTACCTTAGGAAAAACTATTCCCTGATAAAAATGTATAAACTACAGCATATATTACTAACATTGCAAGTGCAATGAAGGGATTGCAAAAGATTTAATTTCTCATGATTTGTACAGTGTGTCTACTCACAAAAAAAAATAGATTATCCCTTTTGCCTAGCTAGAGACAAGACTGTGTATTCATAGGTAGATTTAGCAAGGCAATGTATTATCGGGCTCCCTCTTTTCAAAAGAGCTGTACCTATGAATATTGCCTTTAACTCATTCCCTCTTTTAATGTTCCTTGCTTTCTTTCTTAATTTCACTATCCATAGGACTCAAAGTCAGAACAGAACTAAACAAAATTTGAAAGTCAAAATGTCTTGGGAGTTGAATGTTTGGCTTATCCTCACCTGCCCAAGAAGTTTTACTGATCTTTCAGTCTCTTACTTTGCTTATTCACAATACAACCCTTATTCCTGTAATTCTTTATGCCATAACTAGTCTTTTGTGGGTATTTTAAGAGTATATTTGCTTTTGGGGAAAGGACCATGACCTGTCTAGATTTCTGTTACGAACAAATGAACATCATCAAGCTGTAAGTCTAGACTCCTGTCAAATATAGCCTTGCAACTTTTCATAGAATAAAACTTGTCACAACATTAAAGAAGCAAATTTGGTATATAAGGACTATTTTTAGGAAAATCAGTGAATTGCATAGCCCAAATGTCTTGTAACCTGTGTTAGCTGGCAAGCTATTTTCATTAAAATATCAGTGTTTAGGTGCCCTAAAAAAATATGAAGCTTCAAAATGAAAGAATGGTAATGTGAGATCAAAACAGTAATTACTGATTAATACCAAATCTATCTCAACCCTAGAAAATGCCATTGTATTTCCATTACCAGCTCATTTGCCTTCTAAAACTTGTATGTATTCTTAGAAAATGTATACATATGACTTACTGCTATTTTAATGACAGATTAGATACAGTGGGTCTCTGAGTTAGCAATGAGAAACGTGCTGCAACAGCTGCAAATTTCTCCTAGTGACAGATTAGCCAAAGGCATGGAAAGAGATACCATAGCAACAAAGAGGCTGTCACAAGTGCAATCACTCTTTTCCATGGGTAATATCTTACTACAGTCTGTGCACTCACTTATATTGTAATCATATCATTCTCATGAACCACAAGGTGTTTCTGGTCACTGTATATATGTGCATTATTCCTATAACTCTTCATCTGAAATTAAGGTAGGAGGTGAGGAGTCTCTAGACGGAGGCCTTGAAGCAAGACAGGAAAATAGAGCAGTTTTACAGTGAAGTGGTTTCCTCATAGATACATGCATCTCCTTAAATAATATTAGGGAAAATACTTCCTGTACCTAACATATGGCAGATCATTGATTTATCCTATAAGTATTTCACATTTCACAGTGGTCAAAACAAAAGGCAAATTGTTTCATCTGATGTAAGTTAGCAGCAGTTTTAAATGGTAAGACATGTCATGTGGGAAATACACTGCCTTACCAGCACTCACTGACCACAACTACCATGCATCCAACCTGTCAGAAACACCCTGGAATAACATATATATAACATTTATACTAAGCATTTCTGCTTTTTACAATTACATGTCATTACTACTGCTGTTCCTGAAAAGCCTGAAGGAGGAAGAGGAACAAAAACGTGAAGAAAGAAGCTACCACAATGGTGATATTTCTTTTAACCTTTGGCAGAAAAATGATAATGCCTGTTCCATTTTCTTCTCCTCTGCTGCTCCTTAAAGAACCTATGCATCTGTTCCTCGCCTGGAGAAGTACAGATCAACAAATAACATCGCTGCATTGCTAACATTAGGTCAGGCTCAGTTACAAGAAAAATGCCAGTTTCTTCTCATATCCATATGAGGGCCATATTTTAGGTCTCTTGTATTATGTTGTCTTACTCAAGCAGTGGTTATGACAGCACTGGTGGTAGTTGAGTCATCACATAATGCTGCCTTTTGATACTGGGAATCTGAGCAGCCCAAGGAAAAGCATTACTATGTAAAGGTACCAACAGAGGCCCTTTCATTCCTTATGCTGAAAGGGTTATGAACAGCATATTTTATAAATTGAAACATAAATAAAATTACTGCCTCTCCTTTCACCAGCTGTAATTAATTTAGAAACAACCCAGCATCTGCGAGTGAGAAAGAGGAGACAGGGTAAAAATACAAGCAGTATTTATAGATAGCAAACAAACAGCATTAATTGAGAGCAGTGGGATGCACACACTGAACAGAATTTGGCTTCATGTGCAGCCAGTTGGTGTGTTTGGACAATACACTTTCTCTTCTTCCAAGGATGCTATTCAATTTTGAGTTTCTTTTAAACTTTGGAAGCTGTAATGTAAAATTGAATAAATTGGAATATTACAAATAACTGACTGCAGGCTCTCTCCAATATTGTTTTTGAATGTAAATAAACACTTTCAGTATGGATTTCTCACCACGCTGGCAATATTTCTGTTCATTTCATACTAGTCGTCTATCTCTGGTATTGATTTGGAAAGCAGATTTGGATTTGGAATGTAGATAAATATAAGCAATATGGATTTATTTTTGGCCCTGTAATATTTCTCTTTTATTCCTCTCTGCCCTTGTAATATTTATTTTATTTTATTGCAGTACTCTATTTCTAATATTGGTTTAGCATATAGTTACATATTAATATATTAGATATTGATTTCTTTCTGTTCTGCAGTGTGTTTTACTCCACATGTTAAAAATATTAGCCAGTTTTCAGAGTGACAGTTGCAGTTCCTTCACCTCATCTTAAAAGTGTGGGTGCTCAGCTATTCCAGTAGCTAGATGCTCTTTTCCAAATGATGGCCCTTTTTGACCTAGCTGAAAATATTTCTTTCACTTGTTTATAGGAAAACGTTCCTCATTTTCCCTTTCTAGAGATTTTCAGAGGTTAATAATAATACTTGGTATGTATCTGATTTTTTTTTTGTTAATTTATATTGTTAGTATTAGTGTTTTTATTATACCAACTAGTCAATTCTAAAAGAATATGCACTGTTGCCAGCTTTAACTGAATAGTAGATACTGGACACGTTGCTAATCATAATATGATTCACTGATTTAGCTCCTAGCTGTGTATCTTCAGAATACGAACATTTTTGAAACACTGAAATATTATATTGCATTTGATAGTGCTCAAAGTCCAAAACTTTCCAGACAAAGAATGAAGAGGCTTTTATGATCCTCTTCCTACTGAAGACCACATCAAAGACAGTAAATTCTCTATGCTAGCTGCTTCCTATTCAACATTAAGTCTAAATGTTAGGGACTAATTTAGTCACCATAGCTTTCCGCTGGGTTATCTGAGAAACATAAGTGCCTCCAGAAGATAACTCATCTAATTTATCTTAGAACAAAATGGATTGTTCTCTGGCATTGAACAATTCTATTCAATACTTAAAAGACAGTCTAGAGCTTGGGCAGTTACCTCATTCTAGAGAGTCCTGACCCAAGCAAAGTTCAGTAAATTCCACTCCACATATTTCAGCCTAAGAACTTAGGGCTTAGTGTTAAACTATGCCTCATTCCACAGGCAGTTCTACTAAATCAAACTAAAAGCTTGAGGACAAGGTACTATTTCATTACTGTTCAAAGCTGCACTAGGGAAGGTTTAGACTGAATATAAGGAAGCTTTTTTACCAAAAGGATGGTCAAACATCTGACCTGTTACTAGAGAAATGGTCAATACCCCAAGCCTGCCAGTGTTTAAGAGGCATTTGGACAATGTCCTTATTGACATGCTTTAATTTGGTTAGCGCTGAATTGGTCCCGTAGTTGGATTGGATGATCATTGTAGGTTCTTTTCAATTGAAATAGTCTATTCTATACTTTTTCTCATGAAAAATAGCAATGTATGTTTCTCTACATCTTCATAGGAGGGACACTCTCACACTGTCAGACGAAAACACACAATTCTTTAGTCACATTGCACCTCCAGGACCTCCAGATGAGACCTGGGATGCACCACTTTACCTTGTTCTTGTGGTCTAGTTTCTGCAGGAAAGACACACATGTTTATGGGCTGCCCAGGAGCCATGACATACTCCAAGATAGTCCCAGGGTGGATGCCTGGGGAACAGGGACTGCAGAAGGAACTGAAACACACTTTCATACAGTTTACATGCAGCTTCTGGTGCTCTCATGTAAAGTCTGCCTCTATTATAAGGATAACGGGCAATGTACTGTTCTTAAAAACACCAGTAAAGCCTGGCATCAGGATCTAACCCAGAAAATCCCTATCCACAGAGAGATCTTTGGTGTGGAATACACCCCATAACAAAGAGAAATATCAAATTCTTTCTCCTCAGCTCTTATCTGACTGCAAAATATCCAGTCTTTTTAAAAGGCTCCTTTATTTAACACAAACTCATACTATTTTTTAAATATCATTGTCAGTTTTATACATAAGACTGCTATATTTTGTAGTTTTCAACTTACAGGAAAATTTGTTTTAAACAGTCATTTTCCTATATTGCAATAAATGAAAGGAAACACAAGCAGGACAGCTTTGTGAATTAAAATAATTATATTAGAAAGAGACTGTAAGAAGAAAGTTTATTTCAAATGTAAAAAAAAAAAGGATTTTCCCCTTTTTCAAACACTTTTCTCAACATTTAAGGAGGCAATGTGACAAAAATTTTGTGTTTATTTATCAAAAATTCAGGCTAGCCATATAGAAAAAAATTCAATTGTTTCCTTTCACAACAGTTTCTCAGTCCAGAGGAGAACACCCAAACGTGCCTGGTGAAATCTCGGCTATCACTCCCTAACTCTTCTAGTGTGTTTCTGAATATCCTCTTTTGTTGTGGTTTAATGCTCAGGAACACAAACACACATTTCTTCATACAAAGTCAACAAATTTTCTGGTTTAGCTAAGTTGTCATTGGCTTTTTTCCCTTCCCGTCCTGCAGGCTACATAAACCAAAGTAGTCAACACTAAATCAGCGTAAGTTAACTTACTCAGCTTATTCGTACACACTTTCTCCCTGTATTCAGTCCTTTTTATGGTTAACTCTAACATCAGCCTTTTCCCACTAATATGGAAAAAATAATTGGGAAAATAATACCTAGTTTTGCATTCTGAAGATAATTTCCAACGGTCTTTTCTTACCATCTAAATTCTGATATTTCAAATTCACCATTCATGTGTGACCCTATTAGTTCCCTATAGCAGAACAAAATGTAAAACCTCAAGTTGACCACATTTTTAAAAATCATTAGTTTTCTCCCATTATTCATTCGGCTTTTTTGCCTAATACCATAAGTATTAGGAAGTTGGTGTCATCATTTGTTACAATAGTGTGATTAAACATACTAACAATCGTGGACAAACAAAATACCTCCTTCCTCCTCTGGTTTTATGTCTTACAGAAAACTTAACTACTAACAACTCAAGATGCAATAACCTAAGTGCTGCTTTTAACTTGGTACCCTGTAGAGTATCTACTGCTTCAGCAGTTAATTGGGTTAGGTTTTTTGCACATGAAGGAGGCAAGCTTAAAAAATGTTTGGAGGTGAATATAGACTTTTTTTGGCCTTTCAGGAAAGTCTTCACAAGGTTTCTCTGTAAACCACTTAAATCACCAAAGCTGTTCAGTTCTTTTCTTTTTTTCTTTATGCTTTTACATTATACATGATAATGACATATGGGTTATTTCATTTTACAGTCAGAAACTTATTATTCATGACTTCTTAATACTGAATATCTGTACAGTTATTTTTATTTAAAAAGAAAAAAGGGAAAAGATATACTTTGAAACTACTCAGCACTTTAGACTTTTTCCTTTTATTTATATAGACTTTGGGGAGCAGAAAGAGGAGCTACAAAAATATAGTAGTCACTACATGTTACGGGAAAGTACTTGCTTTTTGGTAATAAGCTACTCTCTTAATACAAAGAACCACTCACATTTCCAGTGTGTATTTTTCCGGCCATCAGAATGATGCCTGCTAAAATTACAGCTCCCTGCATCAGGAACGACAGAGACCTTCATTCACCTGTTACAAGGTTTCAATGACTTAGACCAACTTTTAATCTGAAATCTGAATTCAAGTTTGATTTGTCACAAAACAGCCTTGCAGCTGTGTGGGAAATGAAGGAAGGAGGACAGCATACAACATCTGGACAAACTAGAAGGCCGAACAAATAGTGGGATGTTTAAGATGACTAGTAACTTCTTCTTAGTGATGTTAAGTCTGTAAACAGGTTATAGTAGCCATTATACTGAAACAGTGTTTATGATGGCAAATATAAAAAAAGGACGGGCTTTTTCATAGCATCATTTTTTAAGAGGTCTGAAATGAGTCCTGAGTATTGCCCCCACCATGGAGGACAAGAAAATCCCAACTACTGCAAAGAGCCAGACGTACAAGTATACAACAGAGGCATAAGCCCTTGAGGACAACAGCCTTGGACTTCTGTAGATTCCTAACAGTGGACAAAACTTCATAGCCTCAACCAATGCAGAAAAACCTATTGTCTGACAAATTGTTAAGTCTCACCAAGTCAATTCTGATTGATCTTTCCTCCTTTCATGACTTCTGTTTTTCCTACAGAAATGTAATCCAGACCCACTTGTTTACTTACTTCTTGTTAAATACTCTCAATAAATATAAAGCAGTGTACATTCAGTAACACTAATAGCGCCATGTAGTACTAGCATGGACAAATTTCAAAACACATACAATTCTTTTTCTATTTCTATTTCTATTAGTATTATTAAATTCTATGTAGTTCCCTTTGGTTATATTATACATGTACACACATTTACATGCATATAATCAGGTTTGCATTGGCATGTACAAAGTTAAGTGTGTGCAGCATTCCAGCAAGGTTATTTTCAGAAGAAACACATTTGAAAGTGGATTCAGGAGTGGAATTGTATAACAAACATTTAGGAAGCATCCTTCCTTCAAAGAATGTCAAAATGCTTTAGAGACTTATACCTATAGAAACTGAGACACATGGAGCATTCTGTGGAACAGGAGGAATATAATTCAGTCAGTGCATACTACATTTCACTACAACCAATGTGTACCAGAAATATAGTGCTTATGCAAGGAAGATTTCAATGAAATGATACAGACTATCAAACACCTGCATAAACACCACACTAGCAAATTATGGCCTGCCACTAAAAACAATTACTAAATACTTTAAAAAAAAAAAAGCAGTCATGAGTATCATGAGTATGTATGCTGGCGTGTAGGGGTGAAGGTGTTTATACAAAAACACATGCATGTGTGTCTTCAGACTACATTTTAATCTTCTGTATGTTGATGAAGAACTGCATTGACCCTACTGAGATACAATGCTGTAGTTTTCGGAAACTTGTGTGTTTAAATGTATATTGGAAGAGTTTGTCTTCTCTTTCTCTTAACCACTAAAGAGCAGAGATGACAACATTTATATTTTATTGTCAGGAATTGTATATGATGAATGTTAGCTGTATTTCTGACAATGTAATTTTGAACCAATAATATAAAAGTGCCAAAACGAGGAAAAGAACTCACTGAAACTGTCAATTTTTGTTTTTTTAAATCCCAGACATACAAGATGGAAAGAACCAGAGTATCATACTGTAGTGACACATCAAATGCTTACCATGCTCAGGAGTTCTATGTAGAAACATGGTAATACCATGTTATTGGTAAAAGTGCAGCTGTTTGGTATCCTGTAAATGAAGAGCTTAGCAAGGTCTACAGACTTTCTGCAAGTGGTTTCAGAAAGAAATACATATTAGATTGTAATACATTTGATCATTGCTGTTAGTAGAAGGCATCAACTCTGCTATCCCCAGCACTTACCTGAGAAGGTCTGGCACACTGCTTACTATGTTCAAGCAATTGAAAACTATGCTGAGAATAGTGTGCAGAACCAAGAAGTCCAATTCCAGTACGACTTTCTTCCCATGCTTCTTTAGTCTTCCCACCTCAGGTCTTCTATGTGCACCTAATTCCTGGTGCACTATTTATTTTTTTAACTTGTTGATAACATGTCAGGCTGGTATCATACCTACCCTAGTTGTTTTCACTTTATTCCCAGAGGAACAGCTCCACCCCTTACGATCTGGAAGAACTTTACATTCCTCCCCTTCAAGACATGGTTGCATGTGACACCACCATTTCTGCTCTACTATTGAAGCTACAAGAAAATAAACACATTTGCATATTGTTGAAATGAGCATTTTAATATGTCATTATGTTGCAACTTTCTTTTATTTTCCAGAAAAATATTAGAAATATGTTGACTGACAACTAGTCTGTGATTTTCAGACACCTCAGAACCTTAATAAGAAATTAGGTTTCAATTTGCAAAATGTGCTATGTACTTCAATCTCTTCACAGCATTTCATTCCAAACTCATTTTTTCTTGCTTAGCCAGATTTCAAAGTGATAAGTAGAATCTCTTCTTTTGCCTGGTCTACTATATAGTCTAGCATAGCCTTATTGAATTTATTCCCCAATGATGAAATATTTAAAGCTTCTCTGACAGCCAACAACATATCAGCAGTAAAGAGATCGTGTAAAGGGTGAATCCTGCTACTCTTTCAGGCAAAGCAATGTGAAAAATCAGCTAGTACTTTCCCAAATAAAACATAAGAAGTTATACCAGAATTTTTACATAAGACAATAATATTGCACTGTGAATAGAAATGTTGGTCTAAAAAGACTAAAAACTGGACAGAACTGTGTTCCATTTCTTTGCTAGTTTTTTTTCCTTTATGATAAATATATAAATCAGATATAGCACATAAAAATTATATGCTCATTTCAATTTTGTAGAAATACTTTTAATTGAGTGAATTTCATACAGCTCCAAGGGTCTTCTGTAAGTTAGATCAAATTTAGCCTCTCAAGAAGTCTCTTTCACTGGGATCTAATAATTGTGCTTAGCATTTCCACAGAGCAATGGCAAATAATTCATTTTTTCCCACCTTCCTCCCATTCACCCTGGACATCCCCTTCAAAATGCAGAAGCTGTAATACTCTTATTTAAAATAGGTAATGCTAATGGAGTGAGTCTCATTGATAATGTCAAGCCAGCAAATATTCCTAGGAGCACAAAGAAAAGAAGCAATAGAAGTAGTCGCACCATCAACACAAGAAGGAGCTGCCCGGGTGGTACCTGCCACCTGCCCAGGGAAGCAGGAGCACTTCACCGTCTGTGATCTTTCTTCTATCTTGTTCTTATTGCAACATCTGTGAAGTGCCACCACTTCACAGGTCCCAGTTTTAACATGGTGAGCTGCAAAAATAAGAAGATGAGAAACTTGATAGCTGCACATGGTAGTATCATACTGTTTGATTTGGCTTTTGTTTTTTTTTAATGAGACATGAGTTAAACTTGGTTCTGTAAGGCAATCTGCCATGCATGAAACAAGAATTAGAATGGCACTAACACTTGAATGTAAAGTTGATTTCTTTTCCAAATGTAGTATAACTATCTTAGGCAGAAAACACTGGTTAAAGAAGAGCTGGACAAGGCTGTATATGGGACTGTTCCAGTGAAGTGGCAATCAGAAACATAAAACTAACCTAGAAACTATATTAATTTCTTGACTCCCATAAACAGCTGTGTATCTCTACCTCTTTTTTTTTCTTTTTCTCTAAAGGGGAAACTTTGAAATGAAAGTGTATTAATGTTAAAATACCCATATATGCATATGTTTTCAGAATCTAAATCTCCAGGCTTTATGCCCAGAAGAGATGTGGTATTCCAAAACCTTCCTACAAGTGGATAGAGAACAATTAGCAGGATACAGGGACAGCCCTCAAACAAAACCCAGAAACAAAATCTACTAAGAATCACATTTTACATCTTTCTGCTTGTCACTGCAAAGTCTGTGTCATGGTTTTGGTTTAGGCCTTTCATGGTAACTGGGTCATAACTAAGGAAGTATTCCGTCTCATTTCTTTATGTAAGCAAAGATACAAAGAGGGGGAGTAAGGAGTCAGGGGTTAGTCCTTCTTCCAGCAGTGTTGGAGAGCAGAGGAGCTCCCTGCAGTCACCCTTGGTGTGGGAGCGGGCTGTGGGTGTGGGTCTGCTGATCAGCCAGCCTGATCAGGGGAGGTGTCCTAAGATACAGGAACGGCAGTTTTGGTGAGAGGGAAGTGAAAACTTTCTCTTTTCTTCTCTGTATATACATGTATACATCTGTATATAAACTGTTTTAGTTCTGCTGATGTTCAGTTTTGCCGGCGGGTTTTTTTCCCTCCCCTTTCTCCCTTTTTTTATCCCTGTGGCCTTTGGGGCCTCTGTCCTGGGCCCTTTGGCTCTTGGCGTTTGGCCAGTTTCAACTGGTCACAGTCTAGTAACATGGGAAACCAAATTTTTCAAACAAGGGAGGCAACGGGGCAATTTTCATTATTCGATCTGTATCCATCACTCCCATTAAAGCTGCTCTAACTGAACACCAGGACCATGCTACTACTATGGTCCTATGAGAGGACCAATTTGGTAAGAGAGCAAACAAACTGCACTTTCTGGTTCAGCAGCCACTTACCAAAGGACTTGGAGTTCAAAAAAAAGTTATTTTAACTGAACTTTCAGTGGTTACTGCTACAAGACCAGATATTTGTGGCAATAGTTCATTCCCATCAGAAGGAAGAGAGAAAGAAATCTGAACTTTTAGCTGGTAATGATCTACAACTTTGTACGGGGAGGAATACTAATTACATGAAGCAATACGTGTTTTAACAGTACCCCTAAGCCTTCCACTTCTGCTGCTTTTTAACTTTTTGCATGCTCTATGCAAAACGTATGCACTAAATGCTTTAGCTACCTTTGATATATCCCTAATGTTAAACAATGAACAAGAGCTTCCACAAGGAGAAAGTTCTATTAACAAGGACAGGAGTCCAGCATTGATCTCTGGATCCACTCAGTTGTTACTGCAGAGTATCAGCTCCTAAAAAGGCTGAGAAAGGAATACAAACTGGATGTAGGCTGTGGACACCAAGAACATTCCTAAAGGCAAAAGCCACAGACAGCAAATTAGACTCTGTGTCCCCATCAACAAAACATAAATTACTAAACATCTCATTCGGGGAATAATGCATTTTTCAGTATAACAAATTCCAATCAACAGTCTGTGGTCTTTGTTGTCACTCAATGCATTGTAGTATGTCAGGTTTGATTATATTCCACCACATCATGCTGTGCTACAGTTGAAATGATATAACACAATGCAAACAATTAACCCATGATCCATCAAATTTTCATATGCTGAAATGCTACACTTAAATCAGAAATCTAAGAGGAAAGAAATATTTTTATGCACAAAAATTTTCACTTTCTGACTATAATGTTTAATTCAATAGGGGATAAGAAAAGCAATTCATACTATCTGCCTGAACTTTTCAATCTCTGATATTTTCATAACATTGATTATGAGCAAATATTTTTACAGCTACTAGCAGAGGCTGCTGCAAAAATTACTTTTAATTATTTTCCAAACAATTCCATCAGTATATATGCCAATAAAGCAATTTAAATAAATACATTCTTTTTTTTCTCAGCAAAACACTTGGAAGTCTTTAAATCTGTGAATAGGGAAAAAATTATTCTAGGACATAATGAGAATGTATAATATATAGTAAAACAAGCACATGTTGCCTTTGTACGTTCACACTAATTATCATTTTGATAGGCAATTACACATCTTATACCCATTCATGCTAACACACATTCACTACTTCCTATTCATAAAAATACATAAAAAACCCCATACTCTGAATCTACAAATGGAAGTAAACTTAGTGGTAGGATGAGAACTTTGTACCACTTAATTTTTCGCTATCTTAGTTTTAATTTGTACAACTGTTCCTGAAATTTTGTCTCCTTGCTCTCTTATTGCATATTTTTACACTGCTCTCCTAGGTCTACAGAAATGCCATAATATAGCCACTAAGAGAAAATAAAATACAATATATGCCAACAGCCATTGCGAATGAAAGCCAGTTAAAAGAACTGTCATAAAATTCCGTGAGGGAAATCTTAATGCTGGAACAAAAGTTTTGAAAGCCTCCTTTGTAGTAATTAGGAGGAGAAAATCAGGCATTGTAATACTTTTATGGAAAAAGAATGTAATTAAATGAGTCAGTCAGTTACATTCAAGTACAATACAGAAAATCATTTCATAGAAGGAGAAAAGATACATGAAAAATGGAAAATAACAAAAAATAATCATATACTATTGATAGTATTTGGAGAATCTTTAATAAAGCTACTTTGAAATTTTCTGGGTATAAACCAAAACATGCTAGAAAAGTATTCAAAGATATTTCAAGCACTGAAAAATCTAGGCCAATCATTCTCTAGTTTCTATTTACCATCTAGACTATGTAATGAATATTCCTTGAGAGGAAATGTAGGGATCCCAGCTCCTTGTGATATCAAATAATTAAGATCCAGTGCAGTAAGTACAGTATCTGTAACATTCATGAGAAATTAAAGCTTCTATAGAGTAGATAAAGGATTTCTACAACCTAATACAAATTAACCTCATTAAGCCACTGAAGCATTTCACAAGAGGAGGATAGTACTTTGGGAGATTCACATTTTGGTTTTGTTTCTCTTTCTACTAGCACAGCCTGGAAAGTGTGCTGCTTGCTTTGCAAAAATTGTTTGAGGAACGAAATGTCATTTCTGGAATTTTACAGAAATTAGTTATTCAAAACCACTGCAAACAGTCCTGCATTCTGTTTCAGTGCAAGTTATCCTTCCTGCAATCAATGTGAAGAAGGACTGACGAAAGAGACTCAGAGATCTTTACACGCAAAATTTTCCTGATGACTATACATAGCATAATCTACATATAAATTTTATTCTGGAGGATGTAACACTGTATTATAAGAGTAGAGCCTGGAAAACAGGCATAACTATATCTCACCCATTAACGGTATATGCTATAATTAACCTGCCATTTTTACAGCTTTTTTTCATGTAGCTGTCTCATAAATCAGTATGATATCGGTATGCCAAAAACTTAAGTGGTCATTATGATGTTCTTGGAAAAAACAAAGCTAAGCAATTATTATTCCTCATTTTACATAAAACTGTTCTTGTTCCTTCATGGCAACTTTGAATTTCTTTCAGGTGAATAAAATTTCAGTCATGTTTGCACAGTGCACTAAGTTATGGCCCCTACTCCTCTACTTCTGTGGAAAGATTGCTCCAGGCAAGGAGGAAAGTTACTCTTCAAGATTATTATTTTACAACTCACAAATATGAATATAAAGTATTTAGTGTAGATGCAGTGTTATAGACAAACCTAGCACTAAATCAAGAAAAGTCTTCTGAATACCAGTGCTCGTTATGATTGCCATTTCCTAGCCTCAGCAGTTATGCATTGACACATACACTGGCCACTAACAAGGAGAAAGAAATCATGTTGCCATGGACTAGATGAAATAAAGTCAAAGGCCATTTCTGCCCTCAGGTTCCCCGCCATTGCAGTAGCCACATACAAACAAGGGAAAAAATATTAAAAAGGCTCAATTATCAAAGACACTGGCACAGCCAGTGATACAGTTACTAAACCCACCTAATTATTAACAGATACCGGAAGAAAAAGAAGATCTCTTGTCTTTGTACTGGACTCTTTCACCCCTTGCTTGTATGAACATTGTCTTTTGATGGTGAAGATGTTATGCCAGGGATTTAGACTGGTAGGAAAATATTTTTTGTAGGGTTAGTTCTCTACCAGTTTAGCTTCTACAACTGGATACAGAGACCAGTGAGAAGCAGCTTCAGCCACAGGGAAGGAGCAACAGTGGGCAGCCATGGATACATGATTATCTGCAGAAATCAGTTCCTATAACAGCTTACAAGTAATACAACTCCGCACTCTTACATGAAATAAATGTATCTTATTTTCTTCTGTTTTAGGTAATTCTTCTGAGGTCACAAAGACTATGTCAAATGTGCAAAGCTTTGTTTGCTTGTGTCTGTGTGGTTTTTAAAGCTTTTCACAAAACCAAAGCTATAGCAGAAACAAGAAAGACCAAATAGAAGAATGGAAATTACACTTAGCCATGAATTTCAACCCATATTACATCTCATATTTTATGAACTTTGGCCTTTTTGTCATCTTGGCTATGATCAGGAAGATGTCCCATGTGAAACACTATATGAACCAGAGTAGGTACATAAGCAGTCTTTATTCACGTAAACCTCTGATTACTATCTGCTATCTATTGTTCAAATTGTCAGTGAAGAAATAAGAAGTCCAAAGGCAAAGAGACTCAAAAGAGACTTCAGGGCCCTGGGATGATTGGTAGAAGGATCAGCAGCACAGGTAGGGATTTTCTCAGTCCTTCTGGTAACAAAGAATAATACTGATAGGATAGGCAGATCCAACAGGTCAGTGAGTGGCTCCAAGGCTGGTGTAATTAGAATTTTGGGATTTTTGATCCAACAACTGGTTCACTGGCACCGGATGACATGCACCTGTCTCAGAGGGGGAAAAGAGTTCTAAGTCAGGAAATAGAAGGGCTCATTAGTAGAGCTTTAAACTAGCT
The DNA here is from genome assembly GCA_013396655.1 of Campylorhamphus procurvoides. Lineage (NCBI taxonomy): Eukaryota > Metazoa > Chordata > Aves > Passeriformes > Dendrocolaptidae > Campylorhamphus > Campylorhamphus procurvoides. The sequence goes on from WBMV01000441.1 coordinate 193,543, forward strand.
TGAAAGAAGGAAAGGGACAAACCCAGGTTTGCCAGTGATGCACAATAGGGTGGTGTGCCAAAACTTGAGGAAACGAGCAGTCAAGGACAGTTCAGCGGGATGACTCAATCTGCTTCACAAGGTATTGGCTACAAATGCACCACACCTGAAATGTTTCTACACCAATGCACACAGCATGAGCAACAAGAAGAGATCAAAGCTTTGGCCCTGTTCTAGAGATTTGACATGACTGGCATAAGTGGAACCTGGTGGGATGAAATCAGTGACTGGAGTGCCCTGTTGGATGGTTAGAGGCTCGTCAGGAGAGATTGGCAGGGCAGAAGAGGCAGAGGGGTGGCACTGTGTGTAATAGAAGGGTCAGAATGTATGGAGGTTACATTGGCAATGGCACGGTTGAGAAACTCTGGATAAGAATCAAGGGGCAAACAAATAATGTGGATGTCATTGTGGGAGTCTGCTATAGTCCTCCCAGCCAGGACAATGATGCCAATGAATTATTCTTTGAGAAACTAAGGGACACTTCCAAATCAATTGCTCATGCTCTTATAGGGGACTTCAACTTCCCAGAAATTAACTGGGAGCATCACACAGATGGTACAACCGAGACCAGAAGATTCATAAAAAACCTGGATAACAACTTTATGGAACAGGTCCTAAGGGAGATGACTCAGAAAGATGCTCTCCTTTATCAGCTGCTCTTCAACAGAGTGGATCTCGTTGTGGAGACTGGTGGCTGTCTTGGCCACAACAACCATGAGGCAATTAAGTTTAAATTCTCTGTTGACAGAAGTAAAAGTGCCAGTAAAACCTCAGCTCTGGACATGAGGAGAGCAGACTTCAGGCCGCTCAGGGAATTAGTGAATAAGGTCCCCTGGAAAAATGTTTTTGCAGGTGTTGGGGTCCATCAGTGCTGGTCACTTTTTAATCACCTCCTAAGGGTACAGGAACAGGCAATTCCCAAATCTGGAAGTCAAGCAAGCAAGGCTTGACTGAGCAGGGATCTTCTCTTGGAGATAAGGCTAAAAAGTAAAGTGTATGCCCAGCGGAAGCAAGGTCAAGAGACACAGGAAGAATTCAGAGATGCTGATTGCTGCTGTATGGAGAAAATTCATGCAACCAAAGCTCAGCTGGAGTTGAAGCTCGTCAGAAATGTGGGGGGCAATACAAAGAGTTTTTTTCAAATATATTAATGACAATAGGTAGTATAGAAATATCACTGGCTCATTACAGAATGAGGATGGTCACCTCACAAACAGGGACAGAGACAAGGCAGAGGTGTTTAACATTTTCTTTGCCTCTGTCTTCAAAATGGACTATGGACCAAGGGAGTCTCAGTGCCCCGAGCTGAAGGACCATGACTGTGAGAATGATCGACTCCCAGCTGACCCTCAAATTGTGTGGGATCTGTTGTTCCAGCTGGATCTCTACAAATCTATGGGGCCTAATGGGATTCATCCCAGAAACTTCAAAGAGCTAGCTCATGTCATTCCAAGCCTCACTTCAAGATTTTTGAGCAGTCTTGACAATCCAGGAAAGTCTAGCTGACTGGAAGTGGGCCAACGTTGTCCCAGTTTTCAAGAAGGTCAGGAAGGATGACCCTGGGAACTACAGGCATGTCAGTCTCACTNTGGGATCTGTTGTTCCAGCTGGATCTCTACAAATCTATGGGGCCTAATGGGATTCATCCCAGAAACTTCAAAGAGCTAGCTCATGTCATTCCAAGCCTCACTTCAAGATTTTTGAGCAGTCTTGACAATCCAGGAAAGTCTAGCTGACTGGAAGTGGGCCAACGTTGTCCCAGTTTTCAAGAAGGTCAGGAAGGATGACCCTGGGAACTACAGGCATGTCAGTCTCACTTCAGTGCCTGGTAAAGTTATGCAGTACATTATTCTGAGAGGTATTGAAAAACACCTGAAAGACAACACAGTTGTTGTTTTCATGAGAGGAAAGTCCTGCTTATCAAATCTGATTTCTTTTTATGACAAGGTAACCCACTTAGTTGATCAAATAAAGCCACTAAATGTAATCTTTTTGAATTTCAGTTAAGCTTTCGATACTGTCTCTCACAGGATCCTTCTTGACAAAATGCCCAGCACAGCTGGATAAACACATCATGTGGAGGGTGACCAATTGGCTCACAGGTTGAACACGGAGGGTGACAGTGAATGGGGTGGCATCAGACTGGTGACCTGTCACTAGTGTGTTCCACAGGGGTCCATCTTAGGTCCTGTGCTCCTCAACATCCTCATAAAATATTTGGATGCAGGACTGGAAGGGATACTAAGCAAGTTTGCAGATTACACAAAACCGGGAAGAGCTGTTGACTCCTTCAGAGACAGGGAGGTCCTGCAGAGAGACATTGACAAATTAGAGGGCTGGGCAATCACCAACCATATGAAGTTCAATAAGGGGAAATGCTGAATTCTGCACCTCGGATGGGGCAACATGCACTTACAAACTGGACAATGAGATGTTGAAGAGCAGTGCTGTGGAAATGGACCTGGGAGTCCTGGTCAATGGCAAGTTGAATCTGAGTCAGCAGTGNAGTGACAGAACCTGAGGGAATGGCCTGAAGTCGTGTTAGAGGAGGTTTAGTTTGGATTTTAGAAAGAGGTTCTTTGCCCAGAGGGTGGTTGGGTACTGGAACAGTCTCCCCAGGGCAGTGGTCACAACACCAAGCCTGACAGTTCAATAAGGGTTTGTACAATACCCTCAGGCACATGGTGTGACTCTCAGGGATGGTCCTGTGCAGGGCCAGGAGTTGGACTTGATGTTTCTTGTGGGTTTCTTTCGACACAGAATATTCTGTGACTCAGAGTGATTTTGTGATATACACATTAAGGACCACAGTGGAACAACTTCTTAAAATAATCATCTGTAAGGACAAATAAACAGTATTTCATCAGATTATCAACTTAATTCATTCATTTCTCTAAGTGATTGGTCACTATTCTATACCACAATATTCAAACAAAAGTGTGATTTGATGTCATTGATAAAAAAAATTAGTAGTTATAATCTCCCATTTTTCCAGCCTGGGCTCTAGATCGCTGTCATACACTTAGGTGACCAGGAAAAAAGGTGGATTTTCTTGTTCACATAGTCTATTTGTTTTTTTCATACTGATTTATAAGGAAAACAAATGTAGGTGATCTGTCTGCTGTACTTCAGCAATTTCAATATGTCATATCAGTCTCAGTGTGTCACTGTAGAAAGGAAGGATATAAATGAACTTGCAAAATCTCTCACACACACAAAACACACACACACAGAGTATGGTTGCATTTTTGGAATAGCTTAGTAAGTCTTAGTAGCTGCCACATCTAAGCAATCAAAATCTTATGCAATGACAGCCAAGTCAGGATTTCAATCTAAACTTTTTCTGTTTAAATGTCTGACAAAGATATATGAAAACAAAATACACTATCCAGTTTCTTCATTCAATCAATTTTAACATTTTTCAATATTTTCTATAATATCCAAGCAACAGCTGGTAGGCAAAAACTTGAATTTTGTTTATTTCTACTGTATCAGCAATGTTGCTGATACCGCTGTAGTTGTGTCATCTAAGGACAAAAACAATGTTAAGCTTTTTGTTAAAGATATAATCTTTGATTTGACCAGCAATTAGTGCAATTGAGAAAGAAAACAGCCAAGATTTTGGGAACACAAGCTTCAGTTTGCTTGTGTAAACACAAAACAAAGCACAGCTCCATTTCAGCTCCATGGGCCTGAGGAAAACTTGGCCTCAGAGACATCAGGAAAAGATGTCTGACTCCCAATGAAGCACTGGTAGATACACATCAACAGGAACCTAGCTGAACAGTACCTTTAATGATCAAAATCAAAAACCTTTGAAATTCACAGATTTGATTTGATAGGTGGTTTATAAATCAGAATTCCAATGACAAATTCTTTTTTTTTCAATAAAGTGACATCTGAAATTCAAACTGAGATATTATTCTGATGATTGCATATACACTACCTATGACAGTGTTTGAGCAGATGATATATAGTTTAGACATGTGACTGGAAAGTATGATGAATTAAGATTATTAAATCAAGTTTTAAACCATCATTAGAGTTGTCATTGAACAGTTCTTTTACTAAAACTGCAGTATCCAAGCCATATAACTATTTTTTAAATTTAGGAGAATTTAATTACCTATTGAACATAAAAATAAGCATTCTAACACAGAAGGGAGGTAAAGAAAGGGAGGTAAAGAATTGTTTCCACATTTGGTTTGGGTTTGTTTTTTTTTAATTTTATTTTGCTATGCATTTTTAATTGATTGGAAAACTTAAGCAATTTTGTAAATTGTAAGAATTATCAAAACCAAATGTTTTTTATTTTTATAAAACTTCCTTGGTATTTTTCTTTTCTTTTGGTTGTTTTTCCTCTGTTTGGCCAGCAAAATGAAAAATCAATTACAGACACAGTAGTAATTCCTGTGTCCTCAGTGGTGACACTGAGGCATGACACAGTTGTGATGCCTGTCAGGAAAGGCACTCCTGTTGTTTTATTTCCTGATGACACATGGGGTTGTCCTATAGAATCAGCAGGAAAAAAAATGCTAATTTTGTGCTGTCTTATTCTACACTGTCACAGAACCACAAAATCACAGAATGGGTAATGTTGGAAGGGGACCACAGTGGGCCTCCATCCTTTTGACAACCTTCCTTCGGATACCTATATACATTGTGAATGCACAAGCTGTCCCTAAGCTAGCAGTGTGCCCTTGTGGCCAACAAGACCAATGGTCTCCTAGTGTGCATCAGGCAGAGCAGGTGGAGGCAGGTGGTCCTACCCCTCTACTCACTCCTGGTGAGGCCACAGCTCGAGTGCTGTGTCTGGTTCTGGTCTCCTCAGTACAGGAGAGACATGGGTCTCCTGGAGTGGATCCAGCTGAGGGGTGAAAAGATTATTAGGGGACTGGAGCTTCTCTCTTATGAAGACAGGCTGAGACAGCTGGGCCTGTTCAGCCTCGAAAGGAGATGACTGAGAGGGAATCTCATCAATGTATATATTATATATTTCCATACAAATATTTCTGAGGCCCCTACACACAACTTATTCACAGGACTTTGAAGTCTTATTTACTGCATTCATGTTTCCATGCCTTGCACCTCAGGTATAGTTGTTAAAAGTCACTTGGTCACCTTGAGCACTGAAACGTTCAGATAGACTATGCCCTACTTACACCAATGGAGAATCAATTTAAGTTAGAAATACAGCATTTCTTTTCATTTCTCTTTTACTCTGACGTCTCTTGCATCTTGGGGCAGGTTCTCAGGTGAAACATTAAAAAAACAAAACAACCAAAATCAGAGCTGATTCCTTGGAATATTTTTGCAGTGCCACTTGTGGGTAACACATTCAGAGATGCTACTAACTGCAGCTCATCCCAGGCTTCTTGGATTCTGTATGGTGTTCTCTCTCCTGAGAGGACCATTTTAAAATCACAAGAGTAAGTTTTGATAAGTATTTATTCTGCATCTATTAGCACAGCTCTTCTAGCAAGCAATTAACCCAGTTAGTCCACTCGAGTGAAGGATGATGAGCAGAGTTCATATGACAACACTACGCATAGCACATCTCTGGTAGCCTTTAAAACCCAAGATAATGAATGGTTTGCTAGAGTCACATCACCAAGCATAATCTTCTGCACAGTGCCAATGGAAAATCTCATTCATCAGCTTGTCTGCCAGTCATCAGTTATAGCCATCTGTGAGTGAAGACATTTTCCCTTTTGGGAAAATGATCAAGGAAAACTACAATTTAAGCATTCCCCTGAGAAGATCTCCCTAATGAACCTCTTAGATCCAGCCTCAGATATTCTTATCGCAAAACCTATGCACTGAAATGGACTAAAGGACTGAGCTAAGAGAGAAAAAGACTCAATGGAATAAGGCAGCAAACTGGCAGAGTCCCAGCTATGCACAATCTTAAACATACAATCACAAATGAAGTAGGATCCTACACTTTATGTAGGATCTCCTGGATCTGGAGAGCTCACAGCATCTGACTTTAGGCTCCTAGCCTTACTGAGGTTAATTTTATTCAATCAGTCCTCTGGCAGGAGTGAGCCAGTCTTACTCAAATAAGCTCTCTCACAAAAAACAGAGCCTTTTTATGGTAATGGCTACAAATGATGACTTCATGCCATGCCAAACTTTCACCCAGAGACACAGGAATTCAAAACACAACTCATTTGCAGGTAGCCTGAAGGATAATTTTCTCTTCTCCATAAGACCCCTCTCAGTCTAAAGTATTGTCCTCTCTAGGCCCAGCTTTCAATTTTGAAATCAGGTGATCTCTGGGTTCACAAAACCACAGAGAGTTCAGAGAAAAGATCACAAGCAGCGACCATTTGGGATTTTGCAGCTCTTTATATGTCCACTCACTGGAAGAGAAGAGGCTTCTGCATGTTAGCCCAGCCCTCACCACAAGCTGAGCTCCCTGACTGCAGCCTGCCAGGCGTTTCCCCACCTCCCACTGCAGGTGTCCAGAGTGGAGCTGCTCTACTGCAGACGCCCCATTCCTTGGGCAGCAGAGCAAATGATAGGACGATGACAGCAGCAAAGGCTGCATCTTTCATTACAGGACAGAAATGGAGCCACTTTGCTTTTCACAGGCAACACACTTCCCATGTTTCTTCTCTAGCAACTGCAGGCAGACACTATCCATAAGAAGAGCTTATGTAGAGCTGATAGAGAAAGACCCAGGGCAACGCATAGTTTATGAATAATACAAGAAGTTGAAAGCCCCAGTATCTCTGAGGTTGTTATCAAACATGTTAAGCAAATGATATATTTAAGTGTGCAGACATTTTGTAAATTACCAGGCTGAGGCTTGAGATTACTAATTATATGATTTCACTGAGAAAAAAAAGACCAATCCAGCTCTCAGGCACTCAAAAGAACATTTGGCACAAAGACTTTTTATTCTCTCATACTCTCTCTGTGGGCCTTCTGCCAAATACCTCAACTCAGCAAGAAGCAGTAGCACGTCTCCAGGCAGCCTTCAGCATTTGACAGAATACAAAAACCCCACAATTTTTCCTCAGTCTCAGGGCTTCAGAAGCCTGTAGTTTGCACAGTTCTGGGAAATATATCTCCCCTGTTTCCTTAGATGACTCATTATTGATTTTCTTTTCTTTCCTGGTGACCCAAATGGTCCCAGGGTACACTGTACTAGATGACAAATTAACATGTTCTCAGGGGAAAAAACAAAAAAAAAATTAAAGATTTTTCTTTCTACCTGTATTTGCATGACCCTCTGACAAAACATCCTCACCACAAGTACCATCTTAAGAAAAGTACTGTGTATAGAAGTCTCTATGAAATAAGACTAGTGTAACAAGGTGACGAGGTAAATTGACTAGTGCTTTTGAACTGCTTGCTTTCAGGCTTCTCATGTTTATTGGAAAATATCTTAAGCACCTTAGTGGACTTCAGGGGCTTCTAGAAAGACAACAGCTGAAGCCCAGGGAAGGGCAACCATGATTTTCCCAAAGACGGATGCAGCTGTGTCCCTGTGTTATATTTCTAAGGCTGAATATGAACATAATTTGTTTAATATCTGTATTGAAGAACTATTAAGCTGATCCAACCTAGAATACATGCTCTAGAAGCACTTTGGGACTTTAGTGATGACCCGATTGAAACCAGTTAGTGAGGTTAAGTTAGAGTTCTGAAAATTCTGCCAATGTCAAGATTCCCATTAGGTAAAGTTTTTCCAAATATAATATTCATAATACTGAGTCACTCTCTATCCCTATTGTGCGCAGAAAGACATTTAGGTATACCTGTGCACTCACTCAGCTGGAAAGTATATCTAAATGGAAATATACATTCATCACATAAATATGTGACAAAATTTAACATAATATTTATAAAAAGCATTTAATTTTTGAAATTCCATATTTAAAAGCTCTGCAAGATTTTTTGCTTGCTTCCTTGCTTGCTTTGATCATTGGCTGGTCGGCTCATTCTTTTTTACAAATAGAGTTTTAGTTGGTGTGGGGTTTTTTGTTTCTTTTGGGTTTGTTTTTACTTTGTTTTTCTTCACTTTATCTGTTGTCATGACTGGATAGAATGTATTAATTTAAAGTTTCTTTAATTCTGTAATATACTTTTATAATACATCACATTCCATTTTGCAGCTCTGTAATGCATTTTTACTTAACGTATCAGGTAAACCAAACTATCAAATATGCTTTGAATTATTCTTCCCACAAACCATGGGTACACATATGTGCGTGCCCACCTTCCTGAAAGCTGTAACGCCTTTTGCTCTTGTTCCTTTTTACACCCCTGCCTTCTAGGACTTCCCCACAGTGTCAGACTCCCTGACATGTTAAGAGAAATTCCATAGGATGTCCCAGCACACAGTTGGCCGTCTGAAAGAAAGATCTTAATTTTAAGTTCCAGCTTCCTTCTGTAGAGCCCCAGGCAAGCTCTCTGAAGGGCCGAGTTGGGAGGGAAACTTAACTCAGGCCTTTAGAAAAAGCTGCTAACAAGGCACATGACTAGTACTGGGAAATGCCCTCTTTTGGAGTGATCTCCCCTGCTACATTCTTCCCTCTACATTAGATTCCATATAAATAGCAAGTCTCTAAGCCATGGGCGTGATGAACCAATAAGGATCTAGACAGAGTCTATGAATTGAAACTGGATGGCATGGGAAGAGGCTGGCTATTCTTCCAGACAGAGGAGAAGGAAGCACATTTCAACAAGCCAAGTAAATGAGGGGAAACTGCCAGGAGAGCCATTCAGAGCAGTGCAATCAAGAATACTTTTGCTCAAGGATTTACAGTAGATAATACTTTCAGATATCTCTTCTTGCTGAAAAAGTATCTTTTAAAATGTTCTTAGCAGACTCCCTGGCACTTGTTTCTGAAGGAATGCTGGTTAATAGAAGATGCTGATAGGAAACATACATACCCACCCTCACTGCTATCCAAAGTCAGAAGCTGTAAAAACAGCACACTTCCCAGAAATCTAGAAGCATGCTTTGTAAAAACTGTGAGGTAACAAAAGCATCTGCTGCAATTCACATCTTCAAGAAAAATCAATTCAAAAGACATGGGGGGAAAAATTCATAAGCCTTTTGGGACTTTTTCAGAGAATGAAAACATGGCTTCATGCTTGGTATCTCAATTCTGTTTCTCTATAGAAACTCATACACTGCACACAGGGATGTAAGAGGCCAGGCCAGGCCAGCTCAGGATCCCTTTTCCTTACTGCCTATCCATGGAATAAGCCAGGCACCTTGTGTACCTAGACCACTGTTGAGACACAAGTATAGAGCACAGCAGAGCCTACTGAGCAGCTCTTGAGCTTGAGTTTTCTGGAATCATGAGAAAAAAAGCACACCTGGAGCAAAATACAAGCAAATTATTAGTAAACTAGTCTAGCACTTACCCTAGCAAAGTCAAGCCTCCAGCATTGAACATGATACTCACAGACCAGCCATGCAATGATGCCTCCTACCATGGAGCAGAGGGAAGACTGGTGCTGTGCTGTTGCTGCTGAAAGAACTGGTGAAGGGGCCACTGCTCAATGCAAGCTTCCAAACACTTCCAGCTCCCACAGCTTCTACTCTGCCATGTTACACCCAGATTCATCATTCTCCCACAAGTGCCAGAGTGATGTTTCTGTAGATAACAGGAATGAGGCACTGTCCAAGGTATTATGTCAGTGCCAGAGACTGGTCCTGCCAAAGGGAGAGCCTGAAGAGGCACCCACAGTTCTCACATCTTTCTCACCATTGTGAAAAGATGGGGCAAAAGGAAAGGTGAGTGGTGGACCCCAGGGGAGAAATGAAAATTTAGAAAAACATGAAAAATAAATTTATAGGTTGAATTTTAATAACTGTTGCTAAAAGAAACTTGCAAGGAAGACTAAATATATAGGCAAATGACCATCTGCACTTAAAATTATAGCATATATGTTCTGGTTGGATACGTTTTACAACTGCATATTCTCTGATCTTTCTGCTTGTTTAAGGTAGGATTTTCCTCAAGAGGTCAACATCAGAACCTCAAAACTTCAACCTTCAGGTTGAACTGAAGAGTGTTTTTTATTTAAATAACTGAGAGATCAGTAGATTGGGTAGTAGTTGTTATCTATGGGCTATTTTGACTCTTTCAAACTCCCAAGTGTGAAGCTGAATGCCACATACAATATATAGTAGTGTGCTGTATTTGTCTGCCAGTGCCTAACAATGTGTCAAAAAATGACAGCAGACCATTTATAAATATCCATAGGGTTATCCCTCTTTCCAAGGTTAGAAACAGTTACAGGGAAATAATCAACTACTCACAATTCCTTAGGAGTATCTACACTGCCGCACAACAAATACTTTTCCTGCTTTAGTTCTAAAATGCACACCAGACAAAATAGGTGAACATTAAATAACTGTTCAGGTCCACAGCACTGATATCTTATGAGGGGAGCCAAGCATAATTTTCTTTAGTGTGTGGAAGACTGTCACAAAACCAGAAAAAAAAAATTGCCTTCCTCTTCAATTCAGAATCTTAAAAGCTGAGGAGCAAGTAAATACACCACAGGATTTGACAAAATGCCATTCAGGAGATATCCTGTCTGATCACATACACAAATCTAGCAGGAGTTTTATCTTCACAGGGCTCACAAGTCAGGGAAATCTTCAGAATAATCCTAGTGCATATCCTTCAGCTGCAACTATAGTTACCGGATCATTGTAAAACAAAATAGAAGGATGAGGAAATCAGAAACTGAAGATGCAGCAGATGCAGCTGAAGATACGGCTACCCTTTCCCAACTTCAGTGAGACAGCTTTGCTTTAATACCCAAGTCTTTACGTGAAAGTGTTGCATTGTCTAGGAGTTCTGTGTTGATTGAGCACCTCTAATTTCTAAGGAACTAGACACATTATAAAAAAGTAAGGATGGGTACTGTGAATTTCCTTTTATTTCACACTCTCATATTTATGGTTTGTGACTCCTCTTTATTTGGATTTTTACTTTAACAAATATGCTACATAGCACAGGTGCTAACTGATTATTGCTGATCCTCTGTCTCCACTCCTACAAGGAAGTGGCATGTTCACCCACATTTCCTTTCTCATACAGTTCTTTCTAGAGTCTAGCAACACATGTGTTACATGAATATGTTGTCAGCTGAATGAACAGAAACCAAATTTCAGCAGTTCATGTATGGTTCCGAGCACCAAAAGCAGTGCACAGCAGTATATGAACCTGCAAACTGGAGACATTCACTGGAGTTTTATCCCTGCTTATCTTTTTCAAGTGCTATACATTTGCATAGCTACATATATAAATATACAGTCAAGGTCATACAAGAAAGTCTCTGTAAGAAGAGGATTCAATACTTTAATACAGCAATGCATCTTAATATTTTTATTCGCTTTCTGAATATGGCTATGTAATTTACTGTATTGTTAAACAATAATAAAGTGGGGTTTCCACTGTTCTCTGCAAAAGCAAAGACACGTGGATATTCTAGATGTCTACAGTGCCTTATATAATCTGGACAATCCTGTATAGTAATGCAGCTAGAGAAAGAAGCACCCCCAGCAGGTATTAGCTGAATTCCAAGTGTGTTCTCAATGGAATCTGACATTACCGCAGTACTGAAACAGGCCTAACATAGGTCAGTGCTCTTTGATGACCATGTCTGCTCTAAGAATGACCATATATATGTGTAACTAAACCAAATTAAATATAACCACTGATGTTGGGAAAGACTTCTGCCACAGCATATGCAGAGCAGAGACAGAGGATTATGCAGACTGCACATCGTGGAGAAAGAAGGCCCTGGAGACAGGACCAGTGCTGTGACAGCTTCCAAAGGACCAGAGACTTTATAATTCAGCATTATTTGCGTCTTTTATGTACAGGTTTTTCCCCTGTTTAGATTGCAACCCCTCGAAGCCCCCTGCACACACGTGAAAATAGACTGTTTCTTTTTCCCGGGTACCCAGCCCCGCCCCCCTCCCGACCTTATTGGATGTACCACCTGTCATTCCCTATCCCTGGGTTCCCACTGTGGTTTGGTCCTCCTGCTCCCTTATTGGCCCCTGTGCCCCCCAAACCACACAACTCCCCCTGAACCCTTACCCAATCACATCCTACCTCCCAAACCCCGCCCGAAAAGCTTAAATACCCTGGACACCGGTAATTAAAGGGTTTTCTATGACCATTCAATCTCGGACTGCTACACCTCTTTACTCTCGACCATGTGGGGATTTCACAATCCCCTCCAGACCCTGGGAGACCGTGGGACAGTAGAGGAGCCGATTCCCCCCCCAGCACAGCTGTTATACTGATTTATTCTCCTCTGTAAAGTTAACTTTTAAGATCTCACGACATTTGCTAGGATCTAGGAGAGGAGTCTCTTGCATGTCCAAATACAACACTTAAGTCAGAGGAAGAAGCCAAAGGACATTGACTCAGACAGATGTCCTGGATTTAAAACACATCACTGATTTATTTCCTAATTGTATTAATAAAGGGACACAGTAATAGTCTGAAGCACTTAAATCCCACTCAATAGCTGTTAAGTTCCATTTCCATATTTTTCTCCAGGTTGTCTGTAGGAAAGAAATCACATGTTTACCATCTATCTCCTCTTTAATTATTCATATTTTCTATGCATGAACCTAGGAGACTTTTCCATAAAATAAATAAAGTACAAGATAAATGGGAAAAAAATTAAAAGCTATTGAAATTTTTACCCCCTAATGATCATTGTTATGAAAAATGGAGTGATATTTTATAGTTTAACACTCATCTCCTACAATGACTCTATTAGTATAAGCCATAAATTGGCATTTTTCAATATTTTTAGTGTGGGTCATGATGCTGGTTGACAGTAGACTGTTGTATCCCTAGCACCCAGCAGAAAAGCAAATTATTTTGTAATCACTCCTGCAGATCTGTTCTAATGATAGATTTTTAGGAGAGCTTTTCTGGTAGCCAAGATCAGTCTGATTAGTTGGACCTTTTACTTCTTTTTTCCCATACACCATTATTTAGTGTGACAGTTTTCAATGGGAGTTTTTCACAGGGTTTATTGTATATCCAGGTTAAAAATGTTCATTAGATTAATTCATATTCGAAAATAGAAACAAGAACTAGACTTGAGAAAGATATTTGCTTCAGTACTTTCATTGTTTTTAAAAGTACTTTCAGTACTTACTCTCAATAGTGCCCAACAGACTAGCATTGTTTATTTCAGAAAGATGAAAAAATAAGGGTAAAATGTTGCCTGCTATGAAATAAACCACATGAACTGCAAAAATAAGAGTATGATTTCCATATGTCATTCAGACTATATAAGTTTTGCTCTCACTTTCAGGAAAAAAAATCAAAGAAAACCAAAAAAAGACAAAAAACAAACAAACACCAAAACCAATGTCTTTTTAACATGAATATAAAATGTTGATAATCTATTAATGGAGGTCTTAGTCCCAACTAATTAAAATATTTTTGTGCTTTGTTATTTCCAAAAACAGCTGACTGATTCTGAACATTTTTTTGGGTACTTCTATCACTAAAGAACAGCTCCTCTAGAATATGGCATTTTTATGGGGAAAAATATGCAATGCAGTGTTCCTTATGGGGTTTTTTGGTGGAGGTTTTGAAAGAAAACTTAAACTTACACCAATTTAACAATTCTTTTTCTCTAACATATAGATTGTACTTCAGATTTGTGAAGTAGGGTATATCTACCCCCTCTCTGATGGCTACGCTCTTTTCTTCAGTAGTTTCCTCTATATAAGCTGGAATGGTGGGAAATGTGTTCTGTCCTAAAATCGTTTTGCAGAAAACGCATCTAATGATGCAGGACAAAAACTGAAAAGTCAAGAAAGGCATAAGACCAGTGAGCACTATCTAATGGACTGTAGCAGGATGCTCTGCCCTTGAAATGTCATCAAGCAAACCAAAGAATGCCCTGTTTGCAAGGCTATCAGTGGTGGACTGAGACAACATGTGTCATGCTGGTATGTGTGTTGAATTATGTTAAAACCAGTCTGACTCCAATTACTCCAAAGTTAACATCCTTATAGTGAAGTGAAGATTTCGCAGATATGGCAAAGTATTGTTATGCAAAAATGCTAAACTGACACAGCTGGACTGGACAAGTGACTGTCAGTCAATCACTTTATACTTTAAAAGTCCAGTCCATTTTCATATGGTAGGTTCTTCTAACATACCCCTTTCTTGGAGTGTGTGTGGAGATTCCTCCCTTGAGCAGGGATGCTCCTTAAGGCTCCTCCTCAAGGCTGAGTGAAAGGAATATGCCCATGGTCATTGGTATGAGTGAGTTACATCAATCTCTACTTAGTAATTGTTTCTTTTTTTTTTTGCTAGCTTTAATATAATTGATGAAATAAAATCACTTTGATATAGTGCACAATACTATATATTTCAATAATGTATTGTATAATTTTCAATTCTATATATTGTAGCAAACAATTCTGATTAAGATTTCTTTTGTCTACTCATTTATCATAATAGATATCCATTTTTATATAGATATATCTGATTTGCCATTCTTAATCCTGCAGGACAAAGTTGTCCAATTGCACTTCTATAATTCCCTAGACTTAAACCATTGACAGCCTGAGGCTAAGACTGGATTCAGATGCATCCAGGCTCCTCTCTGAGAAGTTTAGGAAGCAAGTGGGTCCTTTCTGCACCTCGTGACTGAGTGGGAGAGTTTGTCTAATAAACTTTGTCTGGAACTCCCACTCCATCTGTGACACAGGGTTCCTTCTAATTGCCCATCTTTAACTATTTTTATCTCAACCCATCTTCTTCCCTAACATTAGGCAGAGGGCCTGAATGCCCTTCATTCCCACAATCCCCCAACGAGGAGTTTCCAGGACTGATGTTCATCTAAATTATACTAAGAACACGAGTGACCTAAGTAGCATGAAAGGTTAATTCTTTTGTGAGATGTTTCCAAGGCATAACCTCTATAGGATTCCCTTTGTCTTCTGCAATCCAGCCAAACACAGGCATGGAAATAGTATTCTAATTCTCCTACGGTGATTTTTAACCAAAACTAGAAGGAAAAAAGAGATTAACACATACACACATACACACAGTGTGCAGCAGTGTAACAAGTTGGCAGAAAATTACTCTTTTTCCTTTCTTATTTAAACTTATATCTTCTCTCAGATACAGTTGTATTTGCTCTTAATATCTCTGGTAGATGTTCTGGGGTGAATGAGGCAATTAAGAAGCCACAATTACAATTTCTTCCAGATGCTTATTTTCTCAATATTCACTCACTGGAAATATATTTAC
Organism: Campylorhamphus procurvoides; assembly: GCA_013396655.1. Taxonomy (NCBI): domain Eukaryota; kingdom Metazoa; phylum Chordata; class Aves; order Passeriformes; family Dendrocolaptidae; genus Campylorhamphus; species Campylorhamphus procurvoides. The sequence continues at coordinate 208,866 of WBMV01000441.1, forward strand.
TTTCTACTCTGTGGTGTCTAGCAATCAGCACACCTTCTGAGTTCCATTTCACAAAATTTCCGGTTAATCTGACACATGCCAATGCCGCACAGGTGAAAGTTCAGCACTAGTAATATTTTTCCTATTGGTGGCATATTTATATAACAAAACAAAACTGAGCAAAGTTTGAATTAAGTATTTTACTTTAGAAATATTTTCATTTTGTTTTTTCTAGGTACAATACTTTCTACTATCCCTCTTATTTTTAAAACTTCATTTTGTTTTTTCTTAGTCTTCCAGCTCACTGAAGGAATCTAATGATGGTTTCAGTCTTTTCTATGATTAGTTCTATTCACTGAGATTGAATTACAGGCTTAAGTGCTTCATCCCCTCTCCCTTCTCATCAGACACATATGTAGTCTTGGTTTCAAATCCCAGATTCAGAATAATTCTGACCTTCCCAGCCACTCAGACAGCTCTCCTCTCATATACAGTTCTGGAGCACAGACTCAGCTGAAGCAATTCAAATAACTTGCACCTAAAAATACAATGGTACAATGCACCCAAGATTTGTGCTGGTCTTAACAGAACAGTTTCCTTGTGCACATCCTTTCTGCAGCTCTGCATTCACCCAAAATAACCCACACATTCAGCTTTCTACTTCAGTCACTCAAGGGCACTTGATATTGAAGCCAGAAGTACTTTGCAAAAAGAATTCCAAGTCTACTGCATTTGCTTGAGAACAATTTGAGTACAAGAGTTATACAAATCTATGGGGAAAAAAGAACAAGACAGACTTGGCAGCTCCTGCCTCAGCCTCCTCATCATTACAGGCAGAATTCTTGCTCAGCCTGGTAAAAGACAGCTGCACAAGGCAGACTGCTCTTTTATGATTTTCCTGCTTTCTATCATCTGAACCCGCAAGCCAGACTCCATCCTCCACTACATATGCCACGGCTTTGCTCCTATCTAAATGGAGAAGTGAGTTTTTCTTGGTCTCAGTTAAATACTATTTTCACACTCCCAAAGGGAAGGTCAAAATTTCTGTACTATTCCTTTGCCAATTTAATAATTCTTTCAGAGTCTCTCTTCATGCACACATGGCAGACAGGGTAGGTGTCAGGAGAATGGTGCCAGACTCTGTCCAGTGGTGCCCACAGACAGGACAAGGGGCAACAAGCAGAAACTGAAACCCTGGAAATTCCACCTGAATACAATGAAAAACTGCTTTTCTGTGAGGGTGACAGAACACTGGAACAGGTTGCCCAAAGGAGATATTCAAGATCTGCAAGGACACAAACCTGTGCAATCTGCTACAGATGAGCCTGCTTCAGCAGGGGAGTTGGACTAGATGATCTCCAGAGGTCCCTTTCAACCCCAGCCATTCTCTCATTCTGTATATTTTAGCTCAGCAAGGAGAAATGGAACAAACTCAAAAGCCAGGTTTTACCAATAAACCTCTTTTATCACAACAGAATGACATTTGCAGAATGATATGCAGATATAAATGAATGTAACAGATCAAATTCCACTGGCTTCTGAACTGCAACATGAGACTTTATTTGAACACTGCAATTAAAATAAGACCTTTACAATTTTATTCAGACTTGATGACTTTGATACAGGAGAAGAGCAGATAGAACAATATCCAAAGTCAACAATATCCAGGTTCTCCTGCTAAGAGACTCCTTAAAAGTTCCAGAAACTTTTCAATAGATTGTAAATTATTTGCTATATTAATTCAGGGATGTACTCACACCTACCCTGAAGTCTTGAGTTCCCACTTTTTGAAATGAATGAGCTCTAAAAGGTGTTTCAGAGCACCTGGGAGAGATGCCTAAAACTGGATGTTGTGGAAAATGCCTTGAGTTTTCAGATAGGTTTGAAAAGCACTTAGTATTTTCTGAAACTCCAATAAATAAATGATAAGAACTTAAAAACACTGAAATGATCCACGTAAGCAACTTCAACAGTGATGACTTTGCATTTTCCTCTTTCATTCAAGTCTGTCATACCTCTGTGCATAAATGCATGCACACAGACTCTGGCTTTGCTGCTTTGGAGCTGTTGGTTTGTGCAGCTTAGAACAATTCTCTTATCTTCTAAAACTGTGAGACACTTTTACAAAATTACATTGAGTCTTTTAGGTTGGACTTGATGATATTAAAGGTCTTTTCCAACCTAAATAGTTCTAGGATTCTATGATTCTAAATCTCTGCTGCAGTGGAAGACTGCCCCAGTGAGCCTTAAAATGGTAAATTCCCTCAGCCCCACCAAAGAACAGAACTAAATTTTTTTGTTAGGAAAGAAACTTTATAAACTGCAAATCAAAACAAAGACAGTATTTTTCTACTGCTCTTTCCCATGTAAGAAGAATAAGTTGACTTTTTCTGAACATTTCCTTGGCAGTTCTACAACTAAGAACAGCTGTTCTAAAATATGACATTGCACTAGCAATTAATTAACAGTGCTGTAAATTCAGTGAAGAGTGTCAAGAGAGAAGGGCACAGTCTTTAGACATCATCAGCAGAAAATTAATGCAAATAAAAGTTAGATTAACATATGCCCTGAATGTTATAGAAATAATCTCCACATGGGATATGGTTTTTCAGGCTCAAACCTCACAATATGAATATGTGAAATATCATCTGAAATAGGTTATGAGGGTGTGCAGTAGATACCAGCACAAGTATGGGACAGCATCACTGCACATATGGAATGTATATTGGATGAATGGAATGTATATTGGATGTATGGAATGTATGTCAGAATGCCTGAGGGACAGCGCAAAAAACCCTAAGACTGATGCCGGGATATATGTCATCCACACATGAAACCACACCTAGACTTTGGAGATGGAATTGGTCCTAATCATACCATTACAGTAATTTTACACATCTGGATAGAATGGTATGTGTTGTAAAGGACCTTAAAGATGTTCTTGCTCAGACAGATACTGTTAAGGATCAGATTCTAATTATAATGTGATATGGACCCATCATATTTGACCTATAAAAGTTACATGATCTTAAATTGTTGAATTTGGAGAAAACAATGTAAAGGAAATTGCAAACTAGTCAGGTTTTCATTTCAATTGTATTCTTGCTGGATAGTCCCAGACATTATTAAAATTTTATGAGCATTTTTTCAAGGAAAAATACAGAAAAAAATGAAGTTGTCATACCAGTGGAGAAAAATCTGCTTGGTTTCTCCACCACAGAAAGCTGATTTCAGGGTCTTGGACATAAACTTCGTACTAGTCATGACTGTACAATGTACCTCAAGATAATCCTACCATCAGCTCCAAAGCCATAAGAACATATAGACACAGTTCTTCTACAATTCATGTCAAATTCCAAGGCTGAAACCTTCAGCAATAATGTACATCAGAGCTTTTCTGCACATAAGGATTCACATTTGCACAGTAATTCAGTAGACTCGTTATCATCATTAAGTATTTTTATAAAGAGATAGGGAATGAAATTTCCTCAAAAGGTTTATTTGTGTAAAATCATTTGATAGTCATCTTTAATCCTCTTTAAAGACAGTGTAACCAATATAGTCCATTAGTAAATATGTGTCCAGAAAAGGGGAAGGTTCTGGAAAGTGAGCACAGGCAGCTGCAGCAATGCCATCCACTTGCTATGGCATAGCACCCTGGTCCATAGTGTATGACAGGTCTCCAGGTCACTAAAGAGTGCTTCTCTTCTTCCCTGATCACAGCTGTATCTAACATCCATTTCTCCCTTTTCTACTCCAAGGAAAAATTTATTTAAGACATTCTCTATGACATGATAAACATTTAGGCAAATGAAAAATTCAGAACATAACTGCAGACTCAGAAAATAATATTTTAAATCTAGAAATGCTAACCAAAACATATATTACTATGGGCTACATTAAATGAGCATTTAAAAAGTGAAACAATAAAGAAAACTGTGATCAACAGATCCAAGAGAGAGTACTATTAAACCAAGACTAACTGAATAAAGATGATTCTTGGAGGGAGGGAGCATTTAAGAATTTATTTCATTATGCTTTTATGGTTTTAGTCAAACTATAGCATGCAAATGTAAACACCCTCTTTTCCTAGGTATAAAGGTAAAGGAATTTAACAGAATGCATTACTTAGCCCATGATTCCAGTGTTAAGGAAATGTCAACATTCACTCATGATAGGACCAAGCAACAGAAGGATAAGTATACTATCAGAACCACTTACAGTATTTTCTTAATACAAATGTAGAGGAAAGCTTAATTTTCCAAAACAGATTTCAGCTAAAGAAACAGTTAACTGGTGGGACAGTTATCCAAAGAAAGATAATATTACTACAAATGAAAGGATAGAAAATATTAAGAAGTTTGGTGTTTCAAACTGTAAAATCAACTATGTAACTTCTAAAAGAATATAATCTTCTGTGCAGTCATCTTCTTTTCACTGTAGCACAAAATCTGAGTGTATTTAAGAAAAGGATCCTGGGTACTCACTCATGAAAGGTTAATAAAAGTTTGACATTGGGATTACAATACCAGGCCCAAAATACACAACTGCCCTTTTCTTAGCAAAATATCAAGAAACCATACTACTTGTCAAATATAAATAGAATACTTTTAAGTGATCAGTATAACGGAAAATGCATGATATCTCATTGCAACTCTCCAGCTTCTCTCTCCATGGCTGCTTCAAGGACAGACAAGTTTCACAGTTGAGGTGATGCTGGGAGTGAGGGAAAATGAAGGCAGCCATTTGCTGTGATGGAGCTTGCAACATAGAGAAGAAATAGATGTAACTCTGTTATTGTGATAATTTCTGCACCCATATTCCAGTGAACCATCAGAACTACTGGCATCTTGGCAATCAGAGAAACTTTTTTGCTTTATACCCTGGCAGAAGACCAAGGAATATTGTCTGCTGAATTTTAACAAATATGGTATTAACATTTTAGATTGCGGTGACAGATACTGATATGAAAGTGTTTGACTGACTGTTCTATATTATCTTCAAGCAAATGGCAATTTTCGGATCAGGTTCTGATCCTGATATGGCTGAAACTTTCAAATAATGCCCAAGCTAGATAAGAACATCTAAAATCTTTCTTCCGTGTCTGCTAAAGTAACTATTATCTTCCTTTGTTTCTATATTTAAACATTAATTACATTTAGAATTAAGCTAGTGAAAGCTGCACACAAAGCATTCTCATTTAAAAGAATCTATCTCTGGGCAAAGCTTTCACAAGAGATAAGTTTGTCCATGTTTGAGACAGCGAATATGACAAAAGAGTTTGATGAAGCAGGATGGCAGATTAACAGTAGATGAATGGATGTCTCCATCTAATATTTTGACAGACCCTATTGACATCTTCCAGCATCACCTGGTAACTTGTAAGGCATCCACACATCTCTGTATGCTTGCATCTTCCCTCATTTAAATATAAGGCATTTTCCTCCTAATTCCAATAAAGATCCTAGTAATATGTAGAACAACTCTTATATTCTTTGACAGGTCCACAAAACTAGAAGGTGCATGTTCAGCCTATGCAATTTACCTACAGGGTCAGATCCCTCACCAAATGTTGTAGTAGAGGTACTTCAAAAAACTGCAAACTGAGCAAAAAGCCAGTACTGTGTCTGCTTACCCTTTATATTAGGGCCCATATCATGAAACTAGGAGATCTATATTTGGTACCCTCTTTCACTCAGAGAAATTCAAACCACATTATCTTATGTTCCTAGAGAATGAAATTACCTCCAATCAGGCTCATTCAGGAAGAAAGAACAAGAGGGAGCATGTGTCTGTCTAGTGGGTACTTAGCTGGACATATCTGGTTTCCGTCCTCTACACTAAAGTTACTTAATGTTTTTAAAATTGAATACAAACACCCTCTGTTTCTCCAATATGAATGGTTTCTTCTACACAGTGTCAAATCCTCAACAGAAAGGAAAAATGCACATTCATACTAAACCACTCTAACTTAAGGATGAAGGCATTTCTACAGAAAGACAAAGGTTTGAATACTTCAGTGGTCTCCCATTTAACAGGGCTATTCTTATAGGGAGTCTCAAAATGCTGGGAATATAGATCTCAAACAATCATAGGAAATCCCCTAGTTTTCTTCAATAAAGTAAACTAGACATCAGTATTTTGCTGCAATGTGTTGCAGGTATTTATCCAAGCTTCTGAGCACTTTTGTCAGGAACCTGCAGTCTTAGTCCAATAACACGACACCAGAATAGGGGGCTGACACAGCTCTTCTGAACGACTACAACCTCCAATGTGATTCCCAGAAGCAGGAGGAGAACCAATTGCATATATCCTGGAATGTTCCAGTTGACATAACATTCAAGAACTTTTGATATGATTTTTCATACAAAATGCAATGAGACCAAAGTCAGTCAGAGGTCTATGGTGGACCTTTTCCCACAGAATATCCTAAAACCTCAGCAGAATTAATAATTCAAAATCATTATTAATAACTCAATATTTTAAAACAGGGGGAAATTCAACCCACGACAGTTGAATAGAAATAAAAGAGCTTATAAAGGGATCTTCCCTTGTTGGGATGGATTCCCCCTTTATAGTCTGCCCCCAGACCAGAACCCCTCAACACAGTCGCATCTGACTCCTTAAGCCACTTTCTTTCACCTCAAAAGGCTAGTCTTCATCTCTTCAACAGTCATCTCAGCTCTGGAGGCTTGCTCCCAAACAACTTAAGATAGTTTCATGGGGTCTATAGCAGGTAGCCACCACAAGAAAAACAGTATCTTCTGCTCTGCTACTGAAGATTTAAACATAGAGCAAACAGCAGGTGAGGAAGACAAATAAGCAGAACTAACCATCCGTACTCAGAAGCATTTCTACTTAGGTATTGCCTTTAGTAAACTTCAAGGTACATTTATGCATGTCAAGAATATACAGTGTTTTTGGTAATAAAGTTTTGTTCTGGGAGTCCAGGGACTGCAAGCCAATACTGGATTTTGTACACTGACATCTGAACATGGAGCTATATAAATAGCAAATAATTACAAACAAATGACTAGATGAATATCAGTCAGTGGATAACTGTAAGGAGAAAGTTTGACTAGGAGAAAATCTGTTGCAATGATCAGAGGAACAATGGTATCTTAAAGGCATGATTCACAACACTATGAGTTTGGAAAGCATTGCACAGCATTCTTGGAAAGATTCACCAGCATGCCTCAAGTCCCTTGCACTGCCCAAGTGATACAAAAGAACCACAAATATGTGACTAGTGCAAATATGACATAAATCATGTATTAAACCATCTAAACAGCTGTTCATACCAGGGAATTTCACCAATTGTGCAAGAAACAGGCATGAGGGCATTCAGGCAACATGTAGCTTTTAACAAAGTGCTATATCATCCACCACAGAACAGATCAGTTCAAAAAAACTGTCCAGAAGTTAGGCAGAGCATGCCACATGTTAATTCAGTGCAGTGTTAGCATTACTGCAATTGTTTGGAAGGCCCTGCCAAATGCTAGAAGCCAAAAGAACAAACTTGCACCACCCCATCTATCTGGAAGAGCCTCCAGTCACCCTCCAGAACCAGGTATACTACTGCCCATACTGAACTATGATATCACATTTGATTAAATTTGTTCACTACTATGAGATTTCTTCCCCTAAAAAAGTTGTGTTCTCAAGGTTACACACATGGAGGACATATTGTTAGACTGCATGGAGACCTGTTCAAGGCTTGCCACCTTTTGGTTCATTTTTCTAATGGAAAGCATGGCAAATCTGACATAAGACTTTAAGGCTCTTCCAGAGCAATCTCAAATTCCGAGTTATACAATGAAAATAAGATATCCGGGTGCTGAGGAATACATTCAGTGCAGGTAGTTCAGTGTGCAGCTGCAGACTGAGCTCTGGGTGGTAGGACCTGAAGGCAAGAGGCTACAACAAAGGGCACAAGGACCTGTGCCCAGCCAGGGGACAGGACACTCAGAGACCAAGCAGGAGCCAGACTCCAGATTATCATGTAGACTGTGAAGGTACAAAAACCCAGGGTTTCCTTTATTTGAGATGCAGCCTCTGAGGCTCCCAGCTCAAGCTGTTATTTTGTTATTTAGTTGTTGCACCAAGATCAAATTATTGCAAGGATCAAGATGTCTAAGACTTTGCTACGAGAATCCCAGGCTTGAGCTGGTAAGGAAACCTTGTCTATCTGCATGAGTGTGGTGTGTGTAGGAAGTCTAGCAGGGCACTAGTTGGATCACTGGAGCCACTCACTGGCTTTGGTTCCAGCTCAGGTCGTGCAAGTGTGACTGCCAGAGAGGCTCCTGGATGGTCAACAGGGAAGTTTCCTTAACACAGGCACAATGATTACAATTAAGCTGCAATTCTCACTCAGTTTCACAAAGAGTTAAAATCTTCAGACTTAGTCTTTCCAGTACAGTCCTGCACATTTCATTTGTACTCTTTTCACTAAACAAAAGGAAAGAGAACTGGTGAACAGGAAAGAGGATGACCACCAATGAAAGTACAGCTATGGGTGTAAACACATTAGTACCACTGAAAGCTTGCCGCTGCTGCCACTAGGTTTCTTGCTTCTCATAGTCATATCCATTCCCAAACTCCAGGCATATGTGTGGAACAAACCACATCACAACACAAGTGCCAGGCAGTGTTCCTGACACAGCAAGGCAGCTGAAGAAAGCAGACTCATCAAGAAGAATGACCCAATGAGCAGCTTTACAGGCTCAGTGGCTCCTTCCTTCAGCTGGGTTTCAGAACAGCTACTCCTTTGCAAGGAGAAATCAAGATTCATTATCTCCTTGCAAATAGAAAGACATTCCATCAGTCTTCAAATTTAATTCAAATTCACAGGCAAGTAGAAGCAGCAATTCTATATCCAAATGACAGTTTAGCTTATTTTAACTATATGATGAGCATCAAATGAGTAAGTTCAGCTTCTGAGTGACATTTTTTTAAATGAAAATAAATTATCATGACTTTTCATCACGTAAGTCCAAAAATACTCAATTACTTTATTTATATACCTGGAGTGTTTTCTGGCTTCATAACAAGTTCCTTCTGGCATGTGAGCATTCATGATTAGCCATATTTTTAAATAACCTTTTTTTCCTGGGGTTTTAAAATTAAATAAATTTTATTGTTTTGTATTTTGAGAAATATTTAACTATGCTTAGATTCAAAAGCACTCAATTTAGTTAGAATATTTTATTCATGATCAATGTAAAAATACTTAGTAATCACAAAAAGCTCACAGAAATATAAATTGTGAAAAAGATTTTAGTTTTAGGGTAGAAATTGCGTGTCACAGTAGCCTGTTGTCTACAAAGGGTGCTTGTGAGGCACTACCAGTGTATTCTTTCCCAAAAGTACCTGTCCAGCACTTGAAACCTTAAACAAGGGCTGTGATACAATAGTCACCAAACCAATTCATGCTCCCTATGACAGAAATAGCAAACAGACAATGATGCTGAACTGATGCCTGCCTGCCATATGTGCCAGTGAACACTGTATGTTTGCAAAGGTTTGTTTTCCAAGGGCTTGCAATAAGTAGGAGGATCAGGATCAGTTTTCATGACTGACATAATCTTGACAACATCCTTTGGGAGATTGATATGCCTGTTTTTTCATATGTAGCAACTGCAACACAAATGGATCTGGTACTGCGAGTTGATTCACAGGTGTGTGTGCTTACATAAGGCACCCATCAGCTGGCATCAGAGTTCCCAGAAAAGTGAAAAAGAAAAAGCAGTATATTGGGGTTTTTTTTACAGAAGACAGGATAAACAGAATGTAAGTATATGAAGGAATTATGTAGGAAAATCCTTAATCCTGTATGCAGAAAAAAAGTGAGCTTTGTGTGTTTATCTTTTTTAGCTCTTGGACTTTCTGTTCAGAATATTGAAACTTCAACAGTCTAGATAGTGGGAGCAGAAGTGTCTTCAAATCAGACTTCTCAAAAGAAAGAAAGATGGATTTGGCACCCACATCACACTGAAAAGATGCAATCTATAATCCCAATTTGCAACCCTGATGGGTTGCTCGACTGGTCCTCAGAGCCTGGTACCCTATGCTCTGCCTCGGCCTCTGTGTGTCTTGCTCGTAACTTGGGAATTCTCATTCCCTAACCCATACCCCTGAAGTAAGTGTAGAGAAAACCTGTCAGAGTCATCTGTTTATATTCCTCCTGAAGTCTGCCTGGAGAGCAGAATGCTCATTAAACAATTTTTCATGCACTAATAATCTTTTTCTTCTTTTTCTTTTCTTTTACGATAGCCTTATGAAAAAGAGATCAGTGTGAGAGTAAGTGCAACTAGTGCATAATACAAGCAAATCAATAGGAAAGTAAAGATTTTTTAAAAAATGCAGATTATTGATGTTTGAAATTGTAGGGGCTCCTTCAAAGTCATTGGGGTTTTTCATGTCAATATGTTAGTAAGGACTTCTTAAAATGAAGATTAATGATTCTAGGGATAATTAGCACTGAAGAAACTCACACATTTCTCATTATTTGGAAACTCCATGGAAAGTGTCAAGTTCTCTTTGAAGGTACCTTAGCTCCGTTTCTGCCATGAGAGTAGGAGGAAGATTTTCTATGACATTACAGTAAGCTCAACTCCCAGTATCTTTGGAAATCGATGGTATTTGAGCTGCATAGCTCTGATTTGTGCTTTTTAAAAAATCCCCCATAATACAGTGAGTGCAGCTGATTTACTAAATCCAGAAACCAAAATCTTTCTGAATATTTTTCTTTCCAGAAGAAATTAGACAGGTACAATAGCTGCTTTTCCAAATTAAGCACTCAATTCATGCTTCTTACTACAATTTTTCCCTGCAAGACTTATTAATATATTTTGTTAGAGGCATGAAAAATTAAAATTAAACAAAAAGATGCTTTTCATTAACTTGCAGGAATGTAAAAAAATCCCTACAACTAATAATCTGATTGTGCAGGAGTACTTAGGCACATTTTTTTTTTTTATCTAAAAAGATTAAGTTAAATATTTCTTAAGTTATTTCTGCTCTAAGGCTGAGGCTCAAATGCCAAATACTGTCTGGATAACTAATGGTATAGTTCTTGCTGGGGTTTCCTTTGCACAGAAAAGCTAAAATTGGTGGTGGATAATTTTATTCTTAATTATGAAGTACCAATTCCTCAAATAGTCTTTAGGATTATAATTTGTTTCTATGAAATACTTGATGATAGGTTTTACTCATCATTTTTTCAAAAAGAGCAACAAGCATGACTTTGGAAAAGTTTGAACTCAATTGAACCAAACACAGCTTAACTAGTCCTTGCATATGAAATCAAAATGCTTTGAATATAGGCTTTTTGATTTTTAAAGAAAGATAGTCAAAGACAAAGGAATTCTGAATCCAGGCTAGGATATCTTATATCTTGTCCAATAGACAACTAAACTGCCAAGCCAAGGCACAAATCCATATTCCAGTTTGGAGGGAAAACAAAGGCTAAGCAAAGGATGTCAGCACGGTTGTTACCTGGCATGATGTTCATCTTTAGTGGCCTGCAAGACCACATCAGAATCTGTTATGTCTGCAACCAAGTTACACCTTGCACAAGACTTTGCAGAAAGTGTCTCCCAAAGTCCTTAACCATTGAGGTATTTTGAAGAAGGATATCCACACACAATAGAAAAATGCCTGCCTATAAAATCCTAGTATCAGAGTGAACATTATAAAATGTACATGAATGCAGAGAAATTAACTGACTGGTGTTTTGGGAATCCTTATCCTGGATTTAATTCTTTAGGTCTCAGTAACAGCCATGTCTCACTCTTACCAATTTATATTAGTCTATAAGAAGACCTTAGTATGTGAATCTGGAGAGATCGATCCTTGCACTGTTTACAGAAACACACACACACAAAAAGAGACCTTTTTACAAGCTTCTATAAACCATCACAGCTTATGCTGGTGTCTATATATATTAAGGACTGACCAAGAGGAAAGAAATCTCACATTGTCACAAACAACCAAAGTTCCTGGTCTGGTGTTTGGAGTAAAGCACAGAAGTCAGACAACACTGCAAAGCAGTGGTCTTTTTTTATGATGAAACCATCACATTCAGCACACATTATCCACGAAGTTAGCTTTGACAGATAACTGCACACAGTAGCATCATATAGATTACTAAAAATTCTTTCTTTCTAGGGTTCATTCCAGGAATTCATTTGCAGCACACCTATCTGCTGAGATAACTATTTTTATGAGAAAAGCAGTATTCATTATTTGATTTTTTTACTCTACCACCCTTTTTTTAGCCCATTTTCCACTGTACCATCATTACAAAATTACCTAAAATCAGAGAATGCTGAAAATGGCACTGAAATACTTAATCTCTCAATAAATTAACAAAAGTCTATCCATTGAAAACTCTCATTCTATGAATCAATATCAGGAGACACAAACGTGAAGGAAAAAAGGTTGCATAGACCAGGCACTTCTGGATTTGTTGACAGAGTCCACAGATAAAAAAGTACAACAGAATTGAATTTCTTACCTTTATGATGATTTGCCCCAGATGCTAATTTCCCCCACAGCGTTACAACGAATATTATTATTAGCAGTTTTCCTTTTGTTGCTTTCTGTAAGTATCTCTTATTCATCCTGAAAACAAACATACAAAAAATAAATATTTATCTTAAGGTTTTTTAAAAGACAGTCTTGGCTTAACTTAGGGAGAATTGACTAAGTATTTATGAGTGCCTGGCTGACAAATCTTAAGTTTTAAATTCTGCTTATCTCTAAATGAGGTACACCAAATAGAGCAGTAGCATAACCTCCATCACTGTCAACATTCCTCCACACTGGTCAGTGCCAGGAGAATTCAACATCTTCATAATTTCTCTCAAGGTACAATCAGTGTTCATAACCACAGCAGACTCCAAAGCTGGCAAGAACAATGAATCCATTCAGCTATGAGCAGGTTTCGATAAACAGAGCAGTTACGCTATTGTGTCTGGGGCCAGTCATGGTCAATGTGGCTCTTTCTGACCATACAATGTTTTTTTTTAGCTTTTGGGATTGCAGCTTTTTTGAATTGTGCCCACAAGTCATAAGGCAATAACAGATTTGAATAGACTTCTGGCACACATACCAATCCTCCTACAGAGAAATCCTCTTAGGAATACATGAATGGTTTGGAAACATGGACTCAAGCAGAGCAGATTCACTAGTCTCTCTCCTGTCCACCTTTGAGTAATGAAAAGATTTGATTTACTGCACCAAGGGAAATTGCACACAGCTCCCCTCATCTTGCTCAATGTTTTCACTGTGACAATAAGCCACTGAGGTGATTCAAGCATGAGACAACACATGACCTTACTATCTTTCAGTAACCTCCCCCAAAGTCAAAATATCCTCACGCCTGTGAAAGAGACAAGTTCAGGAATGTAGGCTCCTGTGCTTAAAAATTGCAGTTGTGCAAAGAGTGGCAAGAGGTATAATAATGAATCTTCTCTCACTTCATTCTCTGTAGAAGAACCCTAGGGAGATGGCTAAGAAACAGCCCTGCCCGATGGTCACGTGTCTGCTGATAGGTCAATAGGATGACGCTGCCTATTTCAAGCCACTTATACTAGAAAAGTTGCAAGTTTGATCACTTGAACAAAATTGGTGCTATTTTGTAATGCCTGAAACTAGGTTGTCCTGAGCAGAAAAAAAATGCATTGCTTCAGTATGGTTGCACAGTTTTCTCCGATCATGTTCATAAAAATCCCAGTGGAATTTGAGCACCTCTCTTTTGCTCTACTCATGTACAGTGTTATCTTGGGCAGCCACAACTCTGTGAAATGCAGACTGCTCTAATAAGAGAATTAACCAGTAGTGTGTTTAACGTCCCAAACCATTTTCCATTCCTTCAAAACAATTCCTTTCCTCTGAGCAAATTTCTTTTTAAAAGAAAACCACATGCTGATAATGCAACACCCACACATACAAATCCATTCATGATTTGCGTACTTAAGAACAGACCACTTCCCCAAAAATTAGCAATCTTACTCTTTGAGAGATTGGTGAGATCTTGTTAAGCACCTCTAAGTTTCCACACCAGTCTCTGTGTAAGAAAACACCATTCCTGGAATTAAGAATCCACTGAAAAGTGTGCCAAAACCTTTAAACCTGAACTCAATAGAACTCAGCATCCTTTGAGAGAAGTAACACGTCTGAAGTGTGTTTTCCAGAGGTTCAGATGTCCTGTTTACCTGGCACAAGGAGAGAGGAGTAAGCAAGTGCTGTAGCTAGAATGTTGCATCTGCCTCTGAAAGCCTGACTGATAAATAATCATAGGGGAAGTCACAGTGTGCTGTGAACCACACCAAGCTCTGCCTTCTTGAACTGATTCCAGTAACTTTGGAGTGTAAACTGCATATTCATCATCAGCTCCAGGCTTACGAAGCACTCAAAGCTAAAAGGAAATACATTTTGCTACTGTAAATAAGAACAGAAAAAATGAAACTGGAATGCATATTCGGCATATGCTCTTTCATAGCTATCTCTGTGAAAAGAATATGAATTAACTCTTTCACTCTGGATTCTCATATTGCACCTGTTATGCTGCTGGTGCCAAGTCATCTCTCATTAAAATCAAATCTTTCTTCCTCACCTGCATAACACTGCTCAAAACCCAAGTGGGACTTGCACCATTAAAGCAAGGTTGAATCTAATACAGTTTCTTCCTCTATTTTGCTGATGCCAGATTCACTCACAGTGCTGCGAAGCTGGCAACAAAGGCACATCAAAAAATGCAAATGCATAAGGAAAAACAAGAGCAGCAGGGGAAAGAGACAAAACCAACCTATCTGCCTGTGAACAGCAACCCCTCAGCATGGATGGCAGAGGGAAGATACAAACCTCTGCACACAGCCCAGCATACCAAAGAGGAGTAAACCAGCACTGAGCGAGAAGAGACTGTTTTCTGCAAAGTAAGGGAAGGGTTTCAGCTTTGATATAGAAAATCTGGGCTCAGTGCCATTGCTAGGTTCTCCAATCATGAGAAAAACAATACATCATTTCTATTCTACAAGCCTGTTACATTATTCTGCACTAGTTACTTGTATTCACCTTTAGAAGGACAAAAATCTGAACTTTGTCTAATTGTAGTCCCATAATAAGCATAATTAACAGAAAAGTCAGTGAAAGTACGAGTTCTAGCTTGAGACTAATAGTTCAGAGGCCATCAGCAGAAGTGCAGAAGAAAAAAAAACAAACTACACACCAGTCTGAGCAGATAAAGCATTCCTAACATACAGCAGCTCAAATAAAAGAAGTTGGAAGATCATGTTAAGCTTCAAACTAATTATGCTGCATAACCCTAGACCTAGACCTGTGGTTGTGTGCATTGTCTGCTCCCAATGGTCAATCCAGGGACGGACGAGTGGCTGCATAAGCATAAACAAGGTATGAAGAACTCTGCTCCCAGCAATCCGGCTGCACACAGGAGCCACAATGTAGCAATACAGGCCTAGTTAAAAAAAAAAAAAAAAAAAAAAAAAGAAGGGTTTGCGGTCCAAGAAGTGGAGTGGTTAGGATGGATGCACTTCATCAGTAAAGCAAGCCAATAGCTAGAAGAGAAGGAGACGCCACAAGATATGTTCAATGTCTGAGTGCATGCATTATCATCTGAGCTCAGAAACTCTGATGCTGGTTATGGTTTTCTTGGATTTGCAAAACAGCCAATAATATAGCACTGAGAAGACACTGGAACTAGATAGCATTTGACCTCAGCTCTGAAACATAACTATTGACCTCTTGCAACGCTGACCCATGTCAAGCAAGTGCATCCAGGAAATAAAACTGAGTCCATTATGGTACTGTTATTACACTAATATAACCGGCTGTATTAGAATAAATGAGCTCTGAAATGAGGTCTACTTTTACTAGAGGTGATGCAGAGCTCTGTAGACAAACTATAGCTATTAACCTGAATGGTTTTCTCTTTGGGATATTTTTCTCTTCTATTTACCTTCTTTTATGCAGAACTTCTCCCTCACTATGATCCTTACAGCCTTCAGTAATGCCACATCAGTAATGCCACAAAGCTGATCAAAAGGGAGAATAGCCATGCTACAGGAAATGCCTACATTTGCAAATCAATTTTACACACAAACACAAACTTAATGTGTAACAAACATTTCCTTCATTTCTAACCATAACATATTGGAAATAAACCCAAGGAATTCTCAGCACTTTCACACAGGAGAGGACATGAAAGGCTGCTGTGTTTGAGTTAATTTTTCAATGTGCTTTGAGGCAAGAAAAAAGAAAAGGTAGCTCCTTTTGTGGTTCAGGGACACACTCAAAATATAATAAAAAGATGTCACCCACATAATTCAGACAGTGATTGAGTGTGAGATGACTCTGCCATGCCCAGTCCTTCACTAACACTGTAACACAGGGAATAAATTAATAGGATTTGTTACTTTTCCCTAAGGGCACATCATGAGACCATCACCAGTCTGGTATCATGGGTTCAAGCATAGACTGCTTTGGTGATTAATGACAAAAAACTGTAGGAGTTTTCCTTAGGGCGAAACCCCATCTGATGCTGCAGAGAAGCTTCACAAGCTGCCATGTCAACAGAAATCCTTCCCCCTGGTCTCCGTGGCTCAACAGCAGCAAACTGTGAACACACTCATAGGTTGCACAGGCTCTCCTTGTCTCTGCTCCACCTCACTGTCAGCTCCCTCTCAACAGCAGGTGTGGTCCAACCATTCGGCTGTACCAAAAAGGCCATAAACAGATGTGTGCTTTCAATACAGTATCCACAAGCTTTTGAGTTTCTACTATCTTCCTTCTTTGCTTCTGGGCTTGAGATCAGCCACCTTTCCAAAAGTTCAGAATTAGAGGAGAATAACACAGGAATTATCTTACATTGTATGGCCAGTGTTAAATTGCCTTGTTTTCTGATTTTAGGTGAAGTGCAAACTCATGTAATCTTTATTACTGAGGAGAAAAAAAAAACATAAGGAAATAATAGCTTTCATTATCTATACTTATATTGTCTGGGAAGTTCTTTTCTTCCATTTTGGGTAACACCTTTAAAAGCTTATACACAAATAAAATTCTCATGTTCCCTAGTAGTAACTGCATTTTTCTCTGTTGCTCCTTATCTTTCCTTTCTTTACAAACATCAGCTTCTGTGAAACTGTTCAAAATTCATTCCTTCCTGCTTTACATATGTGGAAATTTTCACTGTCGGTAAGATCCATTTTTCTTTTGCAAACACATACACCCTGTGAATGCAAGTGTTTATAAGGAGACGCATCAGCCTATTTCTCTACTGAATCATGACAAAATGCTTAAGGGACAAAAACCTGATAGAAAATTAGTCCCACATCCTCTTACTTTTCTTTTTACAACAAATATTTTATTTGCCACTCCAGAGAAAGCCTAAATGAGTAGTAGAAATCACTTGAGACCCCTCATCTCTTGTACAGAAATAATGCAACCAGTTAAATTATGTTTTGTACTGTGTTGAATCTTACATTATTTATTAGTTGTGTTAGTTTCTACATCCCATGCAATGCAGATATTTGCAGTTTTATTTAGCCTTTCCTGTGTAGGCTAAGGCAGATTTAAAAATGCCCCTATGGTGAATAAAGTCACTTTGTAAAAGTAACACTGATGTGACCCCTTTGCATTTGCATATATATAAATTCCCTCTATGACATTCCTGTCATGTTTGTTCAGCGAACAAGTAATTTGCCACTCTCATTACTTCAGGTACAAGGTAGCCTGTGAAAATCAATCTTCTTTCTGCTTCATACATCACCACCTATAACAGACACACAAAAAAGGTGCACTCATTCCAAAATGAAGCTGAGGGACAAACACTGACCTGTTCTCACAAGCTACTTTCTTTGACCTAGGTGGGCAAGGAAGGAAAGACAATAGGCATTTAGCCTAGCAAAGAACGGACACTTAGCAAATCTCTCCATGCACAGCAAAAGGGTGGGTTTTGTTGGGGTTTGTTTCCCAAAAGTTCCTGTTTACTATTGTGGATCTTTCAATAGCCAGAATAAGTAGCCATAGAGAGCTTAGCCCCACTATTGAGAAATATTCAGAAATAGTTAAAGCAATGTAGACAGACCAAAACAATAATGTTGTCACTGTTACTTTCAGTTGAAGTGTGGCAGTGGAAGCAGATTGAAGGAATTTAGGCTTTAAAGTCATAAAGAGGATTTTTGAAAGGCTACTGTGCTATGGCTTAAGGCACTGAAGCAAATGAAATCTTCTTGCCAAAAGTGTTAAAGCATATGATTGATATGCATGCCCATACTTATCTTTTATTTAAATCAGTGTAACTTAAGAACATACTTAAATTTAAGCAGATATTTTCCCAGAAATATATGTACACAACATGCATTCTTGAAAACTGATTATCAAGTGAGGTTTTATAAGAAGAGACAGAAAATAAAATATTTCAAGTATGTGGAGAATAAACAGTTATGGAATATATGAAAACATACAATGAACAAAACAACATTCTTCTTTACATACTTCAATTAGTTTCCCAGTAGAGGGAAACTGTAGACAGATACACATACAGGTAATTACATTTGCCAACAGTCTCACAGCACTTGGATGTGAAATTTACATATATATTATTGTTTCCAGAATCTGATAAGCATGAATGCTCAAATTGTCAGAGATATAAAATACTTTAGCCACCTCTCTGCATTCCACCTCCCAGCAAGAAACACTGAGATGATGGAGAAAACTTATTTCTTCCAAAAGAGTATGTATGGTCCTGATTATATCACCTTGAAAACTTAGGTCTTTCCTCTAAACTGCTGTCAGTGTTAATCTCCCCCGTCTCCAGATTAACCCCAGTTCTTTGTAGAAACAGTTGATTGTAATTTTCACCTTCATTAATTTTCTGATACAATACCTAACTGAAAGCAACAAAGAAGGCAAATAAAGAGTAAACAAGAAATGCAAAGCCCTCCTAGCCAGCTTCAACTCAAATAATACAGAAGTATTTAACTGTGTATACATTAAATTTCTTTCTTGATCATTTCATGAAAACCAGCAAAAGTGTTCATGTGAAGAACATTGATGCTGACACATTACTCAGAGCAGAGAAAGAAAATGTCATGAGTTTTGGGGGAATTTGATTCTATATTTCTATGTATTTATGAAAATATAAAAGTAATAATAATAATCTAGCATTAGACCTACACATGCCATTCATTGTGTTTTTAAATGCTAACATAAAACATTAAAGAATAGTTTGACATGCAAGATATTTCAATATATTTAATCTCCTCAGTGATGTCCTACATGCTTGTGAAATAAAGTGTTCAGTATTAGAGGGTACTTAGGTTCCCAGACTCATAATTTCCTCTGATATTATCATGCCACTTTAAACTTATTCTTTCCCAATTTCTATGCTTAAGGGAGCTTTAAGTTGCAGGGGATATTAGCTATTCACTTAATCATCATGCCAGTAGTATTTGCTTATATCTTACATTTAATCCTTCTGCAGATGTTTGGGGGTTTTTTATTCATATCTCTCTAATCAATCAAAAGCTTAACTGAAAAATAAAAAGATAAATGTGCAGTGGGCTCTGAATAAAATATCTCACTGAGACCTGAATCACTAGGTGTACTGTGATTTCATAAAGGCCACTGCAGAGGCAGAAATAAGCCTCCAAATCTATCAAGGCAGAGAAAACATCAAATAGTGGAGAATGGCAACTGAAGTGCTCATATTTAAAAGCAAGTACGAAAATGATCTGGGCAAGTGTAAGCCTATTAGTCTGACCTTTTCAGTTTGCAAGAGCTTTGAAGCCTTTGAAGAAAAAAGATAAATTAAAGACAGGGAAGTAAATAGAATATGAGATAAAATGTAGCGGTGCTACCAAAGGTAGCTTGTGCCAGACTAACTTGACAGCTTTTTTGATAACTGATTTTCCAGACAAAGAAATAAAGTAGATATAATTTGTCAGGATTTAGATAAAGCGTTTTCCACAGTGTCACTCCCGAACTTATACATTAAACTGAAGACACTGTAGATTACTACAAGAATTGAAAGGTGAATTCAGGTGCAGTAACAGCAGGTAGTACTGAAAGGGAGTATCAGGGATTCATAGCATTTCTGCTGCAAATTGGAAACTCATTATCTGAAACAACAGTTTGTTTATTTTAGCTGATCACCAAAAACACGTCATAATGATATGAGAGGGTTGTGAAAAAAGCAAATCCTCTAAATTACTCAATTATATATTTCTAATAGACACAGAAGGACAAGTATGAATCTTCTTAAAGTATCTTTCAGAATAATCTATACAATTCTGGCCATTCATCTTCATGAAAGAAAAACTAAACTCACAAAATATATGGGGACAATCTTCTGGTCAAAAGAATAAAATCTCTACCACAAGGGGAGTTTTAAGGAGTCTGGCTTGTGAAGCAAAGCAAAGGCTGAAGGGAAACAGAAATCAAGGAAAGGAAATAAACACAGTGACGGTAAAAAATACTCATAAGAAATGGATTAGATGATATCTTGCCAGCAGGCAGGATCAGAACACTTAGCTCAGTGATTTAGGAGGTCTCCTCCAGTCTTTTCTCTGCATCTATTTAGTTTTTGTACACTAGTACAGGAATACAAGACCTAGGGTTTTTTTACGAAGAAAACTATTAGCAAGGTCTTCAAAAGTGCATTAATGAAGTGCTCTTTCCAAGTCATTTCACTCACCTCAAAAAAAACCCACAAGTCACAGTGAAAAAAACCTATGAGGCTCCTCACCACTTACGTGACCCCATGTTGTGTTCAAATCAAAATCTGGCCATGCTGATGAATATCTGATTAAGATGAATATTCCTCCTTATTTTTTTATTATCACTCATATCTTAAATTTAAAATCTTCATATTATTCTGTTTTTAACACTGACATCATGGAAACATAAGAGTGGCGAGCATCACAATTGTCAGTATATGAAGAAGTCTTGTTTTCCACCGGAGCAGAAATGTAGAAAATGTGGAAAACATAGAAAATGTAGAAACAAAAAACTATGTACTTTCAAGTACAAGTATTTTAAGGATAAAAACAGAAAAAAGCAATACCATTAGAAGTATTCTTAAAGTGTGGATAGAGGAATTTAAAAATCTCAATTGTTATTAAATCTATTTAAAGTGATTACAATCTTAAACATAGTGCCTTTCAAGCAGTAGTGAAGGGCTAATTCTGGGATTCTTACATGGATATAAGAGTATGGATAAAGACAGATCATCATATTACATGATCTTGCAGACCCAAAATTTGTATGTTCAGATTCCACTGGGTGAATTCCTGACTGGAAGTTAAAATTTTGTTTTTCAGAAGAATTCTTCTGGCAAGTAACACTGTGACAGACCTCTGCAGATGAACAGGGAAACAAGACTCAGACTAGGTTCCCCACTGCTATTTTCATGACAATTATATTGGTCAATAGGCATAGTAGCGTTACTGACAAATAATAGGGAAGTCTGAGCTTAATCTATGTTTTCTACCTGACTCCTACACATTTTGGGCCACACTTGAAGGTGAAGGTTCAACTGTAAATAAAATTGGCAGGTTTCTCAAATCACAGAAAAATATGAAGCTTGCTTGTGCAATGACAAAAATAGCTCTAACAGCTGACATAACACAGTAAGTAGATAGAAGAGTTGTCAACTGAGATTAAACCTAGTTGAGACGCAGTTGGAACGCATTCTCCCACTCTTTTAATGCCAAGTCTTAACACATGCTCATTTGTCACAGCTAGCATAGACACCACTTTCAGAGAAAAAAAAGTGAGATCAAAGTTAGACCAGACTCTTCCAAAACATGGATCTGGTACATAACGCAAATCTCTGTTACTGAGCAGGTGCACTGAAAAAGACTTTTTTCACTCTGAGAGATGTTAAAGAAAGGAATTCAGTCTGCAAAGCAACCTGCAGCTACCAGCTGGGAAGTAGAACATGAAGTCCAGCAGTTAATCCAGATACAGAGCCTTGTACTCAGCGGAGGTAAGCCCACACAGACACATGAAAAAAAACCTGAATTTTCAGTTTACTCATAGGAAACTAAAATGGCTTTTCTCTCTATACACAGGGCTTTATCAAATATTAGTGGGTTTGGCCCTGCCATTTTATCTAATCTTTCTCACAGTCTACAATAACTAATGCTATCTTGAGAATCATCCGATATGCTACACAATTTGACTCTCAGTCTGTACTTTCTTGTCAGTGTTCTGAAACAGTAAGAAATTATTAATACCATCTCAAACTGAAAAAAAAAACCCAGAGTATTCTTGTGATGGCTTGCTAGGAATGAATTCAAGTCAGGTATGGGTTTGTCTGGTGATAGCTGAAATATCTAAATGACACCCACTCTTTCTTGAGAAATCAAATCAATTTCCTTGTTCCTTTTCAAATATCCTTTTTTGAAGGGTAACAGCAGCTATGTAAGTCACACAGACCTACAGCATAACAACAGCTATGTAAGTCACACAGACCTACAATCCTGATTTCCATTCAAGTGAGTCTACTTCAAGAAATAATGCACTCTCCTTGGGATGTACTATGCCAGCCTTGCAATGGCATTTTAATATGGCCAGGAGCTCATTAAATAGTCAGTCATAACCAGCACCTCTTAAAAGTCTGTACCCAGTTTCCTGCTGCATGTGTAGCTTGGGATTTGTAGGTACAGCACAGCAGCAGAAAAAATGACAAAGCAAATCTATAAATAGCTTGTTTTCCTCTAGTGCTCTGCATCAGAGACTCTTGGAAGGTGTATTTATGCTGGCATTTCAGCTTGGAGCTGGACTTCACTTTTTAAACAAATTTTTGAGTTGTCTCCATTTACTATGATGTGGATCACATCATGGAATGATTCTGGAATGATTCACAGCAAATTAATGCCTTTTAGATGAAAATAAAGAAGAGGATGAGCCCAAGAGTGCGCTTAATGCACTCCAAGTTTGGAGGTGTTCAGTTCTGGGGACTAGGACTAGTCAAAAACCACCTTTTTCTCCACTAAATTAATATAATGTGGACATCATGCCATCAGCAACAACAGTTTGGGTCTACAAAATCACTTCTGTAGAGATAAACTGTTTGCTAATGTAGATGCAGACCTATAATCTCATGAGAAAGGAGATAATTATTATAATTATTTTATACTTGGATAAGATGCCTTTTTGGCTGTAATTAATCTGAAAAGTCTTTTCATATCCTCAGCAAAGCTCAATGGCGTGTTGAAAGGGACCTGTCACTCAGGAGCCCCATAAACAAGACTGGATCTGCATTTTAAGGCCATTATTCCTACTGTGACATCACAGCAAAGGGAAAAGACAGCTTGTGTACCAAAGTCAGATACCTGCAGTACATCCCCCTAATTTAGAGCATAGAGTACAGAAGAAATTACTTCAAATTACCCAGTGAATTGTTCCTTTTTGTGAAACACTAAAATCCTTTACTTTCAATGCACAAAATTAACAAGAGCCTTTCTGTCTTTTTTTCATAGTGAATATTACCTAATCTACAAGCAAATTTACTGTTGAAGGAAAAAACAGCTCACTGTAAAACTGTCAAACTGGATCCTTTACTGGCTCCATACCTGCCATTCTCACCCCTTGGGTTATTGACAGTTTTCCGCTGAGTCTGGTAGCCATCACCAGGAACCACACTTCTGAGTAGGTTGACCCTTTTAGGTGAGTAACAGAAAATGATGGGCCGAAAGGGAAGGTCCAAGGAATTACTGACTGGCAGTGGGACAGACACTGGCCAGCAAGGACTTGCACTGCTCACCCCACTACATTCCCTGGCCCAGAGGGAAGGCAGAGACTTCATGTTGCCCTGGCAGACAGGATTTGACCTAAGGATTAAGCCCAAGTACACTTCAGTTGACTTTATCCAAAGAAATAAAGGTCATAATTAGACCAAAATTCTTCTTTTTCAATCTATGAATGTAAAATGTCCTTAAATTAGAAGTTTATTAGAGTAAACTAAATATGAATGAAGCGGGTTTTGTTCTGTAATACACATTTGGACCAGAAAGTCTTCAGATTTTGCCACATTTACAACAGATTTAACTACTTCTAATAAATTCTTCATTGGCATTCTTACGCATGCTTAGTGGAACAAAAAAAATTAGTACTTTCATTTGTATATTATTATTAAAAAAGGCTGTGTCATTATACTTTCATAGCAACTGCAATAGTAGCACCAGTATTAGACACAAGGACATTCAGAATTTCATACATCTTGTTTCTAAACAAGGGGTTACAGCCACTGTTTGTAGTATTTATGGTTAAAAGAGAGGCTTTTTCTCTCCTCATTCTTCATTTTATAATAATTAATTGGAACTGTCTAGGAACTTGTAATGACTATTTTGCTGACAGTAACAATCTAAATTTGGTAACATACATGAGCAGTACAGTCCACTATGATTCTTTCAGTGCTGTCTTAGAAAGGCTTTTTATGTGTCTCTTATGATAAGCGAACATTAATTACTCTCTAAATGTGCAAGACCTGAATAGGGTGTTTAGGTAAAAAAGAGAATTACTTAGTACAACGTAGAAAGGGCCATAAATGAAAGGCAACAGAGAATTATCCAAACTTTTAAAGATAAATGGTGAGGTAAAAGGGTTTAGAATGCTGTTTCAGTGAAACCATGACTTAATTTTAATAAAGGAGCATTATATTTACACAAATGCAGGTATAATACTGTATATACATTACTTACTAAGAAAAATTATAAAATAGTGTTCCCATAACATTTCAGTCACAAATATAGATACTGCAATCACCATCAAAAGAAATTATTAGGTCTTTGCCAGATGTGCAGAAAAATATATGTATGATGCTGAGATCAGCAGTTCATTAGATGCTGCTTTAATTTTGGAAAATCTCTACAGCTTTCATAATCTGAAGAGAAAAAAAAAAAACCCCACAGTCTAAGGTGATGTGTACTTTTTCCTGCATAAGTTAGTTTTATTTCATTTTGACAGCTATCTGCCTTGTGCTTCCCATAATCCTTGCTAGTAAAATGTGAAAACTCTCCTTACAATCCTGATGCAAGAAGGGATGTTTTCTGGTTTTACATTGTTCCTTGCATAATTTGCAGTAGTGATTGCTAACAATGGGCCTCCATTTCAGTCCTCTGTTGCACAGGGAAGTAAGCACAGATCTCCCAGTGTTTCTCTAGGTCTTTGATAATTGGTGTTTCTCTGAAAGCTTCCAAAGTTCAATAATTAGATAAGAACTTCAATTTTAATTATCCTTCACTTCATAAAAATTAAATACTATCCTGTAGTTTCATTAAAAATATGATTTCTAAAGGAAAAAAAGGATCTATTTCCATGTATTAAAGGCTTGAAACAGATGAATCTAAATTTCTGGACAATCAGATTTGACAAGAATTGCCAGATCTTTGATTCTGAAATAATTAGTGGGGCTTACATGTTTATTTAATGCTTTTTTTTCAAATTATCTACAGATGCTGTATAGACAGTTATTACTCTGAATAGCTATATTAAGTATGATATATTCACTTATGTCACTCTTGTTTATGTCTAATTAATAAAAATGCCGAATTGGGAATACAAACAATTTTCATAAAACAAGTCACAAATTCTGGAAAGGGGGTTTTGCCCATACTTTCCTTATGTAAGCTTTGAAATTTCACAGAGAAAAATCAAATTGAAATTTCAAGGTCAAGATAGGTAAGCCCCAAGTGAATTAAAAAATGCTACCTAAACAATGAAAGTTACTTAGCACAGAAATATATATCTTTAACAAAAAGCCACTAAGATAAATGGAAATAAAAGTCTATTAAGATTGCTGCTTCTTAGTTTTTTTTCTGGGTTTTTTAATAGGCAATAGTATGTGCCCTGTCCTGTTTCACTGGTATCGCAGCAATGCATGTTTTGTTTTCACCATCTGGCCCAAATGCTGTAAGACTCAGTCTCCTGCGAATGGCTGGAATGAGGATAAATTCTCATTCCAGAAATAATTCTTGAAAGAAGAGCCATGAATCTTTAAAGTTATTGTCTTCAGGTATATCCAGGGGTAGCTGGGTTGCTCTTGTATATACAGTCTAATATATTTTATTTGATGAAACCAATTCAAGCTTCTTCAATAGAAAAAGGACTAAAATCCAGTTGAAAGAAAGTGTCTAAAGGACAATTCTTTGCTCACTAAATGAGACCAGCATCCTTTTTCCAATCATATATTTTCATTGTACTTCACCTAAGATAACAGAGCTGATGAACCTAAATTGTATGCCATGACCTCAAAGTTTAGCAGTCATCCCAAACTATTCATCATCACATTAACTGCAAGATGTGCAAAGTATTTACGTGAATAAACAGTGGACCATAGTGGGACAGCAACTCGCCCAAAATTTATTGTTTTCATACATATAAACAACTATATATTTGCAGTGCAGTGTCAACCAGATTAAGCTCATCAAATACCCATTTTTTGTTCAGCTACAATGAAAATTTCTTACATGAGGTAAAAGATAAATGGGGCATTTCTCATGATGGCTGTAATGCAGAAATACTCTTCTACTGGAAGTATAAGAAAACAAAGAGTTAGTCTCTGAGTTTCAGTACAATTCTTTTTCTATTTTAGTCCATTCCTCCAAATACAAATTTTGTCAAACACCACTTAAAATTAAAATGCTTTATTATTGTTGTCTTCTAGCTTGAGTGATGTCAATAGGTGTGTATATATAGATTAATGAGAAGAAAAGTAGGGAATCCAGAAGAGAATTTTAGTTCAAACTAACTTTAAAAATACCCTAACTTTTCAACTTGGAAAATGCATTAGAAGAGGGATGGAATTTACTTACTTATAGCATAGAGAAATTTCTATAACTCACTTGCTGAGAAAGTACAGTTTCATTGATTAAAAGTTATACAGACATTTGCACTGAGGTCATATAGGCAGCTGTGAGAAGGAAAAAAAAATAAATCAAACTAATTAAACAAAAGTCAGTCATCCAGAACATGGAAAATCCACACTCATGTCCCTGAAGGTAGCTGAAGGAATACCTTTGTCTTTCAGTAGTGTATGGTGCTCTCAGATTCTTTCGCTAATACTGCCCCTAGAGACCTTTATTATGCATTGCAACATTTCACCTTCTAGGTGGTGACTGTCCCACCCACCAGATTGCAGTCACTCCTCTGAATAATCATGGTTTATATAAGACATAAAAAAGCATTAAGGGATAATCTTTGAGCAAGCCATTCACACTTTCACTGCACAATCAAATTAGTCGAGGCAAAATGAGAGATCTAACTTACGAGACTCATGGGCATTTTGTACAGAAGCAGTTATTTTCTCTAATTTTTAAGGACTAAGACTTTGTTTTGTTACTTTATACGATCTATAAAAGAAACATGATGTTTTCTTTTGGTCAGATATTTTGTTCAATGCAAGCACAAAATGCATGGAAACCAAAAATATTCTTTCAGCAACAGCAAAACAGAAAAACACTTTAATTTAGAATTTATCAAATGAAAATGTGATGAAAATCAAATGATATCTTGAGATCTCAAGTTTTCACAAAACCTTACATTTTCTTCCCTTTCCCCTGTATATATCTATATGTCATCCTGGGAGTGTGCAGTGGTCACTGCCTCCTTAAGTACATTATCTTTTAGACTCTAGCCATTGGAGTTAGAATATTCCCACAATCCATACTGATTGTTCAATCCCAGCTGCCAGTTTTTGAACAACATACCTCAAAGAGTGGACTACATGTCCCTATAAATCTAGTCCCTTTAAAATCCCATGTTCAGTTTCCCCTATTTTTGCAGAATTACATAGTACCTGGAGAATTATGAATTAGTTGGCTACAGCTAAAGCAAATTTTGGAAATAGAATTTAAAAGTCATTGCACAGCATGATTCACGTACTAAAAACAGGTGTCATAGCTACACAGGTTAAAAAAAAATTAAAAAGCGTGAAAAATATCCCTTAACTACCCCTTCAATAAGGCATGCCAAAAAAGTAAAAGTATTAGAATGTTTAGAAATTATTCAGATGGACATTCCCAGAAGTACTGTTTTTCTATCAATAGAAGAATCAGTAGAAAGCAACTGCAAACCTCACAGTTCATCAGAAAAAGAATCACCTAGCTACATTTCCTCAAAAAAGACACCACACCAAAATGCCATTATAATCCAAGATTCAGGAAAATAATTCATCCCTCTGTTTTTGAGCCTATGACGTAGCCAGTGTACTGTGTAATGCTGATTTAAAATCTACTCATTGTCTGTTCAAACTTATTCTTGAGAAATATTCATCATGATTACAAAAAGTATTTAAGTTTATAATGGCCATTATGGTAAAAAGTGGGAGAAACTATATTTCTTATCTCTATCATTTTTTTCAGCAGTATGAGAGGAAGGATCTATGCTTTCCAGAAGTAATCAAAGTTAGGTGAGATGAGTGGCTAATAAGAAATCTGAGCCGTGCATATCTACCTATCCTCTTAAAATACCCGCCACTTCAGTACAGTGTGGAATGACTGAGAATTTATGAGCATCACAACCAGAAAAAAGTAGAACATTGATCCTGCTTCCACCATAAGAGCTACCAGGGTGGACACAGCATGGAGCAAGTGAGGCTTTTCTTCATGGACTTAAAGGGTCCTCAATAAAAAGATATTTTGTTCATATAAGTTAACATCTTGTAAACCTCTGATGACCATGCCATGCAGTATTCTGGTATCTCTCCTTTTAAAACTTCCAACTGCATACCTAGCTTTTGTTTGGCAGGCAAAATTTAATTTTGAGACAAAATACTGGATTTTCACAATGTGAAGAGAACAATCTGCTGGATAATACCTACATAATGTCAATATGCTTCAAAAAATCTGAAATTTCAACTTTTCTACAAATACCTTGACTTCATTTTATTCTTAAATTTCATCCATCCATTTAGCAAAGAGAGGGTATTTATGAGAAATCTTTGAATGGACAAAAATGGTTGACACATATGTTTAAAATTTCTCTGAAATTATAAATTATAAATCTATATTTTATAGAAAGCAGTTTGATTTTAGGAAATGGAGTCACTGCCTTTGATTGTGCCATTGAGTGTCAGAGCAGTGTTAGTATAAATTTATAACATACCCAGGGACTACAAGCCTGTTGCCTTTTTATGAAATTTGCAACACTTCATGAGATGAGAGAAAATTACTGACCACAAGGTTACGCAGAACTTATATGGCAGACACACTCTGAAGATTCAAACTAAGCACCCAGAAATTATTGGCAAATTTATTGCATTGGAAGTAGCTCTTTTAGGAAAGATTATTACAGATCTAGTTGAGCTTCATATCTGTGACCTCCTATTCACAATATATGAACAATGTGGAAGCAATCTCTTCTGGAATATCTACATTTTCAGCATGTCTTCACCAAAGTAGGATGATGCTATGTTTGTAAATATGCTGTTAGTTGTATTTCAGCTAAGCTTAAGAGCTAAGCATGGAGTAATCCCCAAAACACTGAAGAAATCATCTCTAAGATATGAGAACTGTTGAGGATTGTAGGCAACAAAGTAATTTCTGAATGCAAGGAGAAAATGCAGATAATCTCTAACAAACAAGGGATATTATCAGCAGACTTATTTAGTTCAGTAGCTGACACACTTGACTATGATTTGGAATAACATTTTGACTGCAAAAATTGCCACTCTCTCCCATATGAATCAAGGTCAGAGATTTGATCTCAGTGTTATATCAGAATTTGTTCCATCGGTGCAAAGGCAGACTCATAAATGCAGACACATCTAGCACTCCACAGACTGTAGAACCATATTTTAAGGGTTGAACATCCAGAAGAAAAGCTGAGTTTATGAACAAATTCCTCTACCTTTTTCCCCATGAGACATAAGATTATGGGTGTCACACCACCAGAAAGGAGTGTAGCTTAGAATTGGCAAGGACGCCTTCAGGCAAACTGGTTCAAAACACTTAAGAACATGTCACCAAGTTGAAATATGTACAAATAACCTTTGACCTATTAATCATAGCAACTTAACACTATCCAGAAAAGAAAAGGTTGGAAAGAGAATTTGGAAACAGTTTACAAGCAGAGTTCTGGAAATGTAGCTGCAGCCTCAACCATTCCCTAGTATGCTTTTAGTAGAGAAGCAATGAACTAGATAGTTTTAACTATATAAGGTGGGAGTAACTTGTTCTAAGCAAAACATTTTAAAGATTAAGTATCTAAATGTCTACACTTCTCTTAGACTGCGTGGAAGGGAAAAGAGATTCCAGAGGTGGTTCACAGCAGCTTAACACAAAGGCTGCTGAATCATCCCAGCAATTTCAAGTTTCCCTCCATTCATTATAAAATGAGTTAAAGTAGTTAGTCTAGACAGACAGATCTGCCTTTTTAAGGCTGGATAAGATGAAGCCCACTCGTGGAGTCCTTTACTTATCCAGCAAGTGCATATTAAACAGCTGTGATCTCCTCTTTTACCATAGTTATGACAACTATCGCCTCCTAGTAGAAGCAGGAGCAAGAAACTGCACAACTACACCAGCTACTGAAGTGTACTTGTTTGAAAGCACTATGTTCACTGTATTCTTCTTCTGCTATACAGAGTTCTCCATTGAAATTATTCTTGGTAGAATATCCCAAGGCACTGACTCTGGAAATTGAACACACATATGAGACTTAGAAGCAAGTCTATTCCTCAACACCATTTTCCAGAATATCTGAAGTCCTGACTTATCCTTAAAAGGTTTACTAGCTTTTCTTTATTACTATAAAGAGCAAAAATTACATTTTACCAGATCAGAGAACTGCAAAAATTTCTGCAGTTTTTGCCATTCTCTAAAAACAATTAAAAAAAACCTGAAAACAAAAGCCAGAAAATTCATCTAAATAAAGGAGCCCATAATATACACTTACATATTTTGCAACTTTTTAAATACTTGAAAGAAGAAATTTGCTTTTCTAATCAGAATATAACTACTGTTACTTTAAAATTCATCACTAAAAATCTATTTCAAGGAGTAACAAGAGTTTTGTTTCACCTGGCAACCAGATGGCAGCTCCTTGCCTGAGGTTTGGTGTTATTTAGCTGGATTTAGTTTTTGTTCTTAATAAGTATGGGAAATTTTTTATCCTGGTATTACTATATTTTAGCATATTTAATTGCCAAGTTCATAAGAAACTGATTCACTGCTTTTCCCAAGCAGATGGTGAAAGTTGATTTTAAAACTGTAGTGAGACTTCTTTTCCAAAACGTCTGCATAGCTTTATGAAGTCTAACTGCTGTTCAGTATGCACATGGAATAACAGCTCATGAGCGTGTATGCAGTTAGAGGCCAAGCATGCAAGGTATCGAGTGTTCTAGCCTAGAACCCTGCACTGGGACAACTTTTGGTATCTAAAACTCAGCACAAGTTCCACTTTCTGTCAAACTGGGGCTACACTTTCAATTCCTGGGAGACACAAGGTTTTAACAAATACTGGTGTCCATTTTGGACTTTATGATTTACCCAATAATATATCTATTATTTTATTAGTTTTAAATATGGGCACTTCGCAGCTATATGTCAGAAAGGTACAGAATAAAAACTAATTTTTAAGTGAATTCTACTTAAAATTCCAAGCAAAATCTATGGGTGCTGCAAAATGAAGAGCGATCTAAAACAATGATTTCAAATTGAAGAGTTTACATAAACTCATCCTGGCAAATAAGAAATATGAAAAAGAACAGTAGCTGACATAAGTCAGAAATATAGGTCCAAATATCTGCCAGCTGTCTCTGAAGTTCACATCTGGATCTGAACCCAAACACTATGCCTCACCAATCATTAATAACTGTGAAGTAATCTTCTAGAAAGACTTGTTGCAAATAACAAAAAAAAAGATAAAAAGGAAATAGCAGTAAAACCACCTCTTGCCAATGCCTATATAGCACAGGTATACAGCTAGGGACATGAGTTGGAACAGCCTGTCTCCCCTGACATGAGCCCAGAACTCTGGCCCCAAGCAAAGAGAGCTCCTGCCACCCCACCCAGGCATGGCAGACCTCAGCCAAGGCTGCAGCAGCAGCTGTAGCCCGTGAACTGTGCTCTGCTGGAGAAGAATTGACAGAAGCAAAGTGCACTCCCAACAACCTCCCAAATCTACCCTTACCTCGAAGGAGCTGGCCCATTTATTTTATAAGAGAAAGTATTAAATGCAATTGTTTCACATAAATACAACCCTATTCACACAGAAACCATAAATAAATGTCCACTGGGTATAAACAAATCATTCTTATTTTCATTAAGTTTGCCGTATTTTTGAGACTGCCACTCCAGAGCTTTTGCACCATGCTCTGCACAGCACTCGCTCCAACATCCAGAGAAATAAACAAGAGCTCTTACAGTGTCCAAGTAACATGAAATACTAGCAACAACCTAACCATCAAATTGACAGGTCACTGATATTAATTGGGATCTTTCAATATGGCAAAATATTAATTTGTACAGTGAAAGTCTGATTCCTTACATTGTTTCACAAAGACTAGGAAAGAATAAATATAATGGATTAACAAATAATATGAGAGAATGAATAGTATGCATTAAGTTATGGGAAGATAATGATGTACCATTAAATAGACTAGCTATTATGCTTCCTAAATTTCAATAATTAAGTTAAAAAAGAGCAAATAGGGCAAAAAAGAGTGAAAGAAATGCAATGTTGCTATTAAAAATGTGCCTAAGGACTTTATGTGTATACTCCTTCACAATTTAATTTGATGAACAAGAAGTAATAATTTTCGGCTCAGCACTACTTATGAAAAAAATCAAGTTTTCATCTTATATAAGTTTTCGTTTTATATAAGGTTTTGTATAAAACACTTTTCAGCCTCAAGATAGCTAACGAGCTGCCTATTAGAGAGCCTGCATAATTTCATGGCACAATGTAGGGCTTATCACACATTTCCCATCTAGATTGTATTGTGAAAAGTTGTATCCAGTCATTGCTGGGTTTGACTGACTGGAACAAAACGGTGGGAATAAAATGCACATTCTTTCCAAAGCAAGAAAGAATGTTCTCATTAAAATGATTAGCTGATATGACTTAAAACAATTTATTTAATCTTCACCTTTTTATGTAATTATCCTTCAACTGAGAATTTTAAAAGTATAATTTAAAATAGATTTTGTAAGTATAATGAGATGCTCTCTCAGATGGGAAGACAAATTAAAAGTGCAATTCACAATGTTACAGAAGCACTGCCACAACGGAGTTACTAATCTTTTGCACAATGCTCACAGTAGAATGTACTCCAGTCTCTGTAGGGCAGACATTATAGACTTGCAGGAGAACTGGGATTTAAATTATTCAGCAATGTGTATTTCCTTTTGCTGAAAAATTATGTGCCACATAAATAGCAAAACTGTTAATTCTTGGCCTTTTGCAACTTAACTGCCTGGTAATAGCATATGTTATTACCAGTTAGTTTCCCTGGCAGTTACAATAGCAATATTCTGTTGAACTGGAAGCTATATATAAAAATAATGCAGAAGACAGAACATCCTCATGACCAATAAATGCCCAGAATGCATTAGGTCCTATAAATGTAAACAGCCATGCATAAGCCTGTCAGGAGACCTGATGAATGCCAGATTACAGTACCAACCTTTATGTCCAGAGAACAATGCCATCTTAGCTATAACATGCCTTTACATATGAACATCCAGAGGGAATAGGATATCATAATAATTTGCCTGAAAATATTTGCAATTTTCAAAACTATTGGGTATGGATTTCAAGTGAAGTGATATGTGGTTTCATCCACCTGCTAACCCCAGAACAACACTACAAGCCCATTATTTACCAAGTGAAGCTCCACTGACATCTGAATGGTATTATTAAACTTTCACACAAGTGGTACTTGCACAATTTGGGAGGCAGAGAAGGGCAGCGTTTCTGACATGCCAGTTCTGTCAGCATTTCAGCAGAGCAATACCAGAGGTTGGTTTCTTCTGTGTTTGAGGGAACTGCCACAAAATTTCCAGCCTACAGGATAGATATAAATAACCAATTTCTAGCAGCCTCACTAACCTAAGTGCTTAGAATGGTTCTTTGCACTTGTGTCTGGCTCAAAAATTGTAACCAACAAGAAATTATAAAAAATGAAAGGCTTCACAGAAAAACAATTTTGATAGTTACATTCACAGATATTCACAGATTATTCTGAGTTGAAAGGGACCCACAAGGATCATCAAGTTCAACTTTTAAGTGAATGGCCCGTATAGGCATTGAACCCAGGACCTTGGTATTATTATCACCATACTCTAAGCAACTGAGCCAACATCAAAGAAAGTAAATATCCTTGATTTTAATGTGTAACTGAATTTACTGCATCTGCTTTAGGAAATGTTAAAAAGTGAAAACTAGTATCAAAGAGTAAAATATCAGACTCAACAAAATCTGAGTGAAATGCCAATATTAAAATTAGAGAAAAAATTAATCAAAGACACTACCAAAAGAAATAACTGCAAAGAAATGCATGCAGGTGAATACTGAGCAAAAATACACCATCTCCAGTTCAAAATATGAAATCCTTACCTTCACAGCCTGAACAGGAAACAAAACCATATATTTTGCTTATACTCCAGTTACACAGAAATCAAAGCTGTCCATAGTGTGGCACAACATGCAAATTTCTCTATTATGTCAGATTTCAGTTCTGAAAATCTGTATGACAATATTTTGTATGACAGGACAAATTGCATTCTCATTTTCAGTATTGTTCTTTAGGTAACACAATAACCCCAATGGATGTGGACCAGTCCTATGTCTGACCAATAAATCTGAATATTTCAGTTAGTCTTGATCATTCTTTCCTGAAAGGCCAAAACCACTACATCCAAAAAACTTAGGGAACACAATCCATTATCTCCAGAAATGCAGTTGTATCTCGTCAGCCTCCTCTCCTGCCATCTGAAGGACACTCAGAGAATAGGCAGACCAGCCAGGACTCTTCTTCCTTTCTCACAGATATCAATGGAGGCAATCTGGCACGTAACACTTTCTATTTCCCACAATAATGATCACAATATAAATGCTTGCAGCTCAAGGAGATCTGTCTATAGGAGCTGAAAATATAATTTGGGACACAAACCAGACACTTATAGAGAGAGATTTTGCTCACTTCACATTGCTTTTCTTAAATGTTGACTTATTTATTTTTGCAAATATATTTAGCATACTGAAGAAGGATATATTTTATTCTAAAAGAATAAGATTGATCTTATTCACTAAACTAGCAAACGTCACTGTTTCTACAGTGTCAAAATCAATGAGGAACAGGTTGCCAGCTCAAGCAAATTCTACCCACTGAGACAGTCCTTCCAGGAATATACACCTGAACCTAATCCAAGAAGAAAAATGCACTGAAATATTCTTCGAGGTTTTAGGCTGGATTTAAAAATACATCAGGTTTCATTACCTAGAAGAGATTCATTTGCTGCTACAAACAATTCTGGTTTTTTCAAGAACAGTATTCAACTAATTCACCTTCCCTCTTACTCAGAAGCAATGTAAAGTAGCACCCACATGGAAATCAGTCCTGTTTCATAGTTATTTTACTATGTGTCACACTAACAGATTGAGATGCAGTTTTTATTTCACTTGGGTTTCAGGTATGAAATTAAGTATTTTATTTCACCAGAGTGTATGAACTGGAAATTTGAATCCAAAATTATTATTATTAGGAAAGCAATTCATAGAATCATACAATGGTTTGGATTGGAGGGGATCTTCAAGATCCCTAGTTCCAATCCCCCTGCCATGGACAGGGACAAGTTTTCACTAGACCAGTTTGCTCCAAGCCCCATCCACCCTGGCCTTGAACACTTCCGGGGATAGGGCATCCACCACTTCTCTGGGCAACATATTCCAGAGCCTCACTTCCTAATATCCAATTTTAACCTACTCTCTATGAGTTTAAAGCCATTCCCCCTTGTTCTATCACTATATGTCTTTGTGTAAAGAATGCATGCAGTGACAGGACAAATGGGAATTCTAAATAATTCATGGAAGTCTCTTTCACATAATCTTCTTTATAAAACTCCTATTCAAATTGTTCTACTTGCACATGG
Organism: Campylorhamphus procurvoides; assembly: GCA_013396655.1. NCBI lineage: Eukaryota > Metazoa > Chordata > Aves > Passeriformes > Dendrocolaptidae > Campylorhamphus > Campylorhamphus procurvoides. The sequence continues at coordinate 244,964 of WBMV01000441.1, forward strand.
ATATTTGACTTCCAGTGGACAAAACCCCACATGTTTAAATATCCTTCCAGGAGAGCTTCAGAGTGCCAGTGCTTTGGACACATGTAAGGATAACAGAATGAAATACTTTTATTTAAATATAATTGGTTCTAAACATAATCTCGGTGATGATTCCTCTAATAAAAAAGGGACACAGTGAAAACCTAACTCTGCTGAAGGAGCACTCAAGAAAAGATCATTACCTTGCTTATTGTCTTACTTGTATCTCTGGAACTACAATCCCATTTCTTGTGTCTCACTCGTATCTCTGGAACTATAATCCTGTACATTGTATGTAAGGAAGCAGCCAGCCTAAACACAGCTCCATGCCACTGAGCTGGATTGCTTCTATAACTCCAGCTAGTTCATTTAGCAGGAGATTAAGTATCTCAACATTGCAAAAAGGAGACTGAAGGCCAAGTCCCTTGGTAACTTTAAAGAGAGTCCAAGCACAGAGGAAATTCCTTGTAGATAAAGTACAGCTGTCAGCCTATAAACTTTCCAGTTTTTCTATTCCATTCCTTTCCTCAAAGGGAGAAGAGGGCTGAGCCTAGATAATTACATTGTCCTTTCAGCATAATTACCTAGCTTTGTCACTGTTTCACACACAATTAGGTATTAATAGTACCCAATAAGTAAAAAATACATACATGATATCTCTGCAAGAAACCTTATTTATAGATGCTGTTTGCTGGAGTAAAATTGTAAATTGCATGCTGAGTCTGAAGCAATACTATGCTGTCAGATACTTTTGATTAAAATGAATTTGTTTGTTCTTCAGTACGATGAACCATTAAAAACCAATTTGCACAATGCTAAAAGTATTCATTATTGAAGGGATTCCTATACAGTAAACAGTGTGTCCAAAAACATGAATCATTACATAAAAGAAGATATTGAACTCATGACTGCTGTTTGGAAACATGGTTATATGTGTGTCTGTACTGTAAAATTGCCCATTATGTCTTAACTGCAGCCAGCAGCTCAGCACCACCAAGCCCCTCACTCATTTCTCCCAGAAGGATGGACAAAAGAATCAGAAGGCTAAAAGGGAGAAAACTCATGAGTTGAGATAAAGGAAGTCTAATAGGTAAAGAAAAAGCTGTGCACACAACCTAATCAAAACAAGGAACTAATTCATCACTTCCCATGGGCAGGCAGGTGTTCAGCCATCTCCAGGAAAGCAGGGCTCCATCACACAGAACAATGACTTGGAAAGACAAACACCATCACTCCAAATGTCCCCCCTTGCTCCTTCTTTCCCCCAGCTTTTATTGTTGAGCACCATGCCATATGATCTGGAAAATCCCTTTGGTCAGTTTGGATCAGCTGTCCTGGCTGCATCCCCTCCCAGCTCCTTGTGCAACCCCAGCCAACTCACTGACAGGGTAGCACAAGAGGCCCAAGCCTTGATGCTGTGCAAGCACTGCTCATCAGTAACCAAAACATCCCTGTCTTACCAGCAGTGCTTCCAGAACAAATTACAATATAGGTCCATACTAGCTTCTATGAAGAAAAAACAAACAAACAAACAAACAAACAAACAAAAAGTACATTTCCAAAGAATAGTAGCACTATATTAAACGTTCTTTGCATAAGTGTTGATGACTTCATGGGGAAGAGTGCAAAAATCTGTTGAGAATGAGGTGTTCCATGTTCATTTGTGAACTTTGATACAAGTCAGTTTTAGAACTGCTCAGTCTGGTCTTGTGCTACAGTCAAAAATCACCAACACAGGACAGAGTTCAAACAGCATGTTTCCCTCATACAACAGCCAGCACTGCAAGGACTCACTGGGTCTTATGCTAAGTCAAGACCATTAAAATAATACCTCTAAATGCCTTATTTTCTCTAATTTGGTTTCATCACTTTCAGAAACTGTCTCTGTGTCTGTCTTACTTATCAGTTGTAGGAAAAAGTGCTTCTATTTCTTTAACTCCTAAATAAGATGGTGCTTCTTAGTTGTAGTGCAACAAGAAAGAATGATCATTTATGATTTTGTGCATATTTTCACATTTCATCACAGCTGCCTGTATTTCAAAGCAGAGTTCTAATTTACGCTGTCATTTCTAATTGCACAGGTGGTCCATGCCTCTGGTTCATATTTGGCGAAATTCCCTGTACCCTTTCTGGTTCTTCTACACCTTTCTGTGATAGAATGAATTCATATTGCATGTAGTATTCAAACAAGCTATGCAACATGTAATTGTATTAGCTTAATGAAGTTCTGGTGTTTGTTCTCAAAACCTTGCCTTTAAATTTTCCATGCCTACTTCTACTTTTCAGTGTTAAGCACTGAGGTGACATTCTGTATGAAATATTTGCTGTGATTCTAATATTGCTAAGTGATAATAACAATGGTAATTTTGAGGTCATTATTCTATATGTGTATTTCAGATCATTTCCTCTGCATGCATCACTTGGTATTTATCGACATTGTGCTCCATTTGCCATTTTATTAGCCAGCAACTCAGTATTATAACATCAGAATCTCATCACAGGCTGTTTTAAATACTAGGTATTACTTTGTTTTGTCTGCAAACTTTGTCACTACAATACTCATCTCATTTTCTGAATAATTTATGAGTCTGTGAAATTCAAATTTATGAATATGTTGAATGGCTCAGGCTCAGCACAGACTTCTGCAGGACTTTATTTATAACTATACTCCATTACAAAAACAAATCATATATTTCTATCCAGCATTCCTTTAATAAGGGGGCAATAAAAGTCTTTGTTGAAGGAATTTGTTATAATCTCTTTCACAGTCCTAACCAGATTGCATCATCTGGATCATCTTTATCCCATGTTTACTGACACATTCAAAGAACTCTAGATTTTTGACTCATTACATCCCTCTAGTTTCCAAACCATATTGGTGCTTATTGCATATATTTATCTATGAGTCCACTAATTCTACTCTTTATAATCATGTCTATCAAACTGTTTAATGTCAGATTTCTTGGTACGTAATTCTCATTCTGAGCCCCCATTTTAAGCATTGGTACCATATTTTCACCTCCTACTCATTCAAAATTGTTGATTGCTTACAATTAGTAGCCCTGCAACATTTAAGCTCCTTAGAACATTCAGATGGATAGGAGCTACTAGATCATGGTGATCTGGTCCTATTAATTTTATTGCCCAAAAATGTCTTTTATTGACACTTTAATTTGAGACAGTTCTTCAGATTTATCATCCATAAACAATGCCTCTGAAGAAGGTATTTTCCTAACCTTCTCTGCAGAGTACATAAATGTGTAAAATTAAATCAGATTTTCTGCACAATGGCCTTATTATACTCAATGACTTTGATAATCTACCTATCTTCAACATTCTCTTGCACATCTCCTGATTCCAGTGTAAATGTGAGGGTGCTATTTATAGGTTTCCGTTACCAAGTTGTCCCTCAAAATGTTTTTGTCTTTTTTCATTACAATTTTACATTTAAACTACCACATTTATTTCCTGGTTTGGCATGCATGTCTGTGAGTTCTAACAGTTTCTTTCTGTTTGCTATTTAACATATTTTCACTATTTTGGGAGTATTCTCCAATTAGCACTTAAGTTTATAGTTTATTTAAATGTATCAAGGTTACCTGCAAGCATTTTTATCCTTTTTGCTGCCTCCTTAGGTTTACTTACACTTTATTTTTCTCACAATCCACTTTTTTAGTGTTAAAAGGTATGCTGGAACTATTTAGATTTCTTTTGTACAACATATTTGGAAGCAATTGAGATCTCTAAACATTATTTTGTTTTCTGCTCTAGTCTCCGAGTATTCATCTGGGGAATCCTCATTCACTATCTCTTTCAATACAAGAATTACAGCCATCAATGTGAAATTGTAAAGTAGAAACTTGACAACGAGCAATGGGAAAGACACTTTTCATCCAGTATGTCTTCTGACTATGGAATTCACTGTCAGCGTCTAGGCTGGGTGTTCAATAACACAGTATAATGCGCCTTTCCCTATTTAGGCATGCCATGGCAACCTCTATGAAAATCTGTGATTTATTTTAATAGATACCTTATATGACTTAAAGCTCCTACCCATCCATGTCATGTCTACGTGTGTCATTTAGGCTTACTTTCTACGCCACCAATGCATGTATCTCTCATTATTTACCTTCCATTTTACTACAGAGATGCCTTTTATATCAATAAAATTTAAAACTAGCCATTTTCACTTCTAAATTTGTGGTTCAGATGTCAAAGGCTGGGATGGAGCTGAACATGGAAGACATATACAGGGAGTTATATGGAATATCACAGTATTGCTGGTACTCGAGGTAAGTGTAGAATTGTTTAACAGTTACTCCAAAAGCTAGAAACAAACATTAACTTGGAAAATGTATTTATTTACAAGATATTAATTATGTCATACTAATTCCATGTGTGGATCTTCTTATTCTAAAACAAGAAGAATTTATTACAAAAAAAGTTTATTTCCGAAAGAGTGTGTGTGTTTATATATATGTGACATTAATTAGAAGACAAACAACTTCTCAGAAATCTCTTATCAGATAAATTCTTATTTTTTTAGGTCATTTTTTCAGTGACAACTGGTTTTATTTTTCTCTAGGAATTTATAAAAATTGAACACAATGTTGTTCATTCCATGTAACTCTTTACCAACACGAAAATAGACTTCCGTGTACTAGAAAAATAGTCTGTGTATGTCTTCCTAATTCAAGTTCCACAACATTAATTTATGTGGAATCTTCTAATTGAATGGAAACCTCAAATGCAAATTGCAAATGCAATGGTGAACTGGTCAGACTGAAACTAATCATATACAACAGTCAAGTGGTAGGCAAATAAAATGGAAGTGTAGATGTGGCACTTAGGGATGTGTGTTAGTGGTGGACTTGGTAATGCTGGGTTAATCATTGCACTTGATGGTCTTAGAGATCTTTTCTAACCTAAACAATTCTGTAATGTCAAATTGTCATCCAGAAGTTGAGTAAAATATAAAATTATATATGCACTTCATTGGCTTTGGTCCCTTTTATGTGCTATTACTATGTTCTACTTGCGCAGACATATAGACAGACAGACAGACGGAAAGACCTATACCTTTTTTTCAGTTCAGAAATTCTAGTCCACTCTTAGTTGACAAGTGAACACAGAATCACAAGAAAATACTACATCTTGTTTCTCTCCATAGGAACAAGACATAAAAGGAGAAGCAGCATGTATGTCAAATCAAAGGTTCATATAACTCAATATCCTATCTCTGGCAACAGTGAATACCTAAGGAACAGTATAAAATAAAGCACATAGTAGTAATGCCATTTTAAACTCTCCTTTGCCCATAGAAAACTTAGACACAGAGCTGGTCTAATGCCTCTTTTTCAGAATGAAGTACACTGGCATAGAAAGTCACTCTTCATTTAAAGAAGTCATCACACACCTTTCATGAGTCACATCTTCTTTATCTTTTCTAATTCAGCTATATTGTTTTCAGGACTAGAACACTAGAAATGTAGAAATTCTCAAGGACAAAGGCAGACCAGAGATTTGCATAATGGCATCATGATGTTTGCTTAGTTTTCTACTCCTTTCCAGCAACTCTTTTCATTTTATGTGCCGCTTTTGTGCGCTGTTGAATCATTGGATATTTCTAAGCATTGGGCTGACTTTATCATAGAATGATCTATTATAATTCCAAGATTTCTACCTTGAGTGGAAATAACCATTCAGAGTCCATCATTATGTATGCAAAGTTAGCTTTTTCTCCCAATATTCATCACTATCAACACTGAATTTCATCTGGCACTTTATCACACCATCTCCCTGGACTGTGAAATCTTTTGCAACTCTTGTCAGTTAATTTCCATTTCACTACACTGAATAAATTAGTATCAACACACTTTGTCACCTCCCTATTCCCCTCTTTTTCCAGGTCATTTATGAGCATCTTGAACAGACAGGCTTAGCACAGGTTATTTTGGACTTCACAATTTTTTTACAGGAAAAAAAATAATTTTTTTCCTAACATTTAATTAGTCTAAGAGAAGACCTTCCCTCATGTCTCACTGCAGCTTGTCACTAGCTTTGATGCACAATCTTCCAAGAAACCTCTCTTCAGAATGCAAGTGATAAATAATTTGAAAATATTTTCAGTTATTTTATAAAAGCAAATTTATTTGTAAATTTGAATTTATTTTTCTGATTTTTCACCAAACTAATTTTCCATTAAAAATACATATGTTGATGATAATTTTCAATTCTGTTTTCTTTTTGTTTGCTACCTCTGAATGAGCTTCTGTTACAGTTTTGTACATTGTAGCACAATGGTGTCCATTTGGCCAGGAGCTTAACTTGAAGTATAGAAGTGGTTCTACTCAATTAAGAACTTCAAAAAATATTTCACAAGAATGACTCTTTTAATGAATTAGGACAAGCAGTGAGGTAATTAAAACCAAAACATGAGGTTTGCTTAAATAACAGTGGATACAAGTTCTCACTGATTTCAGTTTCTGCACATTGAATAACAGTCTATACAACATCATTATTTATAAGTCATTGACCAGTGAGATGCTGGGTGATAGTTCAGAAGACCTTTGAAACTTTACCAAAGACAAAGGCACAGCATGGTCAGCTCCCAGAACATCTAGAAGTACCAAACTAAGACCAAAGAACACAGAACTGTTTACAAGCTTCATCTTTAGCTCAATTAGTTAAGTTCTAAAACCAGCAATGCTCATGATACGGGCCTCTGTAACAGGAAACATACCAGAATTTCTTTTCCTGGATACTGCTGCGAGTTACAGCTCACTAAAGAAAGTGCCAAATCAGCAGAGAATCACAGGATTCCAATACCAGCAGGAATCCAAATAATCAAAAGATATCACTAAGAAAGCAAGGCACCTTCATTACATGAGAATCCAAAAGGATGCTGGCAGTGTAAAAGGATGATGTATGCACATAGCAGAGCAACTCAGGGAATGAGCTGCAGACAGCAATTACTCCCCTCTGGACTCATCCCATTATAACCCTGGCTTTTCATGCATGGTGAATGCTGCTAGAAGTCAAGTCCGCTTAAGTTCAAACTTACCTATTATCTGTTAAAAATGGCAATTATTCTCTAGAGGAAACCTGTCATGAACTGTTATTGGTTCAGGGGTCACTTAGCTGCTCATTAATCTTGGAAAACATATCATGTATAGGTCTCTCTCTTCCGTATCCCGCAATGTCATGGCTATTTCTTGCTTTACAAACTTATAGCTAACTCTCTATAATGAGAATAACACTCATTCAAAACACTATTTACTACCTATCTCAGCACCTCAGTTTCTCATAGTGACACTCTTTTTCTTTCTTCTTGTTCAAAATGAGGTGAAGTAAACCTTAATAACAAATAAATTGTTTCTGAAATGCAAGAAAATGTACCATTGGTAATCTGCTAAAAATTGTTGAAGCAAAGGTAAACATTAGTTTCTATGACCTTCAGGCTGTCTAATGCTGATCTTCCTTTAATTCAGTACAATTTTTACATGGGTATGCTGACACAATATGAACATGGATGCCATAACACTAAAGGATTTATACCAAGAGATTTAGGTGAACTTTCTATGACCATTATTCTTCTAGAGTTTTCAAACTTGTTTAGTTTTTCCATTTTGTACTAGCCAGATGATCTGGTGCTTTTATATTTACCACTTCAAGATTGCCAAGAAGACACCAAACGTGCATGATTTGTGAATGTTATGCTTCTTTGTCCTTTTACTTTTCAGATAAGCAGCTGAAGAAGGCTGGAAATTATGCTCCATTTTATTAATTAAAATATAAATATGATTTGTAAAATTGGACATAGAAATTTCTCTGTTTCAGTCACTGAAGCATCACAAAGGAAAGATGAATTGGAAGTACAGCTTTATGTCTCTGCTTGGACACAGCCTTTATAGTCCTAATCAATAAACAAATTGAGTTCAGTCAGCTTCCTCTCTTGCACTGTTCATGATGAAGCAAGTATCAAACTTCAGCAATTGCTACAAAACAGTTCCTTTGCAGTAAACTCGGGGGTTTTAGCAATAGAAATTATTCTGTAGTGCTTGAACCACTACAGGACAAACTAGCCTTGTCACTCAGTCCAGAACAGATAGCCTTTTCAGCTACAAAGGGGAGCTGGAAGAGCTATTCTGTTTAATGACATCAGTGTCTAAGCTTTCCTAGGGATGTGCTTTCTTTGTTGCTTTCAGACTACAGGGATTAGGTACACATTGTCCAAAATATAAACCAAATCCCTCAAATCACCAATTACCTTAATTGCTCAGTTTTCTCATTGTAAAAATGAAACATGCACTTTAGGGTACTTCAGTTCAGAAAAAAAAGGTAGCAATTCATATGAGCACCATTCAAAATCATGTAGACTGTGTAAACTGAGGGTGTACAGTCAAAAAAAAAAAAAGAAGGGGGAAAATATTTTTCATTACATAGAAAAGAACAGAGAGGAGATTTCCTTACTTTCTGTTTCTTTTGTTTTCCACAGAAACTGCAGCAAAGCAAGTCAGAACTCCAGACATGGCACCAGAACATGGCACCAGTATCTGGCCAGTTTTAAGAGAAGAACAAGTAAGGAATGAAAAGATGAGAACTCCACAAATACCCGAAGAAACAAGGCTAAACTACACTGAAGCTCAGAGAGGCAAAGATGAGGAGACAGGGTCTCAAGGATGAAGAAGCAAAAGGAGGTAATGCAGCAATGAAAAATCAGAAAGTTTTGTCATGGATTGAAGGAAATGGTATGACTACAGTTCAGTCTCCTGATTTGTGTTAGCGCTGCTTCCAGGTCTTGCACTGTTGACTGCAGGGAACTTCCCAAACTCTAATCAGTAACCTGTGCAGACCCCTCCAAGCAACACCCCCCAGCATCAGCAACCATCCAACTTAAATGCATTTTGGAAGTTCAGTTTTTCCAGGAGCAGTCAAGCAAAGAGCCTATGGCATCTCCTCGCTGTTAGCTGAAAGTCTTTATCCCTGTAAACCCTATTCTGTCTCTGAGTGTCCAACTGCTAGTTACAAACTTTTTAGTAGATATTTGTTGTTTAAGTTGCAACTCTCTTGTTGTACTGTTTTTCTTCCTATTCTAATGCAGTACATTTTCATAGGTTTCTCAGGCAATAAAATATTTTTGGTTTTACTTTTGACTTACATTTGAATTTAAATAATAATAATCTAATAAAACTTCCATAAGATCCATAAAAACTGCCATAAGAAAAGGCAAGAAGGAAAATACAATCCCGTATTATAACTTTCCATTTAAAAACATTGACATCTCCCTTGATTTTTTTTCATTTAATATTCATGAGAAAAGTAAGAGAAATTACACAAAACATTCTAAAAGTAAACAAAGTTTGAAGCGACAACATGAGCTCTTATGCCAAACTGTCAACATGTTGTGATCATCTTTGGTTCCTTCTCAAGTGCTACAAAGGGATAAGAGAACATTATGAATACAACCAAGTGTCAACTATGTCACTTCCCATTCTATCATCTTGCTCTAACTTAGAGATTTCAGTGAAAACTGAACAATTTCACAGAGTCATAGAATCTTTTAGGTTAGAAAAGACCTTTAAGATCATCAGGTCCAATGCACTTGATGAGGAATTAATTATTGAGTAACATTTAGGAAATGGTAAGATTCAATCAGGATAGATGTGCAGTGCGTTAAAAAACTACATAGATATAATTAGTCCTTCTAAAATAGAAAGGTAATGTGGTGATTCTTACTTGCAGATCAAATGGCTAAAAGGACTAAGAAGACACTTGCTTTCCTGGAAAAGCATTTAAAATTCATGTGAAAAGCAAGATTAAAATTCTGTATGTAAATACGTTTCCATCATGCGGATGGTGATTTAGGGAAAAAATTCTTTAGGCTTTAAATAACCACATTGTGTATAACAGCAGAGGAAGAAACACTTTATAAATCTCCCCTTATGAAAAACAAAAAAATTTATTTTGAGCATTTCTTACAAATTTTGTGGATTAACTCTGCCCTAAAGCACACACTAATACTTGATGCAGGTTTATATCTATCAATTCATGGAATACATTCTTCAGTTGATTTCAAGATGTGATTTTAAAAGTAGTAATGATTTTCATAGCTATTTTTGTTATAACCCTGCAGACTTAATTTTACTTATGATCTAGTGTTGATGGTGTTAATATTGGGAGTAAGAGTGATAGGTAATAAAAGGAAAAAAAAAGTAAAGATTCAGCTTTGTAGCACATTGCTATCATGTTTAGGTGATATCAAGAAATGGCATTTAGTGATTATGTAAGACAATTACATCTATGTATGTATGCTGCTAGTATATGAAGCACTCCTGAATTAATTCATTAATTTCCAACAATTTGAACTATAAATGAAATAAATTTTACTCTTTTTTTAAATCATCTTATTCTTTTCAAATTAAGAATACAAAATATTCTGATGAGATATCCTTGGAGACTGCAATTTTGCATCAGTATCTCACTGGCCACTTGAAAATCTAAGAAAGTCTCCAAATACTATTTCTCATAGTGCAGTAAGGCTTTCTCTGCACTGCCAGATATTTTGCAGCAAACATCAGACAGCATTTATTCCAGGAAATATTGCTCAGCAAACTCTGTCAAGAGGCAGCATCATTTCCCTTGCAGTCTCCAAAGCACACAGTTGCTCAGGATGCAGGTAACAGATAAACTCTCTTCCTCAATCTAGCTGTGTAACTGTTTAACAAGCCTCTCATTAGTATAGTGAAGTGTCCCAGGGTGGCAGCAATAATCACACAGCTTTAGTATCCACCAAGCAAAGAACTGAATTCCTTAGCTCCATTAACAAACTCCGATATCTAAGGCAGAAACAACAATAAATAAGAATTTTATCAGCACCTACTATAATTCTGCAATCCCACATTCTCAAATCTACAAATTCCTGAGCCAGTGCTGAGTACTGGGTTCTCTATCAGCATACTATAGAGTATGCTATAAATATTTTATCTACCTATATTTTAACTGCTGCATAGAGACAGTAGCAGTTTTGTTTAGTGTTAGCACATACTACTGCTAAGTTTAAGAGCACTCGTAGTATCTGGGTTCATGCTGAGCTCCATAAATCTCAGAGTAGACTTTGTTACTCTCAAATTTGGAAGCCACTGCTAACCATTTCAGATCTAGACTGTTACTGTCAATCACCAGTTCATGCTTGCCTCCAGACAGGTATTTTGTCTTGAATAAAATGCATCCAACACAATCTTACAGTTGTTCTGTGTGCTCCTCTTCCACAGGCTGCCCATGCTGTCCATTACTCTCCTGCTCCTTCACCCCCTACAAGCACCTGCCAAAACTAATGGAAAAGCTGTTTGATACTGGCAGTAGATACTGTACTTAAACCATCTGCAGATAAACAGCAAATACATCACATAGATAGTTCCATAGTTGCAATAGCCATTTGTCCATGATGACCAGATAAAAGTTGAAAGAAAGCAATAATTGCTAGCAAAAATACATGCTTGGAATAGAAAGAAGTCAAGGAAAATTGCGTAATTTAGCCCCAAATTGCAGAATTTCTATTGATTCTTGCAGATTTCCAGTTTTGCTAAACCTCTGCCATAACAGGGCAGTCAGTAGCAGGGTAAAGAGACTGAAATCTCTTAGCTTGTTTTCAGTCCAAAAATGTATGTAGTTATGGAAATTGCATAACCAATTATGAATAATCTATAGAATGAAAATTGTTCACCTAAAAGCCCTGCACAATATCCAGTGAATTCATTTAGGAAAATAAATTATTCTAAGTCATAAGTCATTTGCCAAGTAAATTATTCACTGTGAATTGTTCACCCCCTAGTAATCAAGGGCTAATCTGCTGTTCCTCCAAAGACCATCAGTGGAAGAATGCAAATTAATCTGGAAATTGTAATAACCATTGATTCATCTCTCTGGCATATATAACAATGAAACTTGATACTATTTCCTATTTCTTTATAAAGGCTACATTAATTTATTTGCTGAAGATCAAATCTAGAAAGCAGAAATACCCAAAAGAAAATAAAAAACAGAAAAAGGAAAAAGTTCTTGCAACAAACAGTAATATTCTGCCTAAGCAGAATTCATGCTAAACAGTTTATGCTCTTACATTTCTGTTGTGGTATTATAACCCTCTTTGCTCTCTCAGTTATTCACTCAGATCACTTACACAGCTTAAATTCTTTAGGTACTATATTGAACTAGTATTCTTTCTCAAGATTTTCAGTGAAGGAATTTGATATCTCTTTGGTTTAATTTCACTTTCACTTGAAGAGATAATTTGGGAGGCTGCTGCAAGACAAACAAAAACCAGTGTCTGAAGGCAGTTGTTCCATGCCTCTCCAAGGAGAAAGATCCCTGAGGCAATAGTATACTTGTTAAAATGATGATGAATGTTTCTCATGAAATCAAGCCAGAAATAAAGTAGCGTAAATGATTTAAGTATGCACAGTTAGGTAGTAACCTTGCACTGAAGCTGGGGTTTAGATAAGTAAACTTCTTTTGGTGCGTATTTTCTATGATTTTGTACTTAACTATGTGGGTCTAGAGGGTTCTACCCTAGCTGTAATATATTTATCTTTCCTCATCTCTCTTCACTGCTACAGTGTCCCCGCCTTCATTACGTTCCTTACTTTTATATGCAAGACATCTGTCTCCTGACATATCTTCCAGCTTACTCCACTTGATGATTCCTATTTGTCATTTCTATTTGTCCCTTCCTATCTCCCAGATTACATCTACTTCGCACAAGTTCCTATTTTGCTTTCCCCTCTACTAGCAGAGTACTTTTAATTCCCTAGAAGGGCTAGCCTCTGTTCAAACCCCTTTCCACGGCACACTAGGACATCATCTGGCAAATCCTCTGAAGGCAATGGGCACCTTGCAAAGCAGTTCATGGATTCCTGATTCATGTGCCATCACTGGTGAAAGGAAGACCCTGGAACAACATCTCCAGGCCACTGTTCCTTTTCCAGATCCTCTTGCTGAAACTCTCATGCATAGACTCCTCATGTCTTCCACTTATGTTCTCCCTGAGGCCCGACAGACTCTTTGCCTTGCCTTCCTGGTTTTGGCATGATGGGCATCAACACCACCATAAAGAAGAAAATAATGGTAAAGATCTTTCAGTGGTTCACTGTTCTCACTGAACAAATCACCACCTGAAGTTTCTGAAAGCAACGGGCTCTCAGATATGCTCTGCTTCATGCCTTTTTCTTGAGCCTACTGAATTCATTTTTGAGCCCCTGACTCTCAAAATCTGTCTTTATTTTTTTTTTCCCTTGGTTGTTACCCACCATCAGTTGCCTATTTGTTTTAAGCTTGCTCAAGAGATGATCAAGGAACATTAACACAGGAAGGGTCAAGCAGTTTGGGAAGGCCATCTCTCTTGACATCATATGCCTCGAGCTCCACCCTTATTTTATGTACCCAGTGGATTCATTGGGATAGCTACATGCTATCCCTTTTCATGTACTGCAGCAGATCCCAGTGTAGCTTCCTAGCACACAAAAATATTCATGATTTCAACTGCTTTCCTTTCCCATTGAGAGGAAAATAAAGGCAAAATTCTCAAATCTTTTGCAACTCAAAAATGTCAATAGAAGACATACTTCACCCAGATATTTCATTTTTTAAATTTTCATTTAATTTCTGATATTACTGTAAAAAGAAATACATGTTTCTAAACAATTTTTTCCATTATTAAGAAAAACTAAAATCTTAATTTGGAAAATGGCAAAGTTGGTTGTTTCCACAAATTTTAAACTTTTTCAAAACTATTTTAAACCCGGAAATTAATCAAAAAGGATCTCCCACAAGCAGTTTAAATTCAGTCCAGTCAATATTTCCGAACTGAAAACCATTTAATCAAAAATTACTCTGATCTAATTTATCCTGTACGTTATTCATGATGTTTTGATATGTAGTTCTTTTTAAGTAATTTTTTTCAATTTGCTTGTTCCAAAAACTTGGTATTAAAAACTTTATATGAAAAATTCATTAGAGCACAATGGGCCTCTTATATTAGGTTTCTATTTGCATAATTTCGCCAAGATCAGGTGATGTTCAAATAGTCCAAAATTTTCAAACCTTACCTCTAACACTAAAGACAGCAAGCTCTACACTTAAAAAATCCTGAGAAACAGGAAAAAAGTCATTCTTTATTACAGTTCACATACTGAGTTAGGTGAAAGCTTAACGAGTTAACACTAGTGCTTTGGAGAACTGAAACATAAATTAAAGCTTAGCTTTATAAACTCCGCTCTTCTGAAAATCAGGTCCTACAAAGGGATCAACTCCAAATACAGACAATTCAGGAAGGTAGAACTAGCCAATTTCAGCTTTTTAGACTGTAAAATCTTGCAAATAGAGTTTGAACAGAATATATAAATTGTGTGTATGTAAACACATGTCTACAAAATCACAATAAGTAACAGCATAAAATCTTTCTGACTAAGCAAGCAGCAATTTAACAAACCACTTCAGTGCTGAAATTTCATTTTAAGAAAAATAACATTTTTGCTGAGGTAAGGCACCACGTTACTGGTTTATATAATGAATCCTAGGTTTTTTCAAGATAAAGAAACAGACTTGTTTGTCTTTAATTGAAGAGAGAGATTAAAAATTCACATGCATAGATATCTACAAAACTATACAACTTTTCATATAAATAAAATTTCCTTAAACAAAAAATGGTATGCAGAGCCACTTGCATTTAACATGATATGTATTAACAAAACCTTTTTCTAATTAAGTTAATTTCAAACAGTATGAAAGTAATCTGAAGGAAACACTGCTACAGTTCATAGCTAGATATTACTGGTTGTTTATGAGTTAATTATAACTTTGCTTTTTATCTCTCCTCTGTATATTGGTTGTTAAAATTAGAGGCTGCTATCTATAGGCTAGACATCTGGAATATGAACAAATAAACTTCATATCCCCTAGTGCGAATCAATGTGATGACATAACCTGTTTCCTAGGATTGTTGAAAAACGTTGCTAAATTAAAAGCCCTCAAAATAAATCTAACCTATTACTCTGTTTTCTGAATTTCAGGACTGCAATCTACATCTGATGGGCTCTTCTTCTTTCATCAAAACCAAACAGCTTCTGAGCAGAGTAATTTTATGTAATGAAAAATAAAGCCACCTCCTTTCCTAGCCTCTTGTTTTTTCATCCTGACATTTAGCAATAGCAGCTGAGTTTTCACAAGGATACAGCTGCCAAAGCCTTGTACTTACATTTCTCTGCAGAAAGAGCTGCAGTTCTTCATATAGTTCATAACATCTGTGACACAGCTGCAAGGATCTCTTCAAGTGCCTTGCTGATTTCTTTAAGTAGCAAAAGCCAGTGCCCACCATGCTATATTGTTTTCCTTCGTTTATGACAGTGATAAGTGAGGCCTTACAGCAGGAGGACCATTCATTCTGCACTATTAGAGACAGCCTGTATTTGATACTTAATCTTCCATGACCCATAAGCATTGAAGGGGTTGCTAAGAAGTATTTGGTCAGGTAAAAGGTATATATTTGAGCCACAGACATGCAAAAGAACATGGAGGACAAAAATGTTTTATATAATGAATAAAATGCAGCAGAGTCAGGTAATAAAATAACAGAATAAAGGCATACTGACTTGGAGGCACATCCTTGCCCAGAAAATCTTCCACATTCTTTGTGGCAAAGCCACAGAGACGGTCAGTCTCAGGAATAAGAACAAACAGCCTCTCACAGACAGGCTGCTTGACCCAAGGGTTGCAACACTAATACAAGATACGAGTAAAAAAAATCATGTCATGTTTTATATTAGTCCATTAGTGTCTAGTTTCCTCTGGATTGTCAATAATCCTCAGAGAAATAGACTTTCACAAAACCAGCCACAGGGTTAATCCCTCAGGAATGCATTGGTCTGGCAGAGTAGCAGAATAGGACAAGCCAGAGGCAATAGCAATACTGTGTGAAAGCCATGTCTGTATATCTGGGATATACAAGGAAAGTTTCTCTCTTCGTTTTCCTTTGCTCACTTCTTTTCCACCAGCAAAGGAAAAGTTATTTTAGTCAGGAGAGGGTATCAGGAGAGAGGAGTTCTCTAATGCAGCCCCCTGTTCAAAGCAGGGTCACTTCTGAGCTCAGACCATGTTGCTCAAGGTTTTATCCTGTTGGGTCTCATAAACCCCCAAGGGCAGAGAGCACAGTTGTCCTGGACAGTCTTATGCCATAAAAAGGCTTTTATGTCCAGTCTATACCTCTCCTCTTTTGGTTTATGCTCATTATCTCTCAAAGACCTTGTGTCCATCTCCTCATTAACCACCACTTAAGTACCAGTAAGCTGTTGTTAGGTCCCCGCAAAAGCCTCTTTTCCACTAGGTGGTGAACAAGTCTCAGTCCCTCAGACTCTTCTTGCAGGGTAAATGCTTAAATCTTGAATGTCTTGGAGGCCCTCTGCTGAACACACTCCAGTTTGTGTCTTTCTTTAGGGGAACCAAAACTGAGCACAGTGAGACAAGGTCTAATTAATGAGCGTTGAATAAGGGAGGATGAAACCTTTTCTCAATCTACCACTCATACCTCTGTTTTTGCAGTCCAGGAGGCCTCTGCACATGCTAAGCTGCCCACCAGGACCCCAGTGAGCTGCTCACCAGCCAAGATCACCCCCATCATCCAGGGCTGTGCTGGGCATTTCTCCTCCTTGAACAAATATGAGTCCAAACACTTTACTCAAATGGATACCCGAGACCACCAGCAAGTGGAGGAGCTGAAACTCTTACAATAGCTGTCTGCCCAATAAAATCATTGATTGTCAGCAGGGCCAGAGGAGTGGGAGCAGCTGCTGTGGCTGTCAGACAGTGACTGGCTCTGCTGCAGCCATAGCAGCAATAGCCACACAACCAGGTCCAATCTCCAGCCCTACACCTTCTAGTCCAGGAAAACAAAGCCAAGTCCAGACAGCAATTCAAAGACTTGCTTAAGGATATCAAAGAAGTGACAGTGGCAGTTTCAATAAGCAGAGTCCAATGAGCTGCTCAGGGAAAAAAACAATCATCTTGTTAGCCCTTAATCCGACAAAAGCAGCACAGAGCCCATCCTGAGAGCTGAACATGATTAACAGTTATTCTAAGGTACCTCTGTGTAATCAGAAAATGCTCTGACAAGAATTCCAGGAGGAGATTAGGGTCTTTTCTCTGCCTGCAAAACAGGTAAGTCTGCCTTCAATAAGCTCAGTAAGGGAAACACCTGTTTTGCAAACAGGCAAGGGCTGGCCCTGCCCATACTTCATTCTGTCTCTGCAGCCAGAAGCTGTGGTTGGAGTTTTCCTAGTGGCAAATCCCCTAACTTGCCCTATGAAGAAATGGGACATGTTGGTTCAGACCTAGTGTTACACCCTTCACATGCACACACACAGAACAGCTTGTGCCTGCTTAGCAAGCAGCAGACAGGCAATGGATCCCTCTTGCTTTTACGTAGACACAGGACCACAGCCCTGCCTCTTCCCTTACTCCACTGCTTCCTCCCAGAACATTTCAGTGCAGCCCAGACCACGGGTAGCAGCAAGGGCACAGCCCTGTAAGGAGGCACTTGCACATGGATGGCATAAGCATAAGGAGGTGGCAGCAGCACTGAGCCCAAGGAGCTGCTTCTCACCTCTGCAAACCAGTGCCCTGGGAAACTCACCCAGCCCAGCTGCCTCTGAAATACAATTTACAGGAGCCCCTGTACAGCTGCCTGGTCAAGTTTATTTTGTTGCTGCAGCAACCATTTTCTCTGGCTCCACTTGGCTCTGTCACCTACTCCATTGCCTCTAAAAAGAGATTTTTTGGTAGGGAAGGGTGGGAGGAGAAAAGCTCCTATAGAAAGGGAAACCTGTGGGGGGAAATATATTTAGATATATAAAAACTGTACAGCCAAAAAGATTCTAAAGGCATTTTTAAATAAACAATCACTTGAGCATTCAACAATGAACCTGGAAGAAACTAGGAAGGAAAAAAAACCAAGGTCAACATAAACCACAGCATTTTTCCATTTGAGGGGTTTTTTTCCGAAAGACAATGCCATTTACTTTATCACTGCACTACTCCAAGAGAATTAGTTTCTTTTCTTTCTATATATTGCTTAGCCAGCTGACAAAGCTAGTAACAGATTTCAGTAGCAAAATTTTGCATATGTGTTTTACTCACTAAAGATTGAAACAACACTGCGTAACTCCCTACAAGCACAGCAATCATTTACTGTCTTTTATTTAATGATACCAACAAATGAACCTTTGTTAAAAGCTGGCTTTCATAAAAATAAGGCAATTTTTTGACTTGGTAAATCAAAAAGATGAAAAAAACCCACAAATGAGGTAATAAACAATTACTTTCAAAGAACCAATTATCAGTTTAGTACTTTACATAATAAGAAAAGATGATGATGCAAATACAGTGTAGCTGCATCTGCAAGATGTGATTTAATTGGTAGAATGAATCAACTAGAGAAATTACTTTAAAAATCCAAGATTTTGTAAGTTTAGGGAGAAGGTCTCCTTTCTCATTTAATGGGAAATATTATCACTATTCTACTCTCATTCTACAGACAAAATGTCACTGATGTCTACTGAAAGTCGGTGAAAGTCTCAAATATGTCACCCATTCACCTTGCAGAGCACTAAGGTTTTTGCCCATCCTACCACTGCACACATCCAGGAAGAGTCTGGCTCTGTCGTTTCTATAGCTAGGCAGCAATTACCCTTTCTCACAGAGGGCTTGAGTCAGATATAATTTCTCCCTCCCCAAGCTAGTTCACCTATAGCAAATCCTGAACCAAGTTTTAATATTCCTCACACTAAGTCATGAACTAGCTGGTACAGGATGCACGCAAGCACTTCTTCAGTGAGCCAGGTACTATTCTTGTGTTTAACATCATGCTTGGCCAATTTGGAGTAGAACTTTTCCCATATTTCAGCACAGAATTGCTTCTATCCAGTGAACCTTCTATTTTGCATCAGTTTATAATGCAACAAATACAAAAATACAAATGTGATCCATGCGTGCAACTTTTCACTGTTTATTCACTGAAATCAAGCACATGATAATCAACCATGTGAGATGACTGTGACTGAGATTCCTGGCCCCCAAGTCCTTGAGCAATAACAGTGATCTATACCATAGAAATTCCCATCCTGAAACTTTTCTATGGCTTTTTGAAATTAGTGTTGGGGTTTGTCTGTTCTTGAATGTTTTTTTTTAGTGATTAAATGAGTATTTGGCATGGGGACAGGAGCACCTGACTGCCAAAGATATCCTGACAAATTGCCTTAACAAAGAAGATTGCTCACCAGGGAGATGAGCACAGTTTTAATGTCTACTTAATCCTTGTCTCTTTATTGAAACTTGAAAGACAATAATTAGTGCAAAATGAGATGGTAATTTTGTGATTTGGACACCTGTCCACTACAAATTTAAGTCTGTCGTTTCACACAGACCAGACAAAAGCTCTCAGGTGATAACTCCAGCCAGACAGTGCCAACTCAACCTGGGACATAAATCAATGCCCTAGAGGTGAAACACTTCAAATACTGTTACTGTGTTACTAAGCAATCCATTCTGCCACCTTAAGGATCCTTGAGAGTTGTAAAAACCAAGGCAGTAACACAGCCTAGACTGAAGAACACATTTTCACACATCCTTTAGTATCCCATACTGATCAGCTTATTAACATTTTCTGCACGTATCAATAGAGAAATAAATATTTGGCCATCCAACTGAAAAAGAGTTCACAAAAATTAATGGCAGCTATAAAAATCTCATCACTTTTTTTAAACTGAGTCTATTCTTACCATAAGCTTTGGAATGTGACAGCTATATGTGCTGTACACAGGATAAAAAATGCACAGTAGCATAACTGCAGCTCCAAGAAATGTCACAGGACGACTTTTTTGTTGCTTTTGGTTTGTTTTGTTATTTATTTGGGGGGGGGTGTTGTTTGTTTGTTTGTTTGCAGAACACTGCATATGCAGAAACACAACCAATTCATTAATTTATCTTGAATAAATCAAATTGTTTAAAACAATTATCTGCTTCATTTTATAATTTTTTCAAGACTATTTCACTTCATATAGGGTAACCCATCTAGGGTTTTTTACATTTAAAATATTCACAATCAAAGTATTTCCTTTTGATTCAAAACACAGTAGTTTCTAATTTTTAGTTGAAAACCACAATATTTTGGTTTGTGATTCTTTCAACACATTTTGTATTTTCAGTAGCCCTGGACAACCAATCTTATGCCAAGTATTCCTCATTCTCTCTGTAGTACAAATTACCCACCACCTACCTCATTATTTATTTGTTAAAGACCTTCTGCTTTGACAAGCTCAAAGAACCACAGCCACCCAGTCAAAGGTAAGAAACACCCACTAATTTGTATGCCTTGTAAAAAAAATTAAAGCTACTCTTTATATTCTGAGTATAGTGTTTGAAGGTATTATTACTCATTAATAGTCAAAAAAGAATAATTAAATATTGGAAAATAATTCCAGAACTTGAATTTCATGTTAAATTGAACATGTGACAGGAATGAGCCCTATTCTAATATACAGTAAGGTTCTTTTGTTCATCAATATAAATAATAATAACAATTTACATGTAGGATAATTTGAATTTTCAGACCTCATCTGTAGCAGTAGTCACCAGTGTGCTGTTGACGGGCATGGTCATGTAAGAGCTCAGAATAAGCTAACAGACTTTCCAGCTTCTTCCTCTCTGGTTCCTCAGGTCACGTCAAAAGCAGATTGCTCTGCAGACTCATGGAAAGAGTAGCCAGGGCACCTCATACTCTGCCTTTCTGGCTTTTCTCCCTTTCACCCTAGAAACCCCCAACAAGCTCAGCTGTTTTCCACATGTAATGGTGTGACTGTGATTGCAGAAGCTGCACTTCTCAGTTTTGTTCCACAACTTTTAATACTGCTTGGGGAGATATCAGCATTCCCAAACCAGTTAACCAAAATTTACTTATAAATAAATATATATATATATATAAAAATTATATATAAATAATCTCCTTGAGTATTTAGAAGATATTTATTAGGACAATGTTCTGGAAGAAATTAAGATAGATAGGAAATTATAAGTTTTCACATCAATTACTAAAATTTTGGAAGGAAAGGAGGAAGATGAAGCCCCAAAGAAAATAAGTGAATTTCAATGGTATCTGTGTGTGCTAGGGAACGTGAGAGTACTGTTATCACATTAACTTTAAATTATGATTATGGAAATACATTTTTAACAACAACTGGTATTTTGTTGATCTAGTGTGACATAAACATTCTTAAAAACAAAATGTAGGCACAACAAAGGAAAATTAAAAAACTGCCCAAGTTTTCAGATATGAAACTCAGATCTGAAAATCTCTTACTTCACTTAGAATTTTATCACAAACGAGGTAATTTCCACACTTTTGCTTTTCACATTAATACCACCCAAATTTAAAAAAAAAAATGGGAGTATCTTGTAATTTTTTTACCCAATACTTCATTTTGGCAGCCATCCATTTAAATCCAGTATTAAGTGGAAAAAAAAAGACATGGATTAAGGAAAACCTACAGGAAAATAATATTGTTAGGTAACTATGCTACTGAAATTATCTCATCCTTGATGTTAACTTTTTTACCTCATACATACTCATTTTATAAATTTTTTCAACCGTTATTCTATATCAAGTAATTTAAATAAGTATGTTAGGAAAAATCTAATTATATTTGTCAGAGTCACCATAATTTGTTACTATGGCTTTGTATATTCCCAATTTGACTTGTCCCAGTTGTGGAGCTGATTTTTTGGTGTCACTGCATTATTGTCACTGTTTTGTCCTCACATGCCTATATATATGTGTGTGTATATATAGTCTCCATTTTACACACATAGGCACTTAAAAATCACTTAAAATTAGGTCAGTTTGTATGTTGTTTCCGGCTTACAGATATGGAAAAAAACCCTAAATGTAAAGAAATATCCTTTAATTTATGCTTCACCCATTAAACCACCTTCCTGTCTACACTCATCAAGGTGATTCATTTGGATACCTCTCAAACCAGTGACTTCAACTTTCTGTGTATCGAAACCAATGACATCCTTACCAGTATTTCTCCTTTCCAAAACAGTACTGAAACAATCTTGTCTAAACACTGAAGTAGTCAAACCCTCAAATCATTACAAACACAGTTCTTGACTCAGATCCCACTGGGAAATGTTCAATTTTTCACAGAAAAGACAAGACTAGAAAGCTACTAGATGTTGTCGTGTCCAAAGAGGGAACCAGCTGTACTTGTCATTCTTCAATGGCTCTACCTCAGTCCTTTCTTCAGCCTCCCTTAGATAAAATGCCTTGCTGAAGACCAGTGAAACTAGTGAAAATAACTAGTGAAAAATAAGCAAATACCCTGAGTTCTGTTTTAAAAAGATATTTTTGGAATTTCTGTTCATCACATCCCAGAAAGCCTGGAAAAAAAAAAAAAAAAAAAAAAAAGAAAGAAAGAAATCCTTCAAATCTACACTCTGCGGAGAGGATTGCACCCTCACTGCAGAAGAGATTTGCAAGTGTACTGCTGCAGACACACACTGCAGTAAAATCTTGCCAGTTAACAAAAGAGCTTCGTAGCCTTGACACATACACTGGGGTTTTATTACAATGTTGCAAATTAATCCTTTGCCCAGGAGGCGTTCGTGGCCCTGCCTTTAAAATTATGCATGTTGTGAAAGGAAATGTTTAGATTATTTAAAGATGCTATCAAGCAAATTAAGGCTATTGCTGAATGTTTGCTTTGCACTGTCAGACACCAGCCGGCTTCACCAGGACTATCTGCTACAAATAGAAAGGAAAATGCAGGACAGCAAATCATCCAAAATTACTATTTATAAGAAAATACTGAATTGAAACATTTTTAATCTTGAATAAGACACATAGATCTCTGAATGCACTAAAGGTCACAAGATTCATACTCCCATGCATCTTTTATCATATCCTTACAATCTGGCTTAATAGTGGAACAAGAAATTTTCATGATAAAACATTTCCTAAGATATAACTTAGTTAAATAAATGCACAGAATTAAAAAAAAAAAAAAACATTCTACTGTAACTTACACGAATAATAAATCTAATGGAGGCAAAGTCAAGTCTCTTAATTTTCCAGGCAAGGAATTAGTCTGACATTTATTTGAGAGAGGTCTCATCCCGAGAAGATCACACAATCTGTTGCACCTTATGGTTTTAAACAAAGTTATGAGCCCTGATTTTATCTCAGTCCTAATAAGACCATCTCCCTTCACACCATCAGTTTTAAAATAGAACAGTTCAAAGAAATCAATGGGTAGCTCTACTTAATAATTAACACAGCCAACAAAAATTCAAGCACTGCACATTGTACTGCTGCTCTAAGACATGCAATAAATGGTGGCTATTATCAATCACAATAATTAGACTTCCACAGCATAACCCTATATTGATCTGTATAAAAGACCCTATTTGGTGTATTTATTGTTATTTGTTTTAAATAATTTTCATGACATATCCATTCCAAGCAAAACAGAAGGCATAGCTTCTGCTATTTGTTTTCATTAGTGCTACAACATAACATGCAATTAATTTCATTCTTTGGTGCAAAATAACTACATGTGTTATTAAAAGTATGAAGATTATAGATATTTTATATTTCTTGCATAGCTAAAAGTTGATACCTCTGCTATTTCAACATGGAATAGATTTTTTAAAATGAAATGGAGAGTTTTATTTATATGTTCATTGTGGAAAAGTTGTTCATGGGAAGAGAGGTGACACAGGGGGTTAAGTGCAAGAGCTCTTCTGAAAATGAGCTTTACATTCTCATATAGCTAATCCAAAGGAAGTCAGTGAGCTTCAGAAGAAAACATCAATTTGTCACAACTGATAGCCTGTTTCATAGATATATCTTACTGAAATAAGAGAAGGTTATTCCAGGGCAAAACTGTCAGTTACATGATGAAACTCCTACACAAAAGAAACACCTCTCAGTTGCCAATAGGGTCTGTCTAATGAGTTACAACAGGAAGCTAAAAATGTTGTAAGGCATCTAAGATCAAGTGAATAGGTCTAACGCTATTTTTTTTTAATGTGACAAAAATTAAAATGTTTCTACCCCTTCTAGAGTTACAATCTGTCATTATGAAAAAAGTAAAGTTTAACATGGATATTGAAATTTTCGAATTCAGGGTGTAATTCTTGGTTATTCTACAAAAACAAATTATTTGATAAGGAAAAGCAGGAATTTCAAGAAGGAATTTTTTACGTGTGACTACATTTTTAAATTAGCATAACTAGTTCCTAATAAAAGAATCATTTGATCAAATAATAGAAAAACTTGCAGTCTAGCAATGCCAATGCATACTACAGGGAGACAGGGAGTTACACACACTTTTATGCAACTTCTTATCATACCATGAAACTGTGAGATTAAACAGAAAACTGTTAAAAAAGTTATTACAATTTTTTTTATTAAGAAGTTTTGAACATTTTTAATATTTATTATTATTTACTATTAACTCGTTTAACTTCAGGTATGTATTTGGACCTTTTGAAGTCTGCCATCAGCTTCACCAAGTTGAACATAATGTTTATTCTCTAACAGTGGCAACACAGGATATTACTCAGAAACCTGAGGAATGTTATGTTTCTTCCTCTCCTAAAACAGTACTTGAGATCTCATTTTGCAACTTTTTTTTAACTCATTTTCATTTCATTTCATAAGCTAAACCATAGAGTTTATAGTAACTAAGGAGCAATCTGTTGTACAATTGTCTTGCTTCTCAGTAACTGCATTGAGCTGGCTGATATTTTACACATACCTTCATGCATAAAGACAAACATCAGTCAGAAATAAAATCCCAAGACAGTAAATATCTATCAAAGCTATAAGAAACTGGAAATGGAGCCCCATGCAGGACTTATTAGGGATTCTGACAATAGGAAGGAATAGTAATCCCATTAATAAAATATACACATACCCATTGTATGATACATTCATTATTTATGATTACTGAAACTAGTTCATGTAGAGAATCAAGCTCTGTAACTTTAAATGTCCTTTTCTGTGTTCTTTCTCTAGCCTTCATAGAAACACTTAACTCTCCATGAGATGTGACATGAAATTTCACAGGGAATGGCTTGTTTCGCGGACAAGTGGTTGATGTGAGTTATAGATCAGGCTTGCAATGAAAGCAAACTTCAACCTTAACTGTGCAATAGCTATAACTGTTCCATAATAAGAAAAAAAGATTAAGTCTTGGTACACTGTTTTGTCACTCTTGCACCTGGGAGCTAGCAAGAACCTAATGCACAATCCAGTCAGAATAAAGCATGCTAAGAAAATTGAATGAATATGGGTTTCTAACCCTTCTAGGGGACAGATTTGTCAGATGCTTCTTTCTCTTAGTATTATTTTGGAAAAAGGTATTTTAAACAATTGGGGTGCAAAACCAATACAGAGTGCTGCAAAGGTGGCTAGTACAAAGCAACCTCCACAGATTTACACAGAGATCATGGTGCAGTTAAACAGAAGAAATACTGAATACTGAATTACACTGCATATTCAGCAAATGGATTATATCTGTCTCTTGGTGGTACTTCAGCAATTATTAAAAAAACTATTTTCTTAGATATTTGACATTTTAAAAGAATTCTAACTTGAAATTGCTTATGTGTAATGAAAATAAAGTCATGAGAAATAAACAACTCAAGACATACTCTGTATAAGGTATAATTATACACTGTATAATTATGCACCCTGCATAATCCCAGCTTCTGAGCAGTTATTTTTCAGCAGACCAAGCATTAATCCCACTCTACTACCAAAGGCTTTGTTATTTTAAAGTTTGCGTTAGTGGGATGATGAGATACCAAGTTGCCAGTTATCACTATTACACCTCCAAAAGAATGAGAGAAACAATGAACGGCTCTCAAATGCGTTGGAAGGCATTATTAACACGCAAGAATTAGCATTTTACTGATAAAAAACTAGTATTACTAACAGTCTCCAAAGTATTCTGGTCATACAAATTTTGCATTTCCATAGCACAAGTTATCATGCTTTAGATCTCTTCCTATTAAGTCATGCCTGATGTCCCGTCCAAAGCAACATCTGCTTGCTGAAGAAAGGGGTATATAGTCTTACTGCATCAGTAAAAATAATTTTAGGAGCAGCTTCTCCCATAATCATTTTTAGGTGGCATGGAATTAACAAGTCAGAAATGTGAGAGATGATCTATAGAAAACATTGGATTTTGTACCACTTCAAACAAAGTTTGAGAAATGTGGTGATTTTCTTTTGGTTGCAGAAAGAAATCTGAATAGAAATGATTGGATTTCTCATGTCTCTAACTGGTAAATTGCATTCTTTTCTATTCTGAATAGTTTTCTTTTGCCATAAGATTAAGAGACCAGATAGTTTCATTACCTCCTTTAGCATATTTTGTGTGTCAAGAACATATTTAAAAACTGCAGTCAGAAATAAAGCTGTTCTTTGAATTGGCTAAACTCTTTCTGACTATAAAAAAATGAGTCTACCAAAAAATAATTATTTTCTTCAGTATTACAAAATAATAATGTTCACAGAAATTCTTTCAAAACATTTAGTCAGGAGTTGTGATTTTAAAAAATTAATCTTATTTACAGTACTTTATAAATGATGATCCCACAAAATCTCATAAGGATCTTGTATAATTCAAATGGGGTCAATAAAAATGAGCAATTGAAAGATGGAGTAGCAGACTTCAATTGTGAGTGAAGATAAATATTTTGCTTTGTTGTTAGGAGTTACTATATTGATCTTAACAGATATAGAGGTGTCCTGGGTACTGCAAAGCACAACTGGACCCCTTTTGTGAGCACCATATACTTTATTTCCAAAAATGCAGACTGGCTGACCTTGAGATGTCATGTCCAGATGCACAGTCCTCTTGTCATAAAAGGAAGACAATGATTAGAGGGTGGAGGTACAACTTTTATTGCGTTAGTCAGAAGGTGTTTGCAGAAAAATATTTACTTGTAGCTGAATATTATTTTATAAAATATCTTTTGAATATACATCCACAAATGGATCGGAAAAAGCTTCTTTCACGTAGCCAATTTCTTATGTGTTGTAACTTAGGCACATTAGATTTTAAGAAGATTAATTACCTAAAAACGCAGACAGCTTGCAGGTTCCTGCTTGAACCTCCCAGCAAGGACTTAGGCACCATTTAATCAACTTAGACAAAATGGGCCACCCACAAAATTCCTGCGTCCAATTTCCTACCATTCCTTAGAGAGCAAATAACCAGGAAGTACCAATTCTGGGTTCCAGTCTCGGCTTCCAGCACATATTATTCAGCAATAGTCTTATGTGTAAACTTTCTAAGAAGTGGACTGGATCCTACTGTACTTCACTTCTACTTATCTGAGTTTCATTGCTGGGTTACTGTCTGGATTCCGGTCCCTGGAAAAGAAGACTTAGATCATGTAAAATACCTAAAAGACTGGAGAGTGAAAAGGGTTAGTAATAGACAGCAGATGTAATGAAGAGCACAGCACAAGACAGCGCAGAGATTTAACAATCTCTTGAATCCAGTCTTTCCTATGGCAAATCAGAACCTGGCACAGCCGTCAGATAAATAAATGTAATAACAATGTTGAACTTATTAATTAAGTAGTAAAGTTCATTTTGTACACTTTCTTACAACTTCTGGGATTATCAAAGAACAAGTCATATCAGAATGGTGGCATGAAGCCACTATATTTACCTCGTATTTTTGGTCAGTAAGGCTGGATGATACAATACTTCCAGATATGGCATACCTTATACCATATCAGTAGTGGGACTTGTTTCAAAGGGCACAAAAATTTTCTGCATAAACAGTAAAAAGCTAATCTCTCTTACACTGAGCTCCAACTAATATCTAATATTATAGAAAGATGGAATTTATTAAGGATTTATCATTAATGAAAACTGCTTTATCAAACTGCCTGTAAATAAGGGAACTAAAATGATACGATGTCAGTAAGCAGTATAATATAATTATTTAAAGTTCAGAAACATCATACAGATCAGCAAAAGAAAAAAGAATATTTTAAAACTTTCATAGTTTTTACTTTCAAATTTATGTATTAAAATGCTTAAAAAGCAGGAAAACAGAATGCACTACAGCCATCTACCTCTTGATCCTTTACAAAATCCATCAGAAATAAAATTATTTTCTGAAATCCTTTATTTAATCTGCGAACAGAATATTATAAAACTCCAAGTATTTCAGTAACAAAACAGCAGAACCCTAAGGATACTGTAAATTGAGACAGAACAATGAATTTCCATTACTAAAGGTAGGTGTTAATTCGATTTTTGACTTATAAGAATGTTACCTGCTTTTTAACACATTTTAATTTTTTTATATATAATTATCTATGCATTGGTGATCTTTTTAAAATACTTCATTCTTTGCTGTGATTTTTACATTTTATAATTTTATTTCCAATATATTAAAAAAAAAGGCTTATTTCCAGGGATATCCAGCTTATTGTTATCGTGTTTGCAGTCCATTAAAAT
Source organism: Campylorhamphus procurvoides (assembly GCA_013396655.1). NCBI lineage: Eukaryota > Metazoa > Chordata > Aves > Passeriformes > Dendrocolaptidae > Campylorhamphus > Campylorhamphus procurvoides. The sequence goes on from WBMV01000441.1 coordinate 273,579, forward strand.
TACCCTCGTAAAATTCCTAAGGACTTACTCAAAGCCTATGCTTAAAACCCATTGAATCCACATCTTCCTTAATTTATCAAACAACTTCAAAGAATGTATAACCTTTTCTTCTTCTTGGAGCACTTAATTACAAAAATTTGACGAAGGAAGAAGTTGGCACATGTTATCAGAGAGATGAAGACCAAAAGTTGGCTTTTTTGTTTTTAATCTTTTTCTCTATGCCTTGACAGAAGCTTGACACTGCATAGTTCAAGTGGGATGCGCTTACTTTGTCAGAAAAAAAATCAAAGAATTATCACAATAGCAGAAGTTTTGAACTATTTAGACTAAATAATAAAAACAGATTTGACTGAAGAAGGTACACAATATTTCCCTGACATCCCCTCATTGCTTAAGAGGCACATGAACAAAGTCAAAACTGCTGCAGTGAAAGCATGTCAATACTGTTTGCAAAGGGCCTCAAAATCGGGAGCCCTGCCGTGCCCTCCCTCAGTGGCCTCTCCTATCCACAGCCCCCAAATCTGAACAGAATGGGACAGAAATTGCTCCTTAGGACAAGAACAAGTCAACATTTAGGCTTCTCACATGCTCTGTTCGCCATAAATTCACTCAAACTGGGATATCAAGGTCTTCTCTTTATATGCTTAAAAAAATAAGAATTGTGCCTTTTAAATTGAGTTTCTCTACACTAGTAGGCCCCAGGAACATATCAAAGCTGTGTTGAAAACACAGATTTACTTTTTCTTTGTGGATTGATAGAGCAAGGAGAAAACAGGACTTTAGAAATTAAACTAGAATATATAGTACCACTGAGGGTCAAAGAATGTACCTCTCTCTTTCACGCATATCCATTTTTCTTTTGTCAGCCTCCCACTATTATTAAAGACTGTGAAAAACATAAGAGGATATTTAAAATTTGAAGTGAAAGGCTGGAAATAGGATAGAAACTGCTCTGTGTTATTCTCTTCTTTAAAAAAAAAAAGAAATAAAATTCATAAATATTCACATAAGTTGGGGAGGTTTTGTGGTTTACAGAAAGAGCCACTGAGTGACCAATATTCCTGTAGGGTGAGGCCTCTGCAGTCGTGAGTGCCATGTTCATAGCACCTCTGTCCATCCATGCCATCTAATATCAGGTTCCCGTGCTTCTTAACAGAGCTTCCAGACCAAAAGCAATGGTTGGCACTTTGTAGTCCCTAGCACCAAGGGATGAAGCCTGATGGCTACCAGCATCAGTGCTTTCCACTCACCCCATAACTGCTTCACTCTGCTCATCTGCTATACAGAGAACCTGACATGCCCAAGGCCCTGCAACATAAATGTATTGCTGGAGTGTTTAACCTCATTCAACCCAGCCTCCCTACAGTCAGGTACATATTGCAGAGGGATGCAGAGAGCAGTTTCTCTATTTTTAAAGCTGCTGGTCCAGTCATTATCAAAGTGCGGTCAGTTTCAGCCACCTTCTCATAGATAGAAATTCCTTTGTATTTCCTTATGAGCCAATTACTAGAATTGATAAATCATGATACTATCTATAAATACTAATGAGAATATGTCAGTCAGCTTCTGCTGAAGAGTGTTATTTGTAAGAGGCTGGTCTCTAAACATCAGGCTGATGCAGATTTATACTGTGGGACCTCCATACATACTCTGCAAGGTATAATGTTTAACCATAAAATCACTTCTCCTTTGAGACATCAGAATCCCTGTACTACAATCCAGTGTCTGTTCTCTTTCAAGGGGCATCCAAAACCACTGAAAGTCCACTGAGTCCAGTTTAGATTAGAATAGGAGGGAAATTTTCCGCAGGCGCACTTAGAGGGAGTCAGAGGGCAGTGGGGGTTTAACACTGTCAGTGTTTAGGTCCAGACAGTTCCGCTGTCTCTGTGCATTTAGGGATGCTGTATTTACTAACCAAAGGTATGTTGGCACAGATCTGAGCAGTCCCACACAGAGGTTGCTCAGGTTAGCACGGACAAAACTAGCCCAGGTACCAGAAGGCACATAACTCTCTAGCACAGCACTCCATGAGTAGTTATATCAAATTTCTCAGTAAAGCAGCTAGATGGGCCATGAAACGCACTTACTGTATGGCAGCTGGCATCTCTTGGGCACATCTGCACAGCAACTCACTGCTTTATAGGTATGTCTTTACAAGACACAACTTGCTAACTTGGAGAATTAGTGTTCTTTCCCTGACTGGCACTACCACCTCTAGTATTTCTGTCTCATTTTTGGACTCCTGTTAGAGGTTCAGAGAACTCTTCATGCATTAGGACTGACAACACCATTATTTACCTCATGTCCAGAGAATTATTCAACAGATTCTTTATATAAATGCTCGGATCTTTCCCTACAAAATCCTTTAAGGTGACCTTGCAAGGTCTTCTGCAGTTGTTTTCAGTCATAAACTCTTAGCTGGAAGATACAATCACATGCTGTGATTCCCTCAAAAAGAAACTCCTCTGATCCTGTTAGCATCAATATTTCCTTCAAAAAGAAGACAAACCTCCACTTTCTTTATTGTCTCAGGAACTATAAACTCCATGAAAAAAAAAATCCTCAACAGACTGGAAAACGAAAGAAAGGCTACTTTTCAAGAGTGTTAAAAACTGATACTCAAAACTTTTTTTTTTTTTTGTCAAATATCAATTAGGGCACTGATGCTACCAGTAGACCAAACCCCAAAAAATGGCATTATTTCAATATTCAGAAAAAACAACCTACACTATTTATAAAATTAAAGAAACAAAAAGAATGATAAGCTAGAAGAGTAAATCTCAATGTGCTTCTGGAAGAAATAGACCAGCTCATGGAAAGGGAGAAATTAGAAATATTTTTTCTTCCTTAATATTTGATCCAATAAATGCAAAAAAAAATCATTAATAACTTCCTACTTATTTCCTCTTGCCTATAATAATAAGACTCCCAACTCCTACAGCAGTGCTTTACAAAAACATTGTCATGAGGCAGGTTTATTTTCAATAGAGCATTACCACACTATGATGCAGAAATATTTGTTTGGGGCTTTTAAAATTATTATATATCTTTTTTATTAAAATTACTTACAAAATTAGTTATACTTAGCAGATAACCTTGAATGTTCTGAAGATTGAAGTTTTTTAATAAAATAGAACTTTAATATACAGAAACATACCACTTTGAGGAAAAAACCAGTCAGATCTAAAAAAAATTTCAATTTAAATGTTTAACCATACTGGTTTCACTTATGAGACAGTCTCTAGCAGCAGGAGATAAATCAGAGCACAGCAGTAAATTATAGTTTTAATTCATCTGATTATATAATTTTATTCTTCTCTTTCTCTCTTTTTAAATCAGTGCTTGAGGGAATGAACTTATTGCTGAGGCTTCTCTTCCTGTTCTGAATGATGGATTAAACATTATTCTTGGAATTACATATATATGCAATTCAGTACTTCAAAAATTCCTTTGTTTTATAACTCAGCTAAAAATATCTGCCTCATATTTATTACCAAAATATTAGAAAATCAGAGAACTGAAAGAATAATATAAAATATATAAATGTTCTACAAAAATATGTTTACGTCAAATTTTACTCTTTTTTGCTAATTAGATCTTATTATTGAACCAAACTTTTCCAAAAAACTCTGACATGAAAGTCAGAAAGCAAAGAGTACCTCAGTTACTTTATTATGATAACAGACTGGAAAGTTTAGAGTAAGAAGATCCTTCAATAACAAAATTAGTCAATATCTGAAGCCTACAATGCACTGGCATTAGATTACAATAAATCAAATGGCAGACAAAACTTAATTGTGGCAGGTAAATCAAAAGGCCTGACAGGTGGACACAGCTCAGGGGAAGAAGAAGGTGGATGAAACCCAGTCAGAAGTATTCTTCTTTTTATTCTTTTCAGAAGAGTAGCAGGAGTTTCGCTGTGCCCTGCCTTTCCCAAGGTAATGCACAAGAAAAATGATGTTGAAGGAATAAGGCAGAAGCAAGTCCTGCCAAGAGGCATGCACTTAACATACACAGGACCTGCAGACCTTGGACCAGAGCTTGGCAGGTTGCCCTTCTTACCAAACTGGATTGTTAACCATGGAGTTAAAATCTCCAGCCACTTAATTTAGCTCTACTCATACTCTTTAGCTTTGCCTTGCTTATTAGATAGATCATTGCCTCTCTCTTTAACTAACTCCCAATAAAACATCATCCAATGAATAAAACCCCTTGTATTTTAACTAGGTCTGAGAGGCACTTCTTGTACAAGAGAATAGTGAGGAAGCAGCCAATTCCTGTGAAACATTTGCTGTTTGTCCTCACAGTTTATATGCTAGGAGAGGCTGAAATAATTTGTGTAATAACCAGCTGGATCTCAATATTTCTCTCTCAAGCTGTTGGTTCATTCAGTTTTCTCCCTTTCTTCAATACAGCAGTTTTCCCACTGAACTTGCTGTTCCTTAAATTCCATCTGTGCATTCAAGCTATTACCCATCTGTACAGCATGAACTGCAAATAAACCTTCAACCAAGTGCTGAGCGAGCTTACTCTGGTTTTATTATACTCTGTAGCCTCTTTCATGAGCTGGTGAATAATCATTAGACAAGACCAACATTAGTTCAAATCATACAACATGACTCTTTCTCTGTTGTAAGATAAGAGGAAGTTAAATCTTTCTTTTCTAATTAAAAAATATCAATATTTTTCAGAGTAAAAATAAGATTTCTTCCTAAATACACTAAAGCATTTAAACTGGTACACTGCTCTCTTTGTAGCTAGGCTGTCCTTTCCAGAAGCAAATAGTTATCACTTTTGTGCTGGTTTTGGCTGGGATGGAATTCATTTTCTTCATAGTAGGTATCAGTGCCCAGAGTACCAGCTCCCCTCACTTGGCACCAAGCATGGGGCTCAGCTCTGTAGTACCACTCACCCCAGTCATCCAGCATGGTTGTACATGAAGCAATGGCAAATATTCACCCACAAGATGTGTAACTGGATGCGTCACAACCTCTAGTTTCTCATTACCAAGCAAAATCAACATCTGCACTTCTCAGCAAGCTGTTTTAACAAAGCTTCTAAACTGTAATCAATGCAGCAATCTCTCCACTCTACAGGTGTTTTCTTTCTGATAACAGTTTCCCTTTCTAGTAGAAACAAAAAGAACAAGAGATTACGTATGTAATTATCTACATGTATTATCTACATGTACCAGGAGCTTTTGCATTTAATATGTTTAGCTAAAGTCACAATGAATGATAGTACAACTTTTAAAGTCTAGTGGTCGGGTGATTATGTAAGCCCAGGTTTCACAGAACAATAGACTAGAAACCTACAACAAAAAACATCTACTTGGATCACAGAATATGTCAAACATGTTTTACAGGATTATACAGGATTTGATATCTATTGGTTCCTTAACAGGCCTATTCTAGGACAGCTGCAGTGATGATTCCTCAGCAAAAATGGGATATGATAGTTGCAAATGCAAAGCTATTAACAAAGCAAATGAATTATAATACTAATTAAGAAACCACTAGGCAACCATGCATGACCTATTCCTGATTTGCGCCATGAGACTCTGCACACTGAAAGCAAATGAGAAAATTCAGCAAAGAGGATGACCATGCTGAGTTAAATGAAACCGTCATCCTTATTAAATTAGCATTTATATTCTAAAGTGTTGTTAATAACGTTTGGTTAAGTTAATACTAGATCTGAATTACAGCTAATTATGTCAATAAGGTAGAGCTCTGCAAGTACGTAATGTGAATTCTGTGAAATTCTACATTAAAAATTGTAATTTTATACTTCTTTAATCTCTGCTATTGCAGTTTTCAGAACTCGATTAAAAACTATTTACCAGTGTTTGAATTCAAAATTCATTTTGATACCAATATTGATCCATTACTTTTAATTTTTTTTATTTAAAGAAAGCATGTTTATTTTCTAAAATAACAGACTCTGTAATATTTTTTCTTATATGTATCTATCTTTTTAATTTATAAAGTGAGGAAGATATTGTAGTATTTATAATCTTTCAAATAAGACAAAAAATTGCTGAACCTTAGGGACAAATCCCATGAGAGCAGACAGGAGAATTTTGCTCAGTTATGCTGTAAGACATGGAATTCTCTATTTAATACTAAGAAATAGTATTTTACTATACTCCAAATGCACAAGTTTCACATCCACTCTGTGCACCAGATCTTGAAATAACAGTCTGGGTTCCAAAGTTAAACTGACTGTTCACTCAACTATTTCCTTCATTGCTACCATTATCTCTAGATGCCTCACAGAAAACACATTTAATCTAACTTGCCCTGGCAAAATTGTAGTCATGTAAAGAAAACACTGCCCAATCTGCTAGTGTAAGGCTTTTTTCTTCTTTTTCCTTTTTAGTGTGATTGCTCAAAGTCCAATTGAAATTTGATCATAGTACCATCAATATAGTGTGACAGTCTAGCCCTGTGCAGGACCTTCCTGTGAACACAACATATCCTCCTTTCCCTACCTCTATATTGCAAGCCTTCTTGATTTAAGGCAAAACATGATGCACGTCCAGTTTGTTTTGCACCCAGGCATACCATAGGGCTACTGGATTTAGGCTAGGTGAATTATTTCATAACACCTGCCTGCTTTTGGCATAGTTTTATAAAAATGGAAAACCAAGTCAATACCACCCAATCTGCAACTACTTGAAGTTATCAAATAACCTACACAAGCCTGCAAGCATGCATATGCATCTGTAAAGACCAGGATGGGCAAGTGTTGGGGAATAGCACCTATCTGGACAAATTGAAGATAAGGTAATCCTTTGGAGCAGATTTATCCTAACCAATACAGATGCCAGTGATGTCCAGATGACATTAGTTTCGGCTCCATTTTCTCTCATGGAAGAGTTCTTGAGTCTGGGCATCTTGACCTTATACAGCTGAGAACCACCAACAGTTTTGGTCATCAAAGCCAAGCACACTATTAGACTTGCAATTTTTTGTATCCAAAAATGGTTTGCTTTACTAGTGCTTGATTTCCAGTTGTTGAGTGTAAGAAAAGGCTTGTTTGAAGTTTTGAGATTTGCCTGGTGCCTCGGTCAGTTTCTTGGGATAGTCCCATCACAGCAGCCTCTAACTTCCTAACAATAACAGCTGCAACAGCTGGAAATAGAAATTGGTATCTGGAAGGGCCATACATATGGTGAGGAGTATTTTTCACCCACCCCTTGCATATATACCAGAAAATTATTATAGTACCACGAGAACTTCCTTTAGAGAGGTTTGAAAGACATGAAATATACTTGCTTTGAAGTAATTTTCATACATGAAGTATATGTATATGAGGAAGTGTATTAATATGATTCCAAGACAGACTTTCCCTTAAAAGTCTCAGAATTTTAGAATTAAGTCTAAAATTCAATTTTTAATTTCTCTGACTTACATGTATCAGTCCCTGATTATACCAAAGCTTCTGAGATGAACCTTCATTCAAAAAGCAGACAGTTTTATACAAATGCGTAACATAACATTATTGGTGACTCACAGTCTAAATTAAATCCATCTAAGAAACATTTTACTATCCGATATTCTTGCAAGTTATGTTTTGTCAGTGGTTGTTTGAATTTATATAAATCTATGTATCATTCTAATTCAGTTCATATATATGCATTGAGACTAGATCTACTTGTTTTCCCTACAGATTTTTTTTTTTAATGTCAATAATAGTTACAGAAAGTGTGAAACCAACAGGTCAGAGCTCTGGAATAACTGAGGGCACTTATGAATAAAGGCAGGAGTAATATACATATTGCCTCCTAACAGTGTCTTCCTTACCAGGCACCAAAAATAGCTGGCTACACTGTAAAATGTCTATTATTAGCTAGTGCAAAGCAAGTTCTACACTACACATCTCTGTCAAGAACTCAATGCTGCATGCAGAGAAATTGTTTGAGAAGTCTTTTGGGACATATGAAAAATTATTTCTTTAAACAAAGACTAAAAAAATTGTTTAAAAAAGTTAATGTTTGAAAAATAATTGTACATCTTACACTGAAAGCAAAAAGGGTCTTTGGGAATTCTCATGATGTCACAGCCTGACTGTGAGGAAGGTTGTTTAACTACAAAATAGCTTCAATGTCACTGGAACTCTATGAGACAGTTCTACTGAGAATTGTAAAAGGTCCTTTGAAATCTATAAACAAATACAGAAAAAAGTCTACTGACATTATAACAGCACTTACATTAACTTAAACCTTGCCATATCAATGCAAATTTATGTGACCTTTCAAATATAAAGAAACTAATACTTCACAGGTGATATATTCAGTATATATATTCTATGAACTTGATGCAGTTACCTGGCACAACCAGGAATTTTACTATGGGCCAGTGGAATTCAAATTTTCTGTAGACTATATTCTTTTGAAGTTAGGAAGAAAGACACTTTGATAATGTTTCCCCATACTGAAGCTGAAGGAAACTAGTGGCAATTTTAGATTTCTATGCAGTATCTACCTCCAACATATCTCTGTAAAATATCTAAATGCATGAGTTCAAAGCAAAGTACCACAAACTGAGCTTTCACACTATCACTACTTAGTGTAAATAATGTTCTTGAGCTTGATGTTTCAAGATCAAGATTTTAGGGATATGGTGACATTTTCTATTTAGCTTTGAGCCCATTCTCAGGAACTACTGTCAAGCAAAAAAATACCTACTCAGAACAACAGAGAGATAGAGGAAGAATTTAAATACAGCAAGAACAGGTCCAGATTCCTACTTACGGTGTCTGGGCAGGGTACTATGAGGCAGGATCATGAGCCAGTACACCACAGCCCAGGCTCGGCTCTCCCAAAGCACAGGGGCAACATTCACAGATCTCCAGCGTGTCTGCAGGTTGGAAGGCCAGACACAGTTAAAGAAATCTGAAGGTCAGGCTTTGTTTCTCAGTATATATCTATCCCAAGAGGTTACTTCAGAGCAAAACAAAGTCAAATAATAAAAATGAACTTCAAGAATAATCAAGTCGTGGTTCAATAGTCCACTGGAACTGCAACAGAGATGTCTAGGAAGTGCACACAAACAGCAAGTTTTCTTCCTTGCCAAAAAATAACTCACCTTATTTGACAAGTTCTGTGGCTGTCTTTTTTCTCTGATTCAAGTCCAACACATTTTGATTTATTTATGTAGGTGCACACTGGACACACTTTTCATCCTGGAAACCTTCTCTGGTAGCTACAACAGCTACCAGTCAAGTCAGACACTTCCATAACATTAATACATCTGTTCTGCAATATTTTTCAAATACTTTTAACTATTGATATAAAATCAAAAACTTTTATATCTAGCTTTGGGATTTCAACTATTGCATTTAAGCTTTCTGTTGTCACTGTTAAATATGCTAAATGTTTTAATAGTTATAGTTAAAGTGTGCAGCTTTGACCACAAATAAAACCGTCATGGTAAGTTTAAAAAATATAGAATAAACACAAATGAGAGACTAACAAGGAACTAGTAGCTAGTATTGACATGGTCCTTCCAGGATTTACTACTAATCCTGATCAAAATAATATTAATGTTCTAAAAATGTCATTATAAATTATTTTAGAAAATAATAGAAGAGAAAGAGAACATAGAAGTTGATCCCTTTTGTTGATATAATGCTACTACAATCATTTTGTTAATCCACCATCCTAGCTGTTAAAATCTAGAGAGTAGTATGTGACTTGTACACAAACAATAATGCAAATGATATTCAAACCACAATGACTGATAGCAGGTCAAAGCAGCATTCCATGAATATTCTACTAGTGGTACTAGAATTACTGTTAAGTATTGTCTGCACACCACCAACACAACTCATGGCATTCTCTACAAAAACACCAACCCACATTAAATTTTTTCTTAATCTTCTTTATTTCAGCCACAGTGAAAACAAACCTACTCACTACTTCAGCAATTTTGCCTTCATCAGGACATTCAGAACATTTCCAGATAATAAGCACTAACCTTTCCAGTATACGAGAGTTTTCAAATGCCACCATCATGCATCACCCAGAGGGTATACATTTTAATCTCACTCTTACCATGTCTCTGTCCCAGTGCTCCAGAATTTCACAGCAGACTGATTAAGCATAACTTTTGTTTCATTTTCCCTTTCAAACCATATTACCTGTACTAAAATTAAGATATACACACAGCAATGTATAGTCAGCTGTGAAGAGTAATACAAGAGTAAAGTATTTAGTCAAGTGTAGCAAAGACCACGTTCTCCGAGCAGAGCCACCACATTGCTTCTTAACAACCCCCTCATACCACCTTAAGAGCGCATTTATACATAACAAAACTGGCAATTTAAACGGAAAACTCACCTTTACTCAGGAAATTAGGATCACATGACAAAAACTGCACAGGGAAAAACGAAAATAATGGATAGCAATAGAAGGCCGCATACAACTGAGGAAATCTCAAACATTTTCCGCAAACTACACAAAGTGACTGTAGACTACACCAAAATAGCCCCACTATTCACTGAGCAGAGATCTCCAAGTTCCAATGCTATAAAACAGACCCATTTCAACAGATCACTTTTCCCTTCTTATCCCGTTCCACTGCTTGTAAGTATCATCAATTTTTACTCCTCAGGTAGAAGGGTAAAAGGAGAAATCACCCCACGCCTCTTTAAGTCATAACCCAGACCATCATATGAATCATCAGGCACAATCCTTTCCTTCAGATGATTCGCTTAGTGTTATTTTTGAGAGTCTGTATAGGCAAATAACATAGAATTTGGTGTCAGATTCATGTATTTTGAATAGATTCTACTTTGGGAGGATTTCACATTTGGGAAGTATTCAAGAGTTCACTTTTTCTGATCAGAAAATTTTTGGTACAGAACCAAAGCAAGCTTTGAAATCCCAATATACTCTACACAAATCTACACAATGATTACGTTTTTGCTTAAAAACTGTTCTAGCTAGGAGTTCTGTATGTTGTTTCATGGTAGTGCAATAACCCAGGAAAGATATTATTTTACTTGGTTTTAGCATAATACTTCTTTAAAAGTTTGGGTTTGTTATTGCAAGTTGTCTCCTCAAGCATATGTCAAGAGAATTGATCAGTCCCTACAGGAAAGATCACACCAGCTGTAAACAAGAAAATCAATTCCTCAGATGCAGGTTACCTCTATTTTATGATGATTCCCATAGTCTTGTAGCTAATCAGCTCCCTAGGTATGGGTTCTCTCTATTCTACCACAACTCCATCAGTGTTGCAACTGATTCACAGCTTTAAAAAGTTGTAATACTACTAGTGGGTCATCTGAACACACATGCAACAATTATATTCTGTGGTTTTTGCCTAATATTGGTATTGTCTTCAGGAAGCCAACAATATTGAATAGAATTAATTAATATTTTCACAACTCTTAAGCTTATATGTTTAATGTCTGCACAGTACTTAAGCACATATGGAAGTGCTAAGTATTGTTACCCATACATGTTTTCTCTGGCTGAACTGGAGCAGCCAGGCAACAGCACTCACTGGACTGTGGGCAAAGGGAGCTGTCCATTGCTGTGTTCTGGCCTCTCTCTGTCCAGGTGAGTATACTAACTGCACCACTGGCTTTTTTCTGATTAAAATTCCATTGAGAATTAAGACAAAAATGACTACATATGTACACTGGGAGAGCAATGAATGTCATTTACCTCACCTTTAGGAAGGCTTTTCAACACTATTTCCCATAGTATTCCTTTAGAAATGTTAGGACATTACACTCAGGAGGAGGGGACAACCAGATGGGTGAAAAATTGAAGGCCCCAAGAGTACTGGGTAATGGATCATACTCTGCCTCCAGGCCAGCAAGAAGTAAATTTCCGGGAGTCCCCTTGGGCCTGTCCTGCTTAACATCTTTATTAGTGACTTGAAGAAGGTAATGGCTAGCACTCTCTTCAGGTCTGTAGATGATACCAAGTTGCAGGGAGCAGCTGATATACTGAGGTGTAGGCCTGCCATTTGGAGAGATCCAGGTGGGATGGAGACATCGGCCAACAGAAGTTCCAAGGATCTTCTTGAAATTCAATGAGAAGAAATTCAAAGCACTGTCCGCAGGAAAGAGGAACCCTTGAAGTCACCCAGGTGGGGAAGGCTGACCACCCTAAGACCCTTACAACCTGAGTTACCTGTGGCTCTGTGATCCTACTAGACATAAACTTTCTTTTACATAGGCATTATATAATTCAGTCATATCTGAAAAAATAACAGAACAGCTGTGAAGTTTATTTAAGTGTACTGCTGCACCTAACAGTCTATCTCTCTGTCACACATTATTCTTGCACATCCCCAAACTCTCCACCTTTTTAGTGGAAGTATTATATGAAGGTCGTTAACCCCCTATAATCACTAGTTTTCACAGAAATCCAGATCTTTCAAAAAGTTTCCATTTTCTTTATCCAAAGACTGCTCAGTACCTCTTCAGCAAGAGATTTTGCCTGTTTCAGCCACTTGGGTTCTCAGCTTATGAAATTTCCTTTTCCTTCAGATAATTAAGCATTCACTACCTAAATGTTTTCAAAAGTACTGGATGTCTGATATTTGTTTGCATGCTTGAAAGTAAACAGCTGTGTATTTGTATCTCAGAAGTTTTCTATCAAAGCAAGAATATTTGCATTCTTGTGAAAAAGAGATACAAAAAGAGATACAAAAAGAAAAATCATTTGAGTCATATATTATGAATCCTTCCCTGTAAATCAATTTCAGTGCAGCACAGTCAGTGGTTTGGAACAGCTATGTCATTCTACTTTCCTTTGTCTTGAGCAACAAGGATTTCAGACAGTAAAAAAGAGAGTCAAAGAGAGGCCAACAGCTCCAAATTTAGAAGAAACTAACTCAGTTCTGTAGACTACAGCTTCCTACAGGACCAGTCAGTCTTCTTACATGGAGACTGCAACAATAAAACTGAAAGGCATAGTAAGTAATCATCTTGCAGTATACAGTTTTGAAACACTCACATACCATGTTAACAAGAGTGGATCATATATCTACCATCCATATATAATTTTCCAAGTATGTTAAGATCCAAATGGGATGCATTGTAAAGTAGGCATGCAAATATTGAGAAATCAAGAAAAGAAAATCAAACTCATGTAGAGGAGAATTCAGTCTGCTCCAGAGAAGATATCCAAGAGACAAAAATGTTTTATATGCTTGTTTTTAACATTAGAAATATCAGAAGCTGAGCTCCCTATAGTATTTGTGTTTGTTCTGAGATGTTTGCTGAAGAGCTAGCATTGTTTAAAGAACTCAAGCAAACAAGGACATCATATTGATCAAGATACCTTGCTTAGAGCTTGTCTGTGTGTGACACTGTAGAAAAGTTTCTCACCCTTTTCATCAGCCTAACCCAAAATGTTAAGCAACATTTAGGGGCAAAAACAAGTAGGTGCTAACAAAATAATGAATATGCAATGGAAATGGCATCTTCACACACTAAATTCTGCAGATTTGCAGTGAATTTTGGGGGACCGAGCACTGCTACTACTTCCAAGAGACTACCACTTGAATATCACACTTCAGGTTGTGGTACCATTGCTACACACTCCTGAAGGGTACCTGTCTGTAAGCACAAAAAAGTATGTGTTATTTCTCCAAGAGCACTTTCTTAACACTAATGATTATTTCTCAGGCAGTTATTTCCTATTTGGAGTTGTAGGTGGCGGGGCATGATTTTTTTGGCTGCTACACTGTGAAGTCTTGGGTGTAATCATATTTCAAGGAGGCTTCTCACAAGTTTCATACAGAACTTCAGATTCTCTAAAGAGAACAGTCCATCCACACATCTTACTTTTATTCCTACAGAGGTGTTCCCAGAAGATTAGAACCATAGTTCTGCATAAACTCAGCCATAAATATAAGCTCAAGTCAAAGACTGCCATCATCTCTCAGCTGTTTTAATAACATGTATTTGTTTTTAATAAAAGAAATTTCAAGTATCTTGACAATTTAGTTCAGTAAAGAAGAGCTCATTATTTGAGCACTTCACTGTCTATGACAGAAAGCACAAACATCCATCAACTGTTAAGTGCCAGAAACAACCTGATTGGGATGCGGCTTTACTTAATTCACTCTTTACCATGAGCCCCAGCAAAGTGATGGGAGGACCTTTGAGATTATTTACAGAAATCAACTGCTCATTATGATGAAACAAGTAGTTGGCTTTCTGAGCAGCTGAGAAGACAGAAAGCAATGTAGTTGTCCCTCCAAACCCTGCTAGGAAGGTTCCACACAAGCCATGATCTCCACAGCATGGAAGACCTCATCCAGGGCCTCAGTGAGCAGCAGGCAGATTTCAAGGCCTCCATTCCTCCCTCAAGAATTGCAGAAGACTTAACCTCAATTTTTCCAGGGCAGAGTATTTTCTTGTGTTCCTACAGCACAGAACAAGAAAACCTGTGCAGAACTGTGTCTATAAAATGGAATCAAACAGAACACTTTTATTCCTTCTTTGTGCCTCAGGTGTGGGCAACAAATAGGAAGTTCATTGCTTCCATTGAGGCTTCTCACTGTACAGATAACCATTCTTTAGAGGAGCACAGAAAAACACTCTCTTCTTCTTTGAGAAACATTACATGACTACGGAAATATCAATTTTCACAGTCCTGTTTCCTGAATCCTATTCCCTTCTAAAAATCTATTAATCTATTTTAATTTCATACAAAGAGTGAATAGAGAATCAGAAAAATACAGCACCGATTACCATTACCTATTATAGTCCTTTACACTACAAGATATTCGTCAAAAATCATCCATCACTCTTTCAGCTGGGGAACAATGCTAAAGCCAAGACAATGACTTTATTTTCTCCTGAGGGCTTTATAACTGAGGGTTTTAACAGCCACCTTTACATGCCCAAAAAATCATTTTATTTTATATAGGAATCCACATCAGAGATTTCATGCACTGTCAGCATATTCTCATCATTGTTTGACTACACTCTTTGAACTACCTCCTTTCAGCTACTGAAATATTAAAACTGTGTTTTCCTCTATTCTGTCAAAAAGCTATGCAGTTTAACAAAACCGTATTCCATAGTTCTTGAATGTTGCATTCTCTTCAGTGAAACTGAAAGTGGGAATTAAATGTATGATTTTATGAAAAATAATCATCAAAATATACGAATGATTAGCTTGTAGTGGGATAGAAAAGTGAATAGGGAATTATCTTCCATTGGTTTTCATAATAAAAAATCAATGCTAATTAAGAAGACAAAGTTAAAAACAAATGCAAATAGCAATGCTTGGACAGAGCATATAGTTATGCAATCACTGTCATAGGATTTACTAGATGAATTCATGCAAGAAAACTCTCACTGTCTATTAAACACTGAGATGCAACCTCTGATTCAAAACATCCCCAGATGTAGGCAGCCGCAAGGGTATAACTAGCAGTCAGGACCTCTGAAAGTATGTCCTGCTCTCTGCTGTTTCACAGGTCTCTATCCACCAATGAAGCCCAGGCAAGACTGATCCAGTGCAGCTGTTCTCATGTTCTCGATATAAAGGAAGATTCATGGATGAATTTAAAATTACCACCCAAATCCAATAGTTCAGTAAAAGTCACAGAGAGCAGAGGTGTGACAGTCAGACATGACATTATATGTGTTTAAATTGTTTGAACTTAGCTTTAATTAACAGGTCTTAATAATTAGTGTATTAATCTGATTTCATCATTCTTCTGTTGAGCATAATGTTGTAATTAATTACAGTATCCTCCCATGTCCCTTCCTCTCATAAGGAAGGGAAATGTTAATCCTGTTTTACAGCTAAAAAGTCAAAGAACAGGGAAATTAGGCATTCCCCTTAAGATGACCCAATTTCAAAGATATATTTGGCCAAAGATTTGAGCATGCCAAGAGAAGTGTTAAGAAACTGTACATTACCAAAGATCGATAAGAACTGTATTTGGAACATGAGTATTATTCCATACAAGGAAGCTAAATATAAGCTAACCACTGGGCATGGGAAATTGCATTTCCAAAATGATGTGACTGTTCTTACATCCTCTACTCAGATGTCCCCTCTATTAACTGGTCAGAAGTTTCTCTATGTGAACCTCATACTCGCACAGAAAGATGAGGCAAATGAAGAATGTCATGGGATACAAGCAAAGTTAAGATTCCAACCATAAGATTCAGATTTCCAAATAAGTAATAGATGACTTCCTTAGAAAATAAAATCACAAATAAATAAAGCAATCCTGAAATTTTCTCAGATTAAGCATATTCTTTTATCCCAGAGATACTCCTGCCTACATCTTCTAAAATAAACTTTAAAAATAGATAAAAACAAACCGGACAGTGTAAGGATCATCTTAGAAAAGGCATGTGAGAAATTTCTGAAGCACTAGTCCTAGGAAAGAGTCATGGTACTCAAGGCTTACTCTGTAGCACTGGGACTTTAACAGTAGGAACATTTTATATTTTTTTTTCATTTAATAGCTCATAATCACAACCCTACTCGTATATGTCAATTTTTTCTATATTTTTATACTATGAAAAAAATTAAAACTCCACTAAAAAGTCCAAGCTTCCTAAGCCCGTTACCTCATCTATAGCAGTCAACAACATTCATAAATCTCAGGCTGCCATGGCTCAAATGCAGATCCTAGTTTATAAAAAATGGCGAAAATAGTGGATGCAAAAAAGTATTACTTCAAGGACACAAACAATAGTTTGGCATATTAGAAAACACTACAAAGTTTTTAAACACCCTGCTATCTTTTCTCTTATACTTCTATAGCAATGAAATCACAATTTTGCTATGTTTAAATAACTTTGAAGTGATTTCAAAACTATTTGCTTGATATATATTGACTTGATATATTTGGAAAGCATTAGAGAAACACAGTAATTTGAACTATATTTACTATAAAACAAGGTGCCTTATATAAATTAAAATACAATGTTGTAATAAACAGAATAGTAGAAGAACAGCAATGTTAGCCCAAATCCAAGTCTAAATCCTGCCACAGAAACACAGACTGCTCATGTCCTGTTGCGCCTTTAATATACCTGCACAAACAGCTAGACTACCTTGCATACCCTGAAATTCAACAGCTTGAAGTGAACTGGAAAACACAAGATTCCTCTGTTGCAGAAGGCTGCTCTGATTCTACCACACTAGATCAAGGAGGTATAAAATTTGTCTGCTTTTGACAGTCCCTAGAAGGTGACTTATTTTTTCACAAGGGTTAAAAAAATTATTTTAGAATAAAATGTCATCTTGCACATTAGAACTAATACCAGAATATTGTCAAACAGTCTGATGTAACATATGCTGAAAGTGACGCTGCTTAAGAAGACCACTGCTGCATGCTATACCTTGCTATATGTCTGAATATTTTCTAAATTAATCTCAACACTGAGTGAAACACCACAGACTCCTATCAGAGCTACAAAGGCACCAATGACTGCACAAAAATCATTCTACATTCAGAGGATGGAAGAACAACCTCTTAGTGAGACACAGAACTGTGGAAAACAAGACACTAACTTCCCAAAACAGGTAATGACCAAGGTGGATCTGAAATCAATATTTCATATTATAAGTCCATGATAATAAATCTTGACATACACCAAAACATGATGTCCTCAGCTCAAAATCCAAAGTTCTTATATAGGCCAAACTCCATAATAATTGGCTGACAAATAGGATGTTGACCTAGTAAACAGATGATTTCTTGCAAATATAACATCAAACTCCAGGAAAAGCAGACAGCACTCAACTAAATGAAAAATAATATGATCTCCACCCTAAAGAATTTACAGGCCAGAAATATAAACACAGGCAAGAACCAAAGTGCAAACTACTCATGCAAAGAACCCCTCCCCCAGGGAGCCTTTTTATCTTTCACAGTAAGTTTTAAATAAATCTTATTAAAAAAAAAAAAGTAAATCCTTCTATTGTATTAGAAAGGATTATCTAATTTGAAGTAAGTTATTTTGACTTTCTTGCTGTGGTGGTTCAGGTTTTGTCTCTGCTGTCAGCTTCTCACAGGACAAGCAGCAGCCGAGCTGGCTCTGCCCTGCAGCTAGACTCAGCTAACCCAGCCTCACACCCCCATGGTGCTCAGCAAGGGGACGCTTCCCAACTCCAAGCTCCCTGCAGCTCGCAAGGTGCTTATATACATCTATCCCAATGAAAATGTCTATATATTCCACTTACTTATATTAATTACTCCTAGAGAGAATATATCCCATCTTATCAGCCTGAGACTCTTACAGTGCTTTACAAAATAGAACGTGCTTATTTTAACAAGGCTAGAAACCAGATTATGAGAAGGAAATATTCTAGAGTCCTTCTGGCTACTTCAGCATCTCATGTAGAAAATCCTTTAACTTGTCTCAGAGTTTTAACCTGGAGAGAACATGTACAGCACACATCTTCAAAGTGTGGCTCTGAGCTTATGCCCTTTCTCTGGGTCTTCTAAGACAAACCGAGCTCCTACACTTCTCTTTCTTCTCCATTTCAGTGCAAATAAATGTATCTCTCTTCAGCAGGCAACAGACTAGATAAACAGATATCATTTTCTGTTGGTTCCTCATTTCATATATTCTGAGACAGGTGACAAAAAAAAATAAAAAAGGCTAGATAATAGTGAGTCAACACAAACCAGGTCTCAGCTCCTACATTCTGAAGCCTGTCTGCCTGTACATTCCCTTTGTTCAAGAATATTACATGTTTCAAATGGCAAGAGAATACATTGGAAAGATGCTTTCAGTAGGCATGGTAGACCTAAATGAAATGCTATAGCCCAGGCTAAAATCAAAATTCTCATAAATATATTTGATCCAGTGGATCCACTAGAGTGAATTTTTTAAGTTTTTCCCAAATCTGTGTGTTGCTGCAGACTTTTCAGTTTTTTAAGTGGCCAAAAAATATGCACACAAGAACCTGTTAGAATGAAAGCTTTCACTTGGTCATGCAATATAAAGCATAAGCTAGCTGCTTTTTCTTTGAAACTGACCTTTCAAAATTACTTTTTAGCGGTTCAGGCTTTCTCTTAGAGGGAAAAAAACTTTACCAACATAAGGTTGCATAAGGAGACAGGGCTGACTGCCGTGCATAAACAGCGTAGTACTATTACCCATATTGATAAAATCACTCTGATTATTATGCTTAAGAAAGCTAAAAACCACTATTTTCTAACCTATGTAATACTGAAAAAGAGATCTGCTCAGAAGAAAGATAATAATTTCTCCTTTTTCTGTCAAAATATAAAATAGCTGAAAAAATGTAAAAATAACACTTTTTATTTCTTCTATGAAATGTTAGTATTCAAAACTTGTATTGAATCTGCACTGTCATTTGGTCAGCTTCAATATCTGTGATTAACTAACTTTCAAGAAGACTCATCCAAGCCCATAATCATATACTTGCCAATTGAAAACAAGAGTACAAAAACCTGCAATTCAGGTGTTCAGGTAAATACAAAGCACTTCAGCTTGGAGAATATCCACAGATAATTTATGCTCTTGGTGATCTTAATAGATTTCATCAAGACAGCTCAGTAAATTGGATGATATATAGGAAATACAAGAACAGCAAAATGATTACTCAAATGACAGTTTCATAATAGTAAACCTCTAAAATCACCCAAATGCATAGAATAATACAATCATAGACTCATTTAGGTTGGAAAATACCTTTAAAATTATCAAGTCTAACTATCAGCCCGACACTGCCAAGTCCACCACTAAACCATGTCCCTAAATGCCATACCTACATTTTTTAAATGCCTCCAGGGATGGTGACTCAACCACTTCCCTGAACAGCCTGTTCCAATGTAGTATGATAATTAACATGAATCTTTTCTGTGAAGAAATTATTTTTTTAAATTTAATAATACATTCAAATAATCTCATTTGAAGAGAATTCTCATGGCAACATAATGAGTCTGCTGCAATTTCCTGACAGTAGGGGCTAAATGTCGCTAAAAGAGTGAATTACAATAATCAGCCAGTGAGATGACAAAAGAATTAGTCAGCTCTGTAACTTTACTTCTGATCAAGGTCTCCTCTTGGCACTGATATAGAGACTGCAAAAAGGAGCCTTTGTAACAAATGCAGATACTTACTAAATGATAAAACTAAGCAACATGACATTTTGTGACCAGATGTATCAAATGATGCTAAAAGCATTACAAAATGTAGTGGCAAAAAGGAGAGATTAGAGGGGAAAAAATAATGATTTTAGATATTCTGCAGCATAATTCATGGTCTTCGAAGCATACCCTTAGCACTGGTATCTTTCAAATAGATTACATTTCTATAAAGGAGAACATAATTAAGAATAAATGGAATAACTTCTAAATTAATTAAACACCTGGTCACCAAAACCAGATTATTGTTGTTGGCAGACATCTCCATTCTTCTCATTAAAGTCAACCATTTTAAACACTTTTTTCCTATTAATCTGACATATATGATGAAGGAACTATAAAATTTAACACCATCTAATGAAACTATTTCCACCTTGCACTTCTTCTCACTAAATGATGACAGTCTGTTCCCCAAGCAAAAGAAACAGCCCTATGGATTTCTCAAGGGGTGAAGCCAATGGCAGTGTTTGACAGCCAAAAAAAAGAGATAAACCACTAGCTGCCTTTCAGTGACTTCACTGAGACTGGAGAAGGATGAAGACTGCACAGACTCTCCAGGCAACCTGCTACACCTGCTGACTGTTCTCACAGGAACAGTCTTTCCTTAGATCCAGTCTGAACACTTCATGTTGCAATTTAGGTCAAACTATTTCCTTGTCCTCCCACCATGCACCACTGTGAAGTGCCTGAGCCTGTCTCCTGGTTAACACCCTCCTAAGTAGGGGGGGACTGCTGTGTAGTCCCCTTGAAGTCAGCTCTTCTCTGGGCTGAACATCCCCAGCTCCCCCAACCAGCTTCATGAAGCTCCACTGAACTCACTGCCTTCTTGAACTGCATGGCCCAAAACTGGATGTAGTATGTAGATGCAGCATCTTAGATGTAGAAGCTAAGAAGTGCTGAGAAGAGTCAGATAACCCCTTCTGTTAATGTGCTGGCAACATCCCTACTTATATAGCCCAGGAGGCTCCTGGTTGTCCCTGCTGCCAGGGCACATGGCTGGTCCATGCTCACCTGCCCACCAGGGCCCCAGGTTGTACCACATTGTGTGACTTGTCACAAAGGCAAGAAACCAGTAGTATTTCTTTCTCATGTCAATAGATGCAACAGTAGCACCTGGGGCACTTTTTCCTGCCGTTTCCCACCAATGGCATTGCCAATGGGACTAATAGCTTAGTTGTAGAATCATGCTTTAAGAGGGAAAGACAGGGAAAATCCCATCTCCTTCCTTCCTAAGAATCTGGAACATATCATTATCCTAAATAATTCTTTAATATACTAGGCAATATAATTTCTTTGGGAAGCATAAAATCACATTTACTTATTACGTATTTATGACTTATCCACCTGGAACTGGACAATGGTAAGGCCCTTCCAAATTTGGTACTAATTGTCCTTTTGTTTAAAGCTTCTGTACACTCTCATGCACCTTAGGTCAGACTTGCAAATGCATCAAAATAATCCTTCATGTACACTTTTAGTATAGCGTCAACTGAGATGAGAATAAAAATGTATCACATAAAGATGCACTACTGGGAAATCTCACAAACAGCTCCAGATAAAATCCTCTGTTAAAATTGATTAACTACCCAAGCCTCTGCTTTTTCTACTGTAAATTATGCACTAATTAATGTTTGCTTCTTACTACAGAGTGGTATTAATATGACAAGAAAAAAGATCACAAACACTAAAAAACACACACAAAACACCTGATTAACTCCCATTACTGAAAAGGAACTTAACGTATAATTAATAAGTCTTACAAATTATAGCTATTCCTAGATCTTATAAGAGACCTTACATCAAAATAACTCTATTCCTATACCAGAATATTATCCGACAACTTGAACAAACACTTGCCTTTAATTTTTAATCATCTCAGCTGTTACTTCTAAGTAGATTACAGGAAAAAGTTGCCACTTCACTACAACATGATCTCATCATCACTGGTGAGGCCACACCTCTAGTCTGTGTCCAGTTCTGGGCCCCTCAGTTCAAGGAAGACATTGAGCTGCTGAAGCGTGTCCAGAGAAGGGCAATGAGGCTGGTGAAGGGAGTGGAGCACAAGCACTATGTGGAGCAGCCAAGGAAGCTGGGGTTGTTTAGCCTGAAGAAAAGGAGGCTCAGGGGAGGCCCTTATTGCTCTCTACAACTACCTGAAAGGAGATCAGCCTCTTCTCCCAGGAAACTAGCAATGGAACAAGAGAAAATGGCCCCAAGCTGTGCCATGGTAGGTTCAGGTTGGACATCAGGAAGAATTTCTTCATGGAAAAGGTTAAGCATGGGAACGGACTGCCTAGGATCTTACTATCCCTCATAGCGTTCAAGAAATTACTGGATGCAGCATTTAGTGCTAAGGTTTAGTTGACAAGGTGGTTGGTCAAAGGCCGGACTCAATGATATTGGGAGTCTTTTCCAACTTTAATGATTCTATTCATGATTCCATGATTTGCTGTCACCATGGTAACTTTCCTTTGATAATTTAACAGAAATAAATCCTAGGTTCTGAATACATGTTTAGGATTTATTAGTTTTTACTAAGAACACAGAGTTTAACAGAGGCCTGTATGGAACTGCCTACTTTAATTTTAAATATCTTCCCCAGTGTATACAAGAAATCTAACTCAATGTAATCTTTCAGAAACTTAGTGAATAAAGTAGGTGAGATTTCTTTTAATACACAATTTTGTGTCCATGTGTCCTGGTTCTGGCCAGGAGAGGGTTAATTTTTGCAGTAGCCAGGAAGGGGCATGGCTAGGACACAGAGATTTTTCTAGTCATTGCCAGGGACAAGGCGAAGGAAGTCTCTTCTGGGGAAAAGGGCTCTCTCCCAGGTCAGCACAGCTTGATGGAGGAAGCAGTTGGGTATTGTCTATTGTCCAGGGGTTTCTGTGTGAATCGTTCACCTCTTCCTTATATCCTTTGTAATTAGTATTGTTGCTGTTGCTGTTTGGTTCCTTATCTCATTGGTGTTTCCAGTAACTTGTTCTTACCTCAACCCATGATCTTCGCCTTTTGTGCCTCCAACTCTCCTCTCCAGACTGCACATGAAGAGGGGAAAGGGGATCGAGCAAGCAGCACATAGTTTGAAGAGTCTCAGTGAGAGCACTAAATTGGGCAGTACCATCCTAAACCATGACACCACACAAAAGAAAACCTTTATATTAAACAAAGAATTATGTTAAATGACATGAAGTATATGGAATCATATTTATGCAGTGGTGTCCCAGCTCATCAGGCAAAAAAATGGTGATACATGGGACGCTTCCCTTCAAAATATTCTTCCAGGTCATTTTCTGAAAATACATTTATAAGAGCAGAATTTAGTCCATATAGCTTCACAAATTTCCAGAAAAAAAAATGCAAATAAGTAAAAAACAAACTAAAGTGCTGACCTTACCAACAAGTTTTTCTCATTTCATTAACAAGGGTGTAAACTTGGAACAACAGTATAAAAGAGCTGATATTGGTAATTTCTCAAATGAAATTGTGCTGCTACATAATTCTGACAGCTTTCAACCACAGATAGCTCTCACTAATGAAGATGGATGCTATATTAGTGGTAAGTTAAAACACTGCACCATAAGGGAGCTGGGTCTTTTGTGTGACTCAGACTTTGGACTCATTTTGAGTGACAGCTTAATTTAAGTTGGTTTTTTCTCTGAAGCCTTGGAGTTCACCCCCAGGTTAAAGCAAAACAGAGTATCCAGGACCATGGATGCTACTGCCTCACTGGAACTTCAACTGACTTTTTGATTTCACATCAGAAGGAATTTCAACTTCTCTTTCCAAAGAATCAGCAGGGGTTGCTGGACTTTTGACAACGGCATTGCCTCTTGGGATTACCCAGGAATTGTAGCTGGAAAAATCCTTGACATTTCAGAGCCACAGGACATGACCAAATCCCTCAATCTCTCTTATTTTCTTTACTGCGACATTGTAGTTGTCTCCTTTTGGCCTTTCACTACTTTTGTCTTGTCTTAGCATTTGTCACGGAGAAGTAGGAATCACTTTGTGATGGATGATACAGGACTATCTGTGTGGCAGATGTTCTCTAAACATCAGATCCTATGAGACAGCTGTTCTGTGAACCTCTGAACAAGGCATCTGTTGTAATAATTGTAATAATCCACAGTAAGTGCAAGGAATTAGACTTAATGACAGAGTTGGTTCTATACTTGCCCTATCTCACCTCTCTGTAACAAATTCCTTCTTTGCAATAGACTAATATTTGGCCCCACTCTTGAAAACTATTTCTAGCCAATCCATGAGTTGGAAACTTTTCTGAAATCCTCAGGTACCAGAAGGCAACAATCAAATCAGTGAGTCAGTCTAAATTCTAGAAAGCACATACAAAACCTTTGAATAACAAGTCATTGCTCTAGAATCTCCCCCTTTCTTCCCCATATGCAGAACACAGCCCTCACAAGCTGATGACGGAGGAGGAGATTACTTTATCAAAGCAAAGAACAACATTCAGTGGCTCTAAATCTCCTCCTATTTCCCTCAAGCCTCAGCACATATCGACGGAGGAGGAGATTACTTTATCAAAGCAAAGAACAACATTCAGTGGCTCTAAATCTCCTCCTATTTCCCTCAAGCCTCAGCACATATCTTCAGGACAGTGGATCTGCAGCTTGCCTTACCACACACAGAAACAGCAGATAGCAGAAAAACTTTAGGAAAGGCAAACATAGGAATTTCAAAGCCTCAGAATTATTTCCCCAAAGTGGTCAGCACTAGCTATAGCTAAACACATAGCGAACACATCACTGTTTTCTGCCAGGATGCAGTTTTGTTGAGTTGGTGACTTGAGATTATGTTTTGCTTTGGGGTATTCTTTTCTTTACAAGGCATTCTTACCTGTTACAGAGAAGCTGAATGAGAAACACTTTGAAAACAACCATCACATTCAAAGCAAACAAGATTTTGGGGAATTTGGTCCTATTCTCCTTGATGGAAACAAACCTCCTTTACACAAAAGAAAACAGAGCAGCAGTAAGTTTCTTTTACAGCAGCACAGTCCAAGCTTCTCTTGACTCCTCTTCTTATGCTGGTGACCAAGAATCCAGACAGAATGTAAGAGGGAGAGATAAGGCAACTGCTCAGCATAAGCTGTTGAGTGAGAAAAATGTACTTACTTTTAGCCTAAAAATGCCTGTCCGCCCCCAGTGTCATTTATTACATCTACTATGAAAGAGCTACTGCTGGTAGTAGCTCATTCTGTCACCTGAAAAAGTTTGGACCTCTTTCAAGGAGCAGTACCAGTTCCACAATGCTAACCCTAATCTCTTTGCCATGATATTTTGTTCAGACTTCTTTGCAAGGGTCTAAGCACAAGGAACCAGGCCTCAAGCAAACTAGGATTGTCTTTCCTAGGTTTCGAAGGAAAGGATGAAGAGGTTCAGTTACCTTTACCAATACTAGGGAAAAAAGAAATAATGGTACATAATTGCCAGAGAAGTAACAGTATCTACAAATTCAGCAAT
Organism: Campylorhamphus procurvoides; assembly: GCA_013396655.1. Classification (NCBI taxonomy): domain Eukaryota; kingdom Metazoa; phylum Chordata; class Aves; order Passeriformes; family Dendrocolaptidae; genus Campylorhamphus; species Campylorhamphus procurvoides. The sequence goes on from WBMV01000441.1 coordinate 299,194, forward strand.
TACCTGTTTCTAGCTGTTACTACAGAACTCCTTCAACTGAGAGGATTCAGCTAATGTTACCAAGCAGAAAAAACATCAGAGAAAGCAGAAAGCTCAGAATATCAATGCTGATGTTTTAGTACTTCAGAGTCAAAGGATTGATGGATGGCTCAAGACTATCAAAATCTAAATTCTGCAAAGACAAGAAGACAAAAGGGGGATTAGTTTGGTTTAAAAAATGAATTAGCTTAGGAGTACCAGCCTCAGTAAGAAATAAGTGAGAATGCACTCTTACCCTGGCCACTACTAAGCTAGCTATCTTCACCTCTTCGGTGTCAAAAATATTTTTACACTGAATCGTCAGCATACTTTCTTCTCTACTTCCAGTGTGAGGCCAGGACAAAGACAGGATACACCATGACAATGGAATGGCTCCATGCAGTGGGACTCTAGTCACCAGCAGTACTTCTGAGACAAAAAGTAGTTCTACAAGAGGATAGTTGTTTTGATTTTTGTGCAAGAAACTTTTTCTCAATAATTACTTTGCTGTGTTCAGAAGGCTGAAAAATATATGTTGATTTCAAATAACCCTTCAATTCTTTGGGATTGATCCTGACAAAACCTTTTGAAACTGATCAGTTGTCTAAAAAGAACATCACCACATTGGACTACTATACTTATTATCTGAGTATAAGTCGATACCAATACTGCCACTTAGACATTTGCAGGCAACATATTCTCTTCCTCTGAAGTTGGAATTTTTATTTAATATTATTCCTGAAGAAACATACCAGCACTTCAAGTCTCACATATTCAGCATTTGATTGATGATGTGGTATTTTACTTCACATGCTTCCATCATGAAAGAAGCTCATGTATTTTTACACAGTGCAGTAAGTGCTCCCCTTCAGCAGCCTGCAGATGCACATAGAGCTTCTTCCCAGATACTACTGACCAGCTACATTTTGCAAGTCATATCAAAAAACCGTAAGTCATGAGCTGCTATTCGCAATAGTTCTCTTTCTTTGTATAACATCTTACTCAAAGAAATTTACCACCGTTACTACTGTCCTTTTCATGACTGCAGTACTGTCTTTCACAATAAAGAAGGAGAAGCTTTGAAGGTCAGAGCATACAGAAATCAGTAAGAACAGGTCTTACTCATCAACGTGTTATACAAACCTGGAGTAAATAACAGATATTGTCCCATGTAAGAAATAAGCCATATGATCATGAAAGGCACAGATAAACATGGAAAACCATCTTTCTCTTACTAGTTTCATTAGTCTGCAACTTCAGAGCTGTAGACCAGCCATGAGAAAATTCACAGAGTGATTCAGGTTTATTTCATTTATGGAGGTTATGTGATCATGCGTCCTTTGGACACCAAACATTTTTATATGAAAGCAGTTAACAAAACTGTCTAAACAGTATCCAAATTTTAAAAGGAAGCAAGCCAATAAACACTAGAAAGCCACAGTACTTTGGTACATATCCTGTTGTCATCAACAAATTGATTAACAGCAGATGACCACCAATTCAGCTTGTCTTACTTGGTTATACAATTGCTGTCAATCATTTTTGTTATTGTGTGATCCCTGGGGTAAAAAAAACTTATAAGTTCCTTATCATAGAACCGCAAGGTGAGTCACAGACATTTTTTTTTACCTTCTTTATTCTTAAACACATTAACATTTCGTGCTTGAGATGTGATAATTGTGTTCTACAAGGCTCCATTCTTTCACTGGACAGCATGCAGAAGACCATGTTTCCTAAGAAGCCTATCAAAATTAATAGGTGTATTGCCTTTAGAGAATGATTTGCAAAAATTTACCATAATTCCTTATAAGTTCCTAAGGTGTCATCCTTCTCCCATGTACTTACAAGAAATGAGAAAAAAATAATGCTCTGGGAACAAAAAAAAACTAGCTGAGTGGAATTAGGAATAGTAAATACTGTGCTGACTGTGAAGTAATTAAAAGCCATAAAGCAGGAAGAAGGCTGGAGGTGCCTAAAGGGCATTATAATTGAAACCTAATGCATGTTAACTATGAGTGAAGCACTGAAATCATTGACATGAATGGCAAAACTCACACTGAATTCAATTGTGGCTGGATTTTATTCGATAAGGGCTCAACAAGAAGGTCAGTTCAGCTTCAGAGAGATTGATCGGAGGTTTATGGATAAAAAGAAACCTTGCTGAAAATGAGAATTGGTGATTTATATAGACAACGATAGGTACAGTTGTGAAACAGCCACAAGAGAAATAAAAAGACAGAATTAAAACCAAATGAGTTAATCCTTGAGAAACAGGAAGATGAACCTTTTTTTTAATATGATGAAGAGAAAAAAATAAAGACCACTACAAGGGACACAGAATCAAGAAAAATCCTAAACACAGAACAACTTTATCCCAAGTAACAACTAGGAAGAAAGCGATGAAGCAGTTAAAAAGTAGTGATAACTTTACAGAGCATAGTGATTGATAAAAAGCAGATTAGGAATACTTAGAAAATCAGAATTAATTCAGATAACACATAGTCTATTTAACCATGAAACAGAAATTAATTAAGAAAGAAAAAGAATTTTCTGTTCAGTATATCTAATCTCCAGAGCTCATTCAAGTAACTGAACCGTTCTTCAAAACAGCAAAACAGTCAATCCAACTTCAGTGGTTTTAACACCATGCTGTCAAAAGTAATGTCAGTTTGCCTAGATGAAGTCAATGTATTTAAAAAAAAAAAAAAGTAAAAACATATTGGCTATCACCACTATTCTATAGCAAATATTTCACCAAAAAGTTCTATCTGTATAGGAAGTATAGCAGACTAACAAACTGGTGCTTAATTTGACAAAGTGAAAGAAATTTTATACTAGATACAAAGCATGTGAAGAGCAAAAAACATGCAGAAAACTAGGTGCAGAAAACTAGGTGCAAAAAATTACATAAGAACATGGAGCTCAATTGTTGCAAAAATTGTTGGGTTAATTTGACTGGTATATCCAAAAATCTGACAACAGTCAGGAAGTAATGGACAGAAAGGAAATACTAGACCACTGAGTAACGATAGTCTCCATGTCTAGAGAACACTTTCAAAGTCACTCCTTACCAGCCCAACAAATCTTCCCAGCAAAACAAGTCTAACATTGAGTACTAATTCCTGAAAAATTATGAGGTGGAATTGTGAGCATGCAACTTGTAGAAGGGATGTGAGAAGCCCTGAAAACATTGTGGAAAACAAGTATTTTTAACTATACCAGCAAGCAGACAACCTCCTAAAACAACATGCCAACTTTCACAACCTAATCCTGCAAGTCAGTAATTAAAAATATGCATTTAATATATGCTTATTTAATTTGTCTGTGTGAGATAAAATAAAGAACACAGTGCCAACTGAGGGAGCTCGAGAGCTATGTATTCTTAAACAGTGTCTCTAGAGGGTCCTAGCTGGAGCTTTCACCTCTGAGGAGATTTCAGTGTCACCAACGAAAGGGCAGAGGATGGTGCTTCTGAGGCATCATGAGCTCTGTCTCTATATCTTTTACTCAGCCAGCTGCTTAACAGGTAGTGGGTCTTCTGCACTTTATATCAGACATTGTTACACTTCATATGGTCATTACAGATGCAACTATACCTTCTCTTAAGGGCTGGCAGCTGGCTACCCTAATGCAGTGAGCAAAGGCACTTCCAACTGCTCTCATCTGCAGAGCATCCTCATGAGAAACTCCTGGTTTTACTGAGCTGCAATGCAAAGGCCTAGTAAGAAAATATTCCCTCAAACATGAGTCCTAGTCCCTCCCCAGACTACACAGTTTGTTCTTACAGCCATACAAACACTCCCTGGAGACCTGACGCATATTCTCACGCACATTCTGCAGGGAGCTCTACTTTTCTCTCCTCTCAACATCCACACACACTATAGGAAGTGCAAATAGGGCAGTCTGAAACTCCCAAAAAGCACACATTACTTATTTATTCTTACTGTAATTCCACAAGGATGTAAGAAAAAGACAACCCAACCAGCCACTGTCCTATTTACTTTGTCCTACACCTTGTACCCACTGAATCACATTTACATTCCAGTCATTTTTAGCATAGTACATTTATTTTTATGTACCAGGTCAGGACATTCTAGGCATATAATACTTTTATCTGAAAGTTTTGGAAGAAAAAAGGTCTCTTCAAACACTATGAAGAGCTGAGAAAATGTTGATGAGACTTAAATTATCAACAACAAAATCACCTTAATAGTTTTGCACGTCCAATACTAGTGAGGAAATAATGAGCTTCTTTTAAGTAAGAAGTCACTTGTTTCTGCTCCTCTACAGAAATGATAATCACAGTTAAGACTAGAATATAAGAATAGTTTTGCTTGTGGGTTGCATCATATACACTGTGTAACATTATGTAATATTTTTAGACTGTGAAAATCAGACATAAATCATTCCCGCTTCACAAGTCACCTTTAAGGAAGTATTTAATGTTTTTTTACTCTACTGTGACTACATAATTGAAAAGTAAGTACTAAAAATGTTTAAACATGAGATTCAATGGCTTAAAATGAATACTGACACAGTAAAAATTGATTCCTTGAGAGAATTAACTAATCATTAATAACTTGAATTGACAAAGGCAGCACTAATCAAATTCTGGCTTCATAATAATTCTTACAAAAATGGGTGGAAGAGGAGAGCAAGCTAATGAAGTCAGAATAATTTCTGTAAAAACAGTAATGAATCCAGAGCACATTAACTCATTACACAATTATGCTTTTATTTCAGTATTTCCTTTCCAGGTCAAGAAAAATGCAGGTCACTTAGGGCATGCTGAGAAGGAAAAAGATAATGCTTTTTTATTACAGCACCTAAGTCATGTGAAAAAATACCAGAAAAGAAAGGTCAGTTTTTTGTTAGAAAAGGGGATCAAGCATCTGAAAGGTACTGATCAGAAAGAATGGTTCAGTTTTAGACATAAATGTACAAGCTATGTTGAATGCAATTTATTTGGAAAAACTACACTATTAACTAGAGTGTGCAGCTAGCAGAACTGTTATGGAACACTAAATTAAAGACTAACCTGAAAAATCACATTTCTATACAGGAAAAGTATCTTGAACCTGGCCCTCAGTCTTGACAATAAAGTCTGAGGACTCCATGGTGACTGATTCAACCTCCATATATAGAATTTACCAAGCTGAAGTGTGTGTGCACTGTAGAGTACAGATGGTTTTGGCTTCAGAGAATCATCAGAACCATTGTATATGCATTAACTGTATGGATAGTAGAGGTGCAGAAGACCTTTCAGAAGTGTCAAACTTATAATGCATGGCTCTACAACACAGCACACATGTTCAGAGGCTTCAAATAAGATCATTTCTATGTCTGGAATCCCAGATGAGACTACTATGAAATGCTGATGTGCAGCAGCTGGAGCAGGGGCATCTGGGTTACAGTTATCAGGTGTCCCTAAATCCCAGGCACATTTATAAAGTATTCAAAATGTGCCTGGATTTCTAGCTGAGAAAATCCAGACGCGCATATGTGTGCTGGATTTGGCTGGAATAGTGCTACTTTTCCCCATATTAGCTAGTATGGAGCTATGTTTTAATTTGTGCTGGAAACACTGTTGGTAAGACAGGGATGTTTTAGTTGCTACTGAGCAGTGCTTACACAGCATCAAGGCTTATGGGCCTCCCCTGCCACCCTGTCAGCAAGTTGGCTGGGGGTGCACAAGGAGTTGGGAGGGGACGCAGTCAGGACAGATGATCCAAACTGACCAAAGGGACGTGCCATTCCATATGGTGTCACGTTCAGAAATAAGAACTGGGGGAAGCAGAGGAAGTAGGGGGACATTTGGAGTGATGGAGCCTGTCTTCCCAAGTCACTGTTATGCATGATAGAGCCCTGCTTCCCTGGAAATGGCTGAACACCTGCCTGCTCATGGGAAGTGGTGGATGAATTCCTTGTTTTGCTTTGCTTGTATGTGTGGCTTTTGCTTTACCTGTTAAACTCTATCTCGACCCACGAGGTTTTTTCACTTTTACCCTTCTGATTCTCTCTCCAATCCTATGGGGAGAGTGAACAAGCAGCTAAGTGCTGCTGAGCTGCTAGCTGGGGTTAAACCACAACAGTCTTTTTTGGCACTCAACATGGGGCTTGGAGGGTTCAAGAAAATGGCAAATTTGATTGAAATGTGCTAGATTGGCTTTATAGCTGTTACTGCCTTTTATCTCTTAACTGGCAGTCTCCTGTGCTTGCAATGGGGCACTGTAAATTAGAGTCTAGTGTTTGTTAGTGGCTGCTTTTTGCTCTCACTACTTGCTGTAGTGCTGTACTGCTTATTAATGTACCCCGCAGTGGCTGGGAACATTTTCATCATAGCAGTGGCCATGCGCCTGGGCTGGCAGATGACCAAGGCATCACCTCTGCCTCTGTGCTGCTGTCCTGGGCAGGCTGAGACTCCAATGTGAGTTCGAGTTGAAGAGACGGTGACCTGTGGATAAACCCTTGCCAGATCACGTACCTCTTGAAGTGTCTCTGCCCACAGTTATGTCTGTCACAGCAGGTCTACCTCTGAAGGGACTGTGGTCCAAGGCTGAGTCTATGTTTGAGAACATACATCTTGATGCATCTGTGGCTGTGCATAAGGACATGCTGGAGCATGTCAAAGCACATGGCCATGGATAAGCCCACAACAGAGCAGGTACACCAGGGACTGCAGCCATGGTCATGTTGGAGCAGGTTTACTTCTGATGGGACTGTGGACCATGGATTAGGCCACCCTAGAAGAGATGCACCTCAAAGCAGCTGTGGCTGTGGATAAGTCTATACCACAGCAGGTATACCACTGAATCAACTCTGACTCATAGACAGACTCTGGCTGATAATGGGTAAAATACTATTACCTATGTTCTACACGTGCACACACTGAGCATTCAAATTACTTCATGAACCTCCCAGCCAGCTTCAATTTAAAATGTTCACCTAAAATCATCATTTAGCCTCTACAACTGCCTCAGACACTGGGAGTCTTTGTCTGACTTGGAGCTCTGGTCAGGCAAGGAAGAAAGTAAAAGGGCTTTGCAAAATCTTCTTTTCACCTTTTTTTTTTTTAAGTCTTTACTTTTGTGTGAGCAAGGCAGCCACATTTATATTGCTTAAAATAAATCTTATTTGACACAGTTACTCTGTCTCGCTCTGCAACACAGACTGGTTTTTTGCCAGGAATAAAATCTGTGATCATTATAAAACTGTGAGAAAAATCAATGTCATATGAATGGAATGGTTATTTTCATATGCACACAAACACTGCACACACACATAGTATGAGACCTTATCCTCTGATCATGCAAACAAGGAAACAAATTAGTTACATTTGCTTGGAATGCCTTCTAACACTACTGCTAGATATTTTCAGGAGGTGAGACTGAGAGAAAGCACCAACACAGTTTAATCAGAGCTTGCTATTTTTTTCTTCTTAAACGTTATGTCTGATTATTCAGTACTATCTTCTCTTACAGCAATTCTCTGCTGAAAATCTGAAATACACATAAAAAATGCCATAATTTCCAAGTCTTGAGAAACAAAGGATGTCTATACTATGTAGTCTTACTTTAGATGAAAAATATTTCGGAATTTCAGATTTCTACTCAGTTAATTACAACACATATCAAAATCTCTGGTTGCATTTGATATTGCAGATTTGACTTAATTTTTTTTTGTTTGAATCTGTTTGAAGATTCTCCAGTCACACAGCTCTGGCTGCGTTATGCATTTTCTCTGTCTTGTTTCAAGTACTAAGGAAAGCTCTCTTGCACTATGGTTTGTCTTATATCTTAAGTATTTTTTTTAACTCAGCCCATGTTTGTATACTAACAGAAGGGCTGCACACTGTAAGAAATCACTTCTACAATTGCCAGCTTGCAAAAACTCCCTGCATAGCCTCATGTTTTCGGTGAGAAGGAACCATGCACTCCTGCTTGGTGGCCAGGGGATGTCACATTAGACATTTAGCTCTGCCTTCCTCCCCAGCAGTCCCTGATGCTGCCTCCGAGCCAGACTGTCAGGTGGGCTGGAAGGATGCCACAGTGTGCTGAGCAACATGCCAAGCACTCTAATGGCTGGGTGGGCTTTTCTCTGCTGCCTTCTGTGAGAAAAAAAAAAAAATCAATTTGCTAGCAAAGACCATACCTTAAAAAAAAACAACTAAACAAAGAAACCAACCAAGCAAGGAACTTGTAGCTTGAATGTTTTTCTCTCTTAACTGACACATCAGTTCTGTACATTGCCAAACAAAGGGAGTTCTGACTAAATATTTGTCTCCCACTCTCTCCCTCTATGAAAAATTAACATGCATAGGATCACTCAGATGAAGAACAGTATGAAGGAGGTTAACAATGAAAGAGTAGTATGAAGTGACAAAACATTCACTAAGGATTAAAAAAGGAAGGGTGGCTTTATGCACTGCCAAAGGCTTTTATTTAAGCACACTATTGCATCCTGCCCCCACTATATACAACCACAGAGAGCTGACACTAGGATAAATCTCAACTCTATAAAAATTTACTTACAACCTAGACTGCAAGAGAAGAGCTTGTTTACCCTCATCCTCCAGCTCCTGCCTTCCTGTAAAATTTGGCTGTTTAGTGCTGCATAAATAAATGCAGCATTTGCTGAGACTTCTCCATACAGCTTACATTTTTGGAGACACAGAGACTACTTGTGCTTCTTGAAAAGATGGGTGATCCCTAACTTGCTGGGATAGAGGACTTCCCCACAAGGCACCTAACAAAGCAGAGGAGATAGAGGGGCAGGAGGAAGGTGGTATCATGCAGCTATACCATTTTGATGTTCCAAAACTAGGGCTGGTGGGAAAGTGGGCAGGTCCACCAGTGAAGAGCACTCTCCACACCACCACCTGAAGGGGTTGGAGTGGTAGCAGTGCCATGCTGTATGGCAGGGACTGTGACAGGGGAAAAACACTCCCACTCAATCCCCACTGTGCCCTGCAGGGCATGCAGGCAGCAGGGAAATCTCACTGATTTTCCAACTCCCACAATGCAGATACTCTCCTGCTGATTCAACTACAGCTGCAACCAGTGCACCACAGGACTTCTGTTCACACTAAGGGGATAATTTTTCAGTCAAGCAAGTAACTCAGACTCACCTCATGCCTGAAAGTTTCAGATTCCAGCCTAAACTACTCAGTGCCATCCTTCTGTTTGCTTTACTCTTTTTGTTGGCATGAGGAACATTTTCTGTGATAAAGGCTAGTGAAACCCTAGGAGAAACGGCCAACCCAAATACTGTAAGTTTTCGTGAACAAACAGGCTGTACAAACATGGTCCAGGGTGCTTTACGTTCACTTAATCATATCTTGGGCCAGGATGGATGACATGACTGAGAATCCTTGAGACCTTCCTCTATTATTCTGTTGTTGGTTAAAAGGCTATCAACCACCTTCCCCACTTTGCTTTCCACCATATAACACAGTACATTGAAATCTGATTTAAAAATAATGTTTAAGCCCTGCAAGTGCACAGAAGAGTTGGAGCAGGCATCTTGTTATGACAACAAAAGTCATCCAGTGGAAAACGCCACATGCTGCACTAATGTTAACATGAGCCAAACCAATGAATTCATCACAGATTTTTTGGCATGTCCACCTCAACCATCCCTAGAGTCCTGTCCATGTGGCCCTGTGACACCAGGGACTGACAGACAGGTGGTTAAACTGGGCAGTGGAATAATAAACAGAATGGACAATGTCTAGCCGATGCACACCACAAACTGGCAACACTGAAACACAGTAACACGGCCTTGGGCACTGCCCATGCTCTGCTCAACCTTCCCACTAAGGGTCTCCTCCCAACCCTAAGGACTGATAAAAACAGCTGTCTCCAAAAGGTGATCTGGCAGATGATCTGAAGTGAGCAATGGAATGCATAGTGGGGAAAGGTAAACATGGAGAAGAGGCACAAACTGTGACAGGCTTTCCATGTGATGGTCATGAGCTGGAAACATGAGATCCCATTTTCAGCGATCCTCCTTCAATGTTTTTGCCATCTCCCTGGGAAGGGAAGGAAAAGATTGTCTACCCCGAGATGTCCCTTCCACGCATCTTTCTAAAAGAGGATATTCTAGGCCATGCCAAAAATATCAGCATGGTGTGTTTCCACACCACTGGCTCAATGGTTTGATCGCTGCTCTTACTGTTCTGACAGGGTGAAAAAAGAGGCTGAGAAAAAAAAATGTCAGTTACATTTTATCTGGAGAATCATATGACAAAAGTTTGATGGAACAGTGTGAAGCTTTCCCTGGTGTCAGACTAGGACATCCACTGAACTGGAAGGAGGCCAAAGGGCAAAAATCAGAAGGGCTGTAAGAGATTCACGTGGAAATACCTTGCAACAAGAAATGTTTCGCAGTTTATGCTCATTCTTGTTCTTGAGTGTTTAAAATACTTTCCCAGAAACTAAGGCTAATTATTGTCTTGCCCTCAGTGTTGGACATGTCATTCTATAAACTTTTTTAGTGCCTGTTATTAAGACACATTTCCAGAGAGAAATTAGCCTGGGTTTCTTGTACTTCTATTTAGCATGGCTCTGGGAGTAAGAGCCACATCCACAAAGCAAGATTTAGAGAACCCTAGCACTGGTATCTCCTCCAAAAATCAGAGTTTCAGCCCCCGACCCTATTGACTTCTTCTCCCCCCGGGACCCCCCAGCTATATTACCCACAAAATCTCACTGTTTGGCAAAGGAGATTTTTCCTGATAAGGAAGGGTGCCAAGGCTGGTGGAGCCAAAGGCCTCTGCCCCAGTATGGCTAGATGTCTGCATAACTGGGAGGAATCCAGGGCACAGCACAGGGACATCAGCACTGTCCTCGTAAGCATTTTGCAAGGACCAGAGAGTGCACTGCCCCACACTTGGAGCATTCACAGCATGTCTCTGCCAGGAAACTAAACAGGCTTCAGATAAGGCACCAGAAGAACCTCCAGGCAGAAGTTCAGCTTTTTAACCAAGCCCATTCAACATTGTTCAGCATTTTAGTCAGTTAAGAAAGGACTTACATGCTGTGTTGAATTAGGACCAAACACTTATATCTGAGATGTGCTTTTTACAAGACAGGACATGGATAATCTACTGGACAAAGTGCAGGTTTTCATTCAGATGGTTTTATCAGTTTTAAGGTTTTGGTCAAATTTTGGACATAAACAGGCTAACAACAATATATCAAAAAGTTGCTATAAAAATCAGAGAGGTGTCCTTTAATGCCTTGTTCTCTCCTCCCTTTTATTGTTTTGTCCTTTTCTCCTGTTAAAAGGCCCAAACAGCAGTGTTAAAGGGGAGGATTTCAAAGTCTGTAAATGTTATTAGATGATGAGCCACAACATATCATATGGAAATTGGAATCGAAGAGGAAAAGATTTCTATCATTTAAGGCCCTGGTCTTGCCAAAAGCAAATGTAGATGAATGCAGACTGACAAGCCCCGAAACAAAGAACCAAACTGACAGGCTATCAGCTAAAAGAAAGATTCTGCAGCATAAAAAGAAACAAGAAGTTATTACAGAAAAACCCTTTAAAGCCTTTAGCCAAGTATCCAGTTGTAGTAAAGGAAGTAAACAAGAATTTAGATAGTGTTGTTAAAGAAATATAAATCAAGGCTGTTGATATCATTATAATAACACACTAGTTAACTTGCAGAGGGAATAGATACTTTTGGTGCACGTGCACTAGAGGAAAATACAACTTCCTTTTTGGCAGGTTGAGCAAAAGAACTATGAAATACTAATAGCAAATGCAAGGTTTGAATCAAACTAGTAGTCAGAGGCAATATCTGAGGTCCTTCCATCAGTCAATCTGATTGTTTAGATGAAGGATTCTTTCAATCATTAATCATAGTTTTAATTTAAATTTTGGAGATGAACACCTTACCATCATCACAGAGAGCGGTAATGCAGAAATCTAATATTAAGCATCTCCAAGAACTCTGTGTGAGATAGTCATAACTGCTGTGGGACAGACTGGCTACAAGTGATTTTTCCCTTCCAAAAATGGTATCTTTTGTAAAAATTGCTGTCCTTCTTGATAATTTTCTCCAGAATTTACAGCAAATACTGAAAAATAAAGAAAAGATGTTTTCCTTTTCTTCAGTTACAGCACCATTTAATAAGGGCAGCCAGGAGGAAATTGCTGGGTTTTCTCATAATGCTTTTGTTAAACTCCTCACAGATCACTGAAGGTCTAATTCATTATTACCAGGACTCCCACATGCCTGGATATATCTCTTACAAATAATATTGATTACATTAAGCACTTCCCTTTCCTGCAGCATAAGACATCCTGTGTTGAATGTTCTTAGACCATGGGGTTTATAGGTTCCATGTTAACCATCTACAACTGTGTTTGTCTAACTTAATTTAGAAGGGAAAAAGAAAGAAAGATCTTTCTGAGTGTGTTTTGGTTTGTTTGGTTGGTTGGTTTTGCAATACACTTTAAATAACTCTATTTCTGAAAGTAAAACTGAATTGTACTATTATATTTATCACAAGTGAGACCACTCATGATATTAGTTGTTATTTTGGTTAAAATTTGACTGCTTGCCTGTTTCTTGTCAGAGATACAAAGTTAAAAGATAAAAGAAATGTCAATCAAAAAATCACTCATTTAAAGGACAAATACATATTCATAAAGGCTTTGATCAGGCATTCCTCCCCAAATACAATCTACCTCTGATATCAACAGTAGAAGAAAACCTCAAATAGTGGATTCCCTCATTGAAAAGGAAACTACTTCAGTTTCCCAGTTTCCAAAGTTTCACACCAGAAAACTGTTACAGAAAACATACACCAACTAATTTCATAAGTTGGCAAAACACAGAAAAAAAAAGGTAGATTTCATTTTTATTCTCAAATGTTTATAAACAGCATCATTAACCTAACTGAAACAATAAGCAAAATGAAATCCAGGGAATAAGAAGCAGCACTATCCATTCAATTGAAAACTATACAAGAAGAAAAGGCAAGAAGAAACTGATACAGGAAATTAGTATGATGACAGTTCACAAGCCCAGTAGCTTTCACTTAAAATATTTCCTTTAAGATATTATCAATGGTGTTTTGTATGAAATATATTTCTCAGGTACAGTTTGGTTGGCAACATTGCATGATGCAACATTTCTGTTTCAGACTTTGCTGTCTGCAGGCCATCTTAGCCCAATAATCACTCTGACTTTGATATCAAATTTCCTCTGTCAGGTCTTCCATTGGGATAAGAATTGGAGTGCTGTATACCTGCTGGGAACCCAATCCTTTAAATCATGTTTTACTTTTCTTGTAACACACGAGATGATTATGTCTCTCAGAGCATCCTGGAGGCCCTTCTCAGGACCAGATCTGGCTGCTGTGCAGAGGAAGCCTGCAGTGTCCCATCAGCATACCTGGCGTGACAGGGACAGTGCCGGGGGCTTGCCTGCCTGACCCAACAGCAGATGTTCGCTGCAGACACAGAGCACTTTCAAGGCAGCACCACATGCCAAAAGGGAGAATAGACCAACTGCATGGTGCGGATGGCTGCTCCCGAGCCTGCTGCCATCCACCCAGGGAGGCAGTCAGAAAAGCCAGGCTTTAGTTTTGCACAGACTGTAAACATGCTACACCTTCAAATCTAATAAGAACAAAGAGCATCCCTGAGAAACAAGCATCAGGAGCTCCACCTTCTCCTTACAGCACTGTTGAGTTCTGTGCTTGTATCTCCCCCAAGATTAGTGTGAACTGCTGGTGAGTGGGGAGGTCTCCATGAAGGCTCAGCATGACTGAAAAATATTTAGTTCACTGCCACTTTTCTGTACTGAAAGCTATTCCTAAATACATGAACTAATATGAACTCTGGGACACGTACCTTATTTTGTTATGGATTCATACAATTCCCGGGAAAATAGGGAATGGTCTATGACTGCAGCAGCTTAGCACTGCCACACTGCCACAGCAATAACATGAGAACAATGTAAACGTCAGTCACAGCACTGAGATCCTGCAATACATCTGCCTGTGACTCAAGCAGGAAATCAGCAGATTTTCGACAAAGCCTGTCATGAAAAAGCAATTTAAACTCCAAATCAGTTGGAGTATAAAATGCTTTCTCTCAACAATTTTAAGAAAACAAAGCTGTAAGGAAGTGTCAAAGTCATTATTAAAATAAAATACTAAATGTTTCTCCGTTTTTTTTATGTACAGTTTTTTCAAATGTGTTCAGAACTGCTTCCTTATCCAGAGCTAAAAGATTAATGCCTTTCACACAACATCGAGGGAAAACAGTCCATGCAGACTTTCTCAGTGCTTCACAGAACAAAGCATCCTAAGAAACCAAACAATTAGCAGCTACCTAATTCTCGGTATTTTTTCCTTAAGAAATTGGATGCATAATAGCAACTTGGCTAAATGGTTGAATACATCACACATTCCTTCCCCCCCCCTGGATTTTTAAGCAGATACGTAGCACAGGTTAAAGGTATCTTCTCATGTACCTGATCATACAGGTATCTTCCCTTCCCCTTTCAGTATTTCCTGAAAAAATATTCTGTGTTTAATGAAAACCAAATCCATAGTGGAGACAAGATGTAAAATACCGTGGAAAATAGTGACAGCAACTGAAGACATTGACCAGTGTTTTGTCAGCATTCACACTGAGCTTACTTAGAAAGACTTGCATTATTCAAATAAACCTACAAACTACAGGGTGATAAAACTCCTAAATCCTTATGGTTTAATTAACTACTAAGCCTTATTCCTGGGGCCATCTGTCCTTCACTCAGAAGCTGCCATTGGCACCCTCCCACATGACTAACAGCCATTACAGGTCCTCTCGCCTACAGCATCCCCTCGCACTAAGCAAATACTTAATCTCATATAACAATACCATCTAGTGGCAAAATACATTCATTACACACTGAGAATCTCCCTCGTGTTTTCCTACAGCACCACAGGATACACACAGCAAGAGCAGAAAACATCTCCTCACACATATACCTGTGCCCAGCACCTGAACAAATTCATAACTATTCATTTCATTTAAACATATTCTTAGCTTTAAGCACATGGATCTCTCCATGTAGAGCAGATAAGCTTATACTCCTCCCAAGGATAATAATATATTGATGCCATAAACCATCACCCAAGGAGCAAAGACACCGAACCAGGCAGGGAGTCATCACAAAGCACAGCTACAAGTTAAACATGTGCTGGCCACACCTCTGGAACAACAGTGTGTTCACAGCTCCTGTATGCTACGTATCAAAATAAGAAACACAAATTTCTCCTGTTTCAAACAGAGAAAATAAGGGGAGAAAGTGCTCACTCCTCTCTACATAAAGACGGAAGTTGTATTCAGGTGGTATCCTGAACCAACGCCCCTGTATGACTCCACTTGTCCACGATACCTAAAAAGAAGAAAAACTGAACATAATGGCAAATTGTTACATTTAGCTGTAAAATCTTTAGGAGAGTGTGAATAATTTGAGACAGTAGAATAAAGGCTGGAGTGAGTCAGCAAGGCAGAAAGATGACAAATGGGAAACAGAAACACCTTATTTTACCAAACAACAAATACAAATTACATTGATGATGAAGAACTAAAAAGCTGTTTGATATGAAATAAAATTATTCAAAGACAAAATCCGGTACTAATGCAATGGGACAATTTGCTCTACTTCAGTGGGCTTTGAGGGAACATTAGAACGTTGTAAACAACACATTAACAAAGAGTGCATATTTGTGAAGGGCAAATTAAGTCAATACTCAAGCTGTAGGAACAATTTAGTACATAAAGCAGCAACATGTACAAGTCTGACTTTTATCAGCTCAGCCGTTTGCGTTTTTTCTCTCTCAAAAAAGAACTAGCTTTGCCCAAAAGCTGAGACACCCTGATACTTGAGAAAAAAAGACCACATTAAACTTACACCCTATCAACTTACATAGAAATCCATTAGTAGCAAGCTACAAATTTCTGCTTATAGTGAAACAGAAAATTCTACAGAAACCACTTCATTGTTTGAAATATGTTCTTATAAAATCAAGTCAATTGCTTTCATAGGACATGATGATCTAGAAACCTTCTACCAACTTTAATTGCAGCTGTTTTTTTCTGCAGCGTACATATTCATCCAAGAATCCTGAAAACTATTTAAATGCTTGTCTTTCTCACACTCGAACCCCCTTAATTATGTAATTCACTCGACTAATAATGTAACTATTACCGTGTGAAAAACTGATGTTCTTCAGAACCTCCTTTAAGCAGCCACTCCACTTAATGAAAAGATCAGTAAAAGAAGCAGATTTCCAAACATGAAACATTTATTAGCCAGCAATAACAACTTCCTATTAAAAATGGCAAATTAGCAATAGCAGTGAATCCAACAATTGTTTAGAATGCTATTAAGAGTTAATATGTTAACAAGGGAATATGGTGACAATCTTTTATTAATAAAAAATTATGGATAATATTATGTTTTAAGATATTTTGAATAGAAATGCCATTGAGGTCATACAGGTTCTCTCCAATGTATATTACTGCCATCCTCAAATATACAATTACATAATCACAAGCCTCAATTTATTTTTTCTAGATGTTAGTTATCAGCTCTAATACATTTTGGTTTTTAAATCTATTCATAAAGCTCTTTGCATGGACAACTAAAATTAATTTGAAACTTGGCCTTAACAGAACCATTATTTGGCTGGTGTCTGTAATTTATTCAAGGCTGTTTACATATGGAAAACATTAGTTTCACTGCTGAATTTCAGTAAGAAATTTATGTATTCTATTCCCCAAGGTTTCAAAAATACAGTGAATTAGGATCTCAAGCCAGAACACTTTCTGGAACAAGAATTCTGAAGCAACATACCTGCTCTGCTCAGTCCATCTGCTCCTCATACCAACAATCCATACCCAGGTCTTTACAGAATTTCAACCTGTCAGTAATGACTATTGACTAACATAATTTCAATCAACAAAATCAAAATCTAAAGGCAGTGCTTCTGAACTAAACTATACCACTGAATGAAATTCCTTTTCATTTTTCATTTCCAGATGAAAGTTACATTTACAGACAAATGATTTGGCATTGATTCTTTGCTGTTACTTGCATTTAAATTAATACTTTATGACATAAACTTCTCTACAGACAACATTAGACTGTCATAATTGCCATAATCATATCATCAAAAAACTTCTTGCATAATGTAGAAGCAATAGAAGTAGCATTCAATCATGGAAAGTAGCTTTCCATCATTCCCACCTTCATAATTCTTAAGACAAAAATTGCAAGGGGTCGATCATCATGCACTACAAAAGCAAATATTGAACAGGAAAACATTCGTATCTCCATAACTGTGAGGATTTATTACAGAGAAATTTTCATTTAATTCCTTAATATTTTCTTGTCTTAAAAACTGACAAATGAACTTCCTAAACTGTTTTAGTAGTTTAAGAGAAGTGATTGAAAATTTTCATTATACAGCTTTCAAGATTCCCTGAAGTCTGATGAAGGGGCATCATGGCCGGACACAAATGATCAAGATTACTGAAAGCATCAGGAAGAACTTTGTGATACATGTACTGGGTGGGCTAATCAGGGTGATACTTGTCAGTATCTGCTGTTCACTGACAGGGTAGAAGTGCCTGGCATGGGAAAGTGGGTGGTAGCCATGGCTGTAATGACCATGCAATAGTGGTGTCCAAGATCCTGTCAAGTAAGAAATGGAGTACTGCAGAGGTCTAGCCTGGGACCTGTCCTGTTTTAATGTTTTTATCAGTGCTTTGGAGGAGACAGTGGAGTGCACACTCATCTATCTTGCTGATTAACACCTTGGAGTGAGGGACCAGTTGATATGCTAGAACGCAGAGCTGTCGTTCAGAGAGATAAAGGCAGGCTAGAGAAATGGGCTGAAAAGAATTGAAATTCAGCTGAATTCAGCTGAAATGAAGGAAGGAGAAAAGCCAAGTGTTGTCCCAGGGAAGGAAGCACCACTGCTGCAGCCCAGACTGGGGAAGGACAGGCTGGGAAGCAATTCTGCAGAAACTGCCCGGGTGGGCAGCCAAGCATGGGCAAGTCCCCTGGGTCCTAGCAGGAGGGACAGTCAGCAGACACTTGGGCTGTATTAGCAGGGCCACAGCCAGCAGGTCAAGTGAAGGGATAGTCCTCCCTTAATCCCCCACTCAGCCCTCACTAGACCTCATTTAACTATGTCCAATACTAGAAGGACGTGGACATATTGGAGGGTGGTCAGCAGAGAGCCCCCATGACGTTTGGGTCTGAAGCACTTGATCTACAAGAAGAGACTGAGGGAACCAGAGCTTGCTTAGCCTTGAAAAAGTTTGGGGATATTTAACAGCAGTCTGCCAGTGCCTATAGGGAGTTTAACAAGAAGATGGAGCCAAATTCTTAATAAATATAAATAAGGATTTACTGTCAATGTTCAAATACTTCCATTTTGGCATTTTATGCATTGCCAAATATTCCTAAGGAAGTTTTGCTGCTAGTTTGAAAACATTCATGCACATAACAGATTACTCCCCTTTCAGCTGCACAGTAATGATAACCCTCAAAACCATCTGGATATTCCAGAATTTGAGGATTCATTGACCACAAAGAAACTTATGCCCTTTTTATTTGATGTTTTTTCAACTAAAAGTAGAGGAAGAATGCACAAGAACATTTGCATTACCAGGGGGCGCATCTGTTCTTTTCCAGGATCAGACCAAAACTACTCTTTAATTATTTCCCGTTCTTGTTGTTGTATTCATAAAGACTAGTCACAGCAGATTCTACTTCATTAGTCTTCTTGGACTTTTCCTTATTATGAAATTACAAATCAAAAATCTCAAGAATTCTTGGAATGCCTGCTAGCATTATATGCCCCACTACACCTCTTATATATGAGCAGTTAAGGAACTACTTTTACATAAACTGCAGGAAGCTTTGTGACAACCCTCACTAATTCCGGGGGAAAAATTTCACTTATTTTGGAGACTGCAAATCTTATTCCCACTCTCTGAAGCATTCTGACTTTTTGACACTATTAGGTCACAATCTCCATCATAATCACAACCTGGAAATAAATTTAACCAGAAAAATTATAACACTCAGCTCAACATTACAGCATACTGGCTCTGCTACCTTTGCATCCTTGAGCCTAAGCCAGGAGACTGAAGACATTTTTCTCTATGTAATACGAATCCCCATTGCAAATGCAAGGAATAAAACAATGTTTGGACACAAAATATTTAAGTACATAAATAATCCAGTTTGAAGTGCTTTTATGTGGACCATACATGCTCTGGAAATACAGTTCAAACCTCATCCTCTTCTGTTTCCCTTGTCGTGGCACATTGCTTACATCTGAGGTCCTCTCACATTCCTGGACAGAGGTGATACGTAGATGTGCCAGTGCTTCAGATCAAGTACACAGGACTGCTCTGATGCACCCATGGAGAGGTCTCCTATAATAAACTGCTTATTGATAATATTTCTCTAAGTCCTTCTTAAATTGCTAGTGAGGTCCAATAACCTAATTATAAGATCTGAGAGATCCTCTACCTCAGCTCTCTCTTCGCTGAAACTCTCACCTAATCCTTGTCATTAGTGAAAAAGGATCCAGTCTCTCTCCTCGGTTCTACCATGTATCTTTGAAGCATCCCTGTAACAGACATTTCAGAAATTCAGAGTGCAAGAAACACACTGCTGTGAAGATGAAGAGAGAATGAGGTCAGCATCTTTTTATGGACTACAGAAATCAGTTGCTCTACTAAGGCCACTAAATATGAATTTCCATGACCCATCAGAAGAACATGCCTGCTACTGTATTCCATCCTACACAAAACATCCACAGACTATTTGAAATAAAACATACAAATGACTATATGTGGAAAACCTTTGCTTTTTACAGAATAAAATAAAAATTTCCAGAATTTTTATCCTTGAATTTTCTTACCTAGGTAGCAAGTGGGAAAAAAAAAACAAACAAACCACCAAACAAACAGGTGAAACACCAAACTAGAGACCTGGTGGGCCTGGTGTAATAACAAGTTCAACAAGAAAGATCTGAAGAATGAAGCTGCCAACTTAATTTCTATTTTCTGCATGCAACTCGGTACATTTTACAAGGTGAGACCTTTCAAATGGATGTATTTTTAAAACCTTAACCACAAAGCTCAAAAAAAACCCAAAGTTTATTTAGGTTGATTCTAAAATAGAATTACAGAAAAAGACTCAATGCACAATTATATTGTTTAGTGTTGTTCTGCAGAAGTTTGACTATTTGGTTGAGATTTCCTCTTACACATGCAAAAAACAAATGAAACAAGGAGCATACCCTTACAGAGAATTATGTGCTCATTATTGTTGAGTGGTGCTAAGCTGACACAAAATCCTCTCCAAAACTTAAAGCATGCTTGGCAAAACCTTTAAAGAAAAGATTTATTTCTGAAGACTGATGAGGATAAAGTACAGATCACCTGGAGGATGTGTCACAGCACCTAATGTGGACGCTCTGAACTGCCCTCTGGATGTGTCCAATGGTTCTAGCTGACCACAGAAAAAGCCATGGGAGGACTACGATAGTTGGCCAGAGCAAATGAATGGCAATAATTTTTTTTAATAAAGTAATGATTTGGGATTTTCTGAAGTTGTCAGTGACAATTTTTCCTCTGCTGCACTGACATATTGTCTCACAGTGGTTCTGAGTAACTTTGATACACCACTGAACTTTTGTTCCTCTCAAGGAGCATTTTAGGAGCAGGACACATGTAAAGGTGTTCCAGTATACAGGAGCTTAGATCTGCCACATACTCCTTTGCTGTGTGCCTGTTCACTCAGACCTAGCTTTATCATTACATGGTGCCTTCTCCTAGTTTACTGAAAATTCTCTAACTTAAAATGGAGTTTCTTGTCTGAGGTGAGTGCTGCTTGTGGAGAAGGAAAGGAACCAAGGAAGAACTAAGACTCTCCTACATCTTTGCAGCCTTGCAGGCCTCAGCATTGCTTAATTCTTTTGCATATTTAGATATAATACTATGTGTGAGGATTATTTAGTGAGAATTTAGCATTAGGAGAAATACTAATTGCACAAATTGCTTATTTAATTCATAACTATCCTTTCTTTCTATGAATATCATACAAAGACTGATCACAGCATCATTAGAAGTCATAAAATTCAGAATGAGATAGTTCAATGCAGCAGTGTGTCACTTTGTCACCCCCGTTCCTGTTCCTCTGAACCCACACTAAACAAACACCAGCAGAACCATGTATGCCACATCAGCTTGGGCTACCTGAGTCTGCACAGAACCTGAAACCACGACTCAGCAACAGGGACTATCTTCCTGCTTACTGCTCCCTCTGAAGTGTCACACAGGCACAGCCTGTAATACTTTCACACAAGCTAGTCCAGAAAAAGGATGTAGAAACAACACCAAAGGTGTGTTAAATGGGAGTCTTACCACAGAAGAAAGTAAAGAAAAGGCAGGAAGAGTGGTAAGGTGCAGAGAGCCCAAGAGACAACACACAGAAATAAATTTAGGGACAAATGCTTTATTCTCTCCATGGTCTATCTCCACACGAGTCACCCTGACATTACAGGAACTGTGGAGTCTGGCCTCAGCCTGTAATCCATCTGACAGACTATCAAATAAATGCAGTCTCGCCTTTTCCTCTTCATGAATTTGCCATGCCAGATCAAAGAAGTGGGAATTTGAGACCAGTGCAGTACTGATACAGCTGGCAGAGTTGTTTATTTGAGAGGTTAAATTCAACCTTCGCTTGGTCGAATAACTTAATTGTGCTTACTGGGAGCCTGCTTTTTAAAAGGTTCAATTTTTTCTGCTGCCAAGAATCAGAGTTTGCTTTCAGCATGCTGAAATTATCTCAGGGGAAGGCTTTTGTGAGCCAAACCAGTCCAAAAGTATTCTTAATTGCTTTCCACACTCTTGTGAAACATGAGATTATGCAGCAAATCCACATTCTAAAAGAGAAAAATTATGGAGAGAGAAAGGTGGAAAAACAACCTGACACAGAAAAATAATCTTAACCATATATCTTAAACAAGGAAATGCAATTTCAGATGTAAGGAGTTTTCAGTAATTGTGTCCCCCATGAAAAACTATGATCAGGTTATGTTAGCGATGGAATGCAGACTATTTAAACAAGACCACTATTAGAAAACTATTTAGTCTACACAGATGCATATTATCTTTTATTTGTAAATCATCCCATAAATTTAACTGAACTGGTAAGATAAATTTTCCTTTATCTTGGTTTGCTTTTATTAATATGTCAGAAGGTTCAGGAAAGATGAGATTATCTTTCATGCTAGAATAGCAATGCTGACACCACAATATCAAAACTATAATTGAAAAACATTAGTCTGCAGATAGTTTTCATCTATTGTACTGAACTACAAACATATTTCTTCGGGGTTTGTCAGCAATGCCTCAGTATGAAGGTAGGCAAAAGGAGCAGTGGAATACAGCCTCTGTAATCAACAGCTTTATACTCTCCAAAATGTGTAGGATTATGTCAGGAAAATTCAGAGAATTTCTCCACTTTAGATAACAAGGAACTAAAAAGCTTTGAAAACAGATTAGTTAGAAACAGAATGTCTGTAAGTATTATGAATCATTTAATACAGATATGGGTGCAGATAGGTCAGATAAATATCAGTCCAAATTCATATAAGATGTGACAAGTTTTATTTCTTCAGTGATTCTTCTGTCAGTTTGAATAATTTGAAGAGGAATATATCTGGTTTCCCCCTCCTCTACAGGGGCATCTCATTCTGTTATTCAGTAAATATAAGTATCCAAGCAGAAGCATTTTCTAAATCTGTTCACAAACACACTGATGAGCATGTTTGAAAACAACTGTGCAAGAAGTTCTAAGCAGTTGAGGTGACTTAAATACTAAAAAAAAAAAAAAAGGTATAATTTATAAGCAGTTCCTGATCATTTTCTCTGTAAACAGAAGAACCGCAATCCATAATTAGTGGCGTCTCAGCTTAAAGCCAGGGAATGTCAATACACTAGGAAAATTAGGAGTCTGACATAATATCTTCCAGGTTTGAAGCAATCTTAGGTGAGAGAGTTGCTGAAACAGGCAGATGACAGGAACATTCAATACAGGTTGGCCAATGCACACCATATGAAATATTCCTACCTACAGCCATGTTTAAAATTAGCACACCACTCACCAAAAATAATGACAGTTTTTCAGTACCTGATGCTATTTCATATTAAATTGGAGTGAGTTGGGCTAAAGCAATGCACATAGAAAAGTAAGAGGTCTGTAGTCTCTTTACTATTCTGTATAAAAGATATCTACAGGACCCATAAACTGCCTTGCAAAGTGTGTGTTTGGAAGTGATTTAGAGATATTTGACCAAGTCCTCATTAAAAAGTAGATTTTATTAGATTCAATTACAAAACATCATCATAAATGTCTTCTAGATTAGACATATATTCTCAGAAGCTGGATATTTTCAAATTCAGATGATATAGCACAGTTAGACATCTATGAGACCTGTGACAGAGCACTGTATAACATACTGATGAAAATACATTACACAAAATCAGTTTAGCATCTCTTAAATGGAATAAAGAATAATTCTTCTCCAGTTATACTGTTTCTTTTGGAATCCCATAAGATCTATTATTGATCACAGATAAAAATATTACGATGTAAAATTAATATTCATAAAATTTGCAGAACATGTCTAAATACAAAACAATGTTAAGAAAAATCTAGATTCTGCAAAGTGACTTGATGTTTTGGTCAATCAGACTTATTTGAATTAGTGGCACTTTTAACAGAACTTTGTGTATCAGGGTTGAATTACTCACATTATAGTTATTGTATGAGGAACTTTAAAGAATTTAGAAGGTAAAACGATTCATTAACTAATCATAGGTGTGCAACATGACATAATGCCATGACTTTTATATTTACTTTTAATAACCATTTAATGGGACATTGATGGAAATGCTGTACTGTGCACTGTAAGGTATTATATCTTACAAGACCATCTGCAAAGTAAATGAAAAGGAACGGGGAGAAAAGTTCCCCAAAACCTCTCTTTTTCACCCTACAGCATAGTTCTTTGTGAAGAAAATTCATTTAGAAAGTAACACCAGGGTATTTAAGCTAGTTCCCAAGCAACTGCATCCCTACCTACAGGTACAAAAAAAGAATGGCATATGATTTTCACATATATGGAAAGAGAATCCCATTGTATTTGCTTAAATGGATATAAAATGGCCAGGCCCCACATAATCTACCTTCAGTAGGTCTGCACAGACACTGGAGTTTGTAGCTGAGGTAATAAAGCTGGGGGGGAGGGGGAAATTAGAACAAAACAAAAAACAGGTTTCTCTTCAGCAAACAAGAATTACAAAAATTCTGTTCAAACTCGTAAGTTTCCTCTGACTCAAAAGGGCATTTTCTTGCAGTTTTGGTTTAATGTTTTCAATCATTTTAGAATTCAGGTCACTTCAAAAGAAAAATGTAATTTCAAATTAAAATGCAAGTAATTTCACTCCCATAACATTAGAAAATTCTATGTAGTCCTGAGTATATGGATCTTTCCCTTAAAAACTAAGAACATTTTTAGGTTTTCAAAAATTCCTTTTTATCCCCAACAAAATCTGTTTCCCAGATTGCATCCCATTCACATTTCAGCCTCTCCTTACAACACCACTGAACCTGTAAATCAAGTGAAAATGTATTTCAGAATATGTAAAATAAAAAGGTTACACTGTGTAAACTACACACTAAATGTCAGTGCTACATTATTTCATACTGTTGTTCACTGATCTTTTCTATCACTTCCTTTTTGAAGGACTGTGTATAAATGCTGCAGAAGAGGTGAGGTAAACATTATACTCAATGGTAATTTTCTGTTCAGCATAATTACAGAGAGAGAAAGGCAAAACAAGTGTAATGACTCATAAAAGATTAGCAAATTATCACATGTAAGTAGAACTCTTGTGATGACATCTATAGAGGAACCTCACTGGTGATCTTATATTTGACAAATCAAAACCATGACAGAAGACATCAAAAGACTGGGGAAAACTCCTAATGTACCTCTGAAGAGAACTCACAGTCAGCAGACTGAGATGGGAAGAAGTCATTCCACTCTAGCAAGACTATCATGTTATGAATAAATAAGAAATGCATATAACTGCATCTTCATGCTCTGGTCACTCTTGAGGTATTGATTTCCAAAGTCCATCAGAAGATTTCCATAAAAGTTGCATGGCTAAATCCCAGAGACAGCAATAAAAATCTCAAGAATCCACTCAAAGCATTTAAAGACTGCTTACTCTTGAGTATCATTAGGTATAAAGAAATCTCAGGTCTGTACTTAGACAATACACAATGCAGAAGAAAAAAAAATAGAGCAAAACTTAATCCAAAATGTAAAACACCACTCAGGAAGAGAAAGCATTTTGGAAAGTTTGTGCCATCCATGTTTGACTGAGTACAAACAGAAACTCACGTGTAAGCTTGTGAGGCCTTTTTTTGAGACTGATAAGCTTTTATTAACATCAACTTTCTGTTAAAAAAGTTGGTTTCTGCCTTGTATTTTTCAACTGGTACCTCTATCTACAGTGGGAGGTTTATCCACCATTAGTGCTGATACTTTCTGATTTGAGTTTGCTTTTGTGTCAGTTACAGAACCTTGAAAAATAGATTAATGCAGTCTTGAAAAAATTGTAAATAACATGAATCACATTTACAGTGAAGAAACAGCAAGGGTTTGTCAGTCTAAATTAGCATCCTAAATTGTGTTTAAAAATCATCATCAACTAGAAATGTTTGGTGTGATACTTTTAAAATAATTCAAAATTAACTTCTAGTAGTAGAGAAAATCAACACCTGAAACATCAATACAGAGGTATAACACTTTTTACCCTAGTTGGTGATGAGGGCATGCGTGGCTTTGTATCATGCCTCACATTCTCACTTAATCAGAGAAACAATAGAACTTTTTTTTTAAATTCTCTCAAATAGCAAGTCCTTCAATGAGGCAATTACTCCTACAGAGTCAAATTTTGGACTGAGATGTTACGGAAAGAGAATTTGGCCCAAGAGACATGCAATTATACCAGGAATTAGCCTTAACAGGTAAAAAGCTAAAGTTGTTTGACCACCCTCTTGTGTAAAAAAAAAANAAAAAAAACCATCATTCAGAATTCACAACTTTTCTGAGGACTTGCTTTACTTCAAGATCCACAGAAAGCAGACACAAGAGTCCTCCCCTTATTAGAGGGCAATCTGCTCTTCACAGGTGTCTCACTCTGGGAACCCAGTCTTGCCTTCTCATGAGAACAATTGTACAGGGTCAAACTGAAAGTACATCTCCTCTCATAAATAGTTTCTAACAGTCATCAACAATGGGAGCCTCGTAAGAAGTTTATAACTTCTATAACTTGATAAGAGCTTTTAGCAGATAAACATGCAGTGATAATTTCTCCATGCTCACAACTTCTAGCAATTTGCATCTCAGTTAATTCTTCAGCAGAGAGGGCATTTTTAATAGGAACTTGGTAGGATTTTCTTCATGAAAGTGACCATTTCTGAAGTCATGTAAACTTTTAGAGTCCACAATGCCCTGCAGAAAGCAGTTCTGCAGCTCAGCCAGAATCCATGCAAAGAACACCCTCTGTCTCTCTGCAAGACTCAGCCTGGTTCTCCTCTTCTTTCTCCTCCTTTCATAAACTCTGGGATTTCTTTCATTCTCTTTCATCACTCTGTCCAACCTAAAGCACTTCAAAATTTCCTGAGCCCTAGCTGATCACTCCTACATGGAAGATGGCCGATAGACTAGAAAGTTTGGTCCCTTCAAACATTATGAATTACATATGCTACTTGTCTGTCATATTAATCTGGAGATCAAGAACATTTCAGGGCTCTTCCAAATAGACTACTACGGCTTCTGTCTTTGTAATTAATATTCTTGTTCTCTAGTTTTGTTATGTGAGGAAACAGTAGGCCACAATATCACCTTATTTGGGTTGAATATTTAGTCAGGTGCACTGGTCATCTTACTGGTATCTCAGGTAGTTAAGATCCAAGCTCAGATAAACAAAGATCATTAGCACCACACTGAATCAGGAGACAAAATCTTGTTATCAATAACACTCAAAAAAGCCTTAACAATCCTGGAAGCATGTTGTAATATATTCCCTATAACCCACATTGCAAGGCATATAAAACAAACAGAAGTCATGACATCATTTTCAATTATCAGAGTCTGAGTGAGATCCCCAACTAAGAGAACATGCTCTGCCAAGTGCCTGAAGAAACCCATAACCTCCACAGGCATCACCTTGGAAGTTACAGGATCTGTTGTGAGCCTGAAGGAATAATTAACTAGAGATGGTCATGATACTGCAGACAGATGGTAAGGAACTAGCCAGGGAATGTAGAAGCCTTCCTACAATGCCTTTTTGACAAATTCATGCAGTCTCCCAATTCAGAATGATCACATAAAGTGAACCTCAAACTAAGTGCTTTCTACAACCAAAAGGCCACCTTAGTGACCATACCTGTTCTCTCAAAACCCTCATGTTGAATTCCAAAACAGATTTCTGACTTTGGAGGAAAACTTAAAGGAAAAGGTTTGTATTGAGTTCCCTGTCAGAAAAATGACATATTCCAAAAGCAGAAAAATGAAGTAGAGTTGATACTCTCTGGTAGTGGTTAATTTTTCTTTTCAACTTTCATTGGGAATCTCAGTCAATTTATACCACAAGAAGAATCTATCTTCTATCTAGGATGGGCAATTTTCACTCATTGTCTTTTTCTACTTGAAAAATACTTTCAAGAACGTGTCCCTACACAGGAGAAATGATCTAATCAGACACCCTGAGTATAGATAATCCCTTCACCCAGATTTCTTCCAGTGTAGTGGATGAGACACTCAAATCCATAAAATCATATGCTCATCAAAAAAAAAAATCATAGCTATTTATTATACCATGCTGTTGGGTTTATTGTCCATTTACAAAGATCTTTTTTTCTCAGAATAGTGCAAGTACTCAGAGAAAGACTGCAATGTGAAGTTTTGTCAAGATCCTTGCTAACTTTAAAAATCTTGAGCAAAATTTTTATTTGAAAATAAACACAGGTATAAATAGCATTGGCCCAGCTTTGTATTTATACAAAGAACTCAAAGTCTTGTCACTTCTGCAAGAAGCACATTTAGAAAGTCTTTGATAGAGGTTTTGAAACCTGAGGATTCAAACATAGGCCTGAGGTCTTTTAGAATGGTACAAGTTGCCAGAAAGTAGTTATAAAATCTGAGCTACAAAAGGTAGAAAGCTTTGCCAAGATGACTGTTTTCCCTGTGACATCTGGAGGCTGAACAGCCATGTGAATTTCTGCTCACTCCCTGGCACAGGTAAGGTGTCCTAAAAGAGGTCTCAGCACCTGGTTTGGTGCAAATTGAGCCTGTCTTTTGCTAAAGCAGCAAGAATTCTCATGCTATAACAAATGTAACAGGTACATACTTGTCAAATGCTTTTACCAAAGCTGGCAGAGATAGAGGCATCAGTTGCTGCACCCCCTTGACAATGTTATTATTTGACTTCTCAGCATGTCTTGCAGGTGATACCATCTCCCAAACCTGACTGTAGTCTCCCCCTTACACACTGAACAAACGTTACCCTTCTCACAGTTATAATCTTGTTATAAATTGTGTGAAAACTTCTATGCAGTCATGCTTCTGTAAAGCAGCCTAACTTAGCTGCATTTTCCAGGGGAAAACATTTTTGTACAATCACAGTATGCACCAGGACAGATCCTGGTTCAAAAATAAAAAGCTACAATGTCTTACGTAAATCTGGGTGTTGAGTGAAGAAAGGGCAGAGATGTGGAGGTCATAAATATTCTGGCTTTGCTCACTCCATATGCTCTGAAGTTCAACTATAAATAGCCTTCAAATTGCTACACACTTCAAGAAAGTTGAGTAACACAGCTTTCACTTTGTAATGTGAGGGCAAAAGTCTAATAATGCCACAGAAGGGCAGGGGAGAAGAACTGCTGAAGCCATGTAGACATCTGCTGAAAGGGTCCTAGCTGTGAATTTCCATAGAGCGAACCAGCTGGCTTTAACACAGACAAAGAAATGAGAAAGTACAAGGCCAGTCAGAACAAGGTCAGCTCTGTGTAGGGAGCAAACAAAGCTGCTAAACACTGACGTGAGTGGTGTATGGGAAGAAGGGAACAGCCACACACACCTCTGGCCTCCATACATACAGTTCCCAGCAAATTCTTTTCCCTTTCTGTAACAATCAAGGCAAGTGAGCCACAGCATTTCAATAAGAAAGAATAAAAGTCTAATCAATATTAGCTTATTATCGAACATTCATATTATCATGCTACTTTTCTTTTGACAGTTACATCTAAGAGTTCTCAAAATATTCAAAAGAACACCCACTATATATTACTTCTTCTTCAAAAACATCACAAAAAAAAGAAAAAAAAACTCAGTTTCAATAATCTCCCTAGTTATCACAATCCATTTATTTTGAAAATAGAAAGGAGACTTTTTTTTTAATTAAAAGCCTTCTATTCCAGGCATCTAGTATTTGATCCATTTTTCACAGGAATGCTTCAGAAAACATCTATGCTTAGGCCACAGATCCGTACATACAACTCTTCCTCTCAGAAGTGTCTAGATGAGGTAAGCTCATTGATCTAAGATTTTGTGGATATAGAGTTTTTGAAGGGCAGCCAAAACTTTCACATCATTTTTCTGCTCTTGAGGTTTTGCTTCTTGTTCCTAAAATACTTAAACATACTTACATTGCAGACAACATTATGCTGAGGAGCATGAAGTGGGAAAGGTCAAAAAAAGAAAGGCATCCTTAACGTTTTGTTTTGTATTTCAAGTTGACAACCAAGGGCAGATTTTATTCTAAAAATAGGTCTTGAGTTCTGTACTGAAAAACAATGTAAGTTGGGTTTGGTTTGCTTGTTTTTTTAAATGTGGCCACATTCTTTTATCTGGCACTCTTTGAAGATGCACAGGTTCAATTGCTTGGCCCATGTTTACTATAAACACTTTCTGATGATATGAAGGTGACCTTTCTCCATAGAACTCCCATCTCATGAACATTGTCTCTTTTAAGTCCTTTGAAGGACCCTTCATAACTGAAGTAGGTAATCTAATTGACTATGTAAAGATTCTGAAAGCACTTACTCGGCTTCAGAGCAAAAAAGTTGCATGCTGTGCTTGGAGTATTCATCAGTGTTAGGTGTTTATTCAGAATGCCAAGTCTTTTGCCATGAGTCTGCTAGTCCTAAGCAGCTTCCAAATGAGGGATGCTCTCTCCCATGGAGTATGTTTTTTTCCTTCAACCTTAACTAGTCTCATGTCAAAGAACAAGTTTCATGCCCAACTTCTCTGTTTCTGGAGAAATTTCAGTCCTCCAAACTGAAGGGCTGAAAACCAGTGCCTTCACCCCATACTTAGAAAAATCCAAAACCTGATTTACCAATCTTCCGACAGGATGAGGTGTTCCAATTTGCATAAGTGGTCACTGGCACTTAATAATTCTGTCTTGCACCTGCTATGAGACACACATATATATCCCCATGAGAGGATGGCAAATTTCTGATATACAGAAGCATTAGCAATACAGCAATGTCATGAAATCAAACAATTGTGTGAGGTAAGATTCAGATTCCTTTAAAATTAAAACAGGTCAGTTCAAATTGTCCAGGTCATCATAGATAATTGCATGGTTATTCAAGCTCTCATTTTTCACAGTTTGAAACATGTTGTTCAAACTATGATCAAAAGATAGTGTTTTCAATAATTGCAAGCAAGATCATAAAACCATTCCTCTCTAGAATTTCAAAATTAACACATATGAAGAATTAATTCTGTTAGTCCTGAACTACAGAAAAATCTTGAAATTTGATGTCCTGGTTCCAGCCAGGACAGGGTTAATTTTTGCAGTAGCCAGAAGGGTACATGGCTAGGACCCAGACATGTCATTTGTTGGTATGGGAAAGGGGTTCCCTTCCAGGTCAGCATAGCGTGGCAGAGTGAGGGGTGAGGTATTGCTGGGGGATTTCCATGAGACTTGTTTTTTTCTTGTAACCTTCTTGTTACTGTTACCATTTGTTTTCTTATCTCATCGATGTTTCCAGTGTATTGTTCTTATCTCAACCCATGGTCTTTACCTTTTGTACTTCCAACTCTCATCTCCAGCCCATGGCAGAGGGA
Organism: Campylorhamphus procurvoides; assembly: GCA_013396655.1. Taxonomy (NCBI): domain Eukaryota; kingdom Metazoa; phylum Chordata; class Aves; order Passeriformes; family Dendrocolaptidae; genus Campylorhamphus; species Campylorhamphus procurvoides. The sequence continues at coordinate 330,468 of WBMV01000441.1, forward strand.
GGATAAGGGGGACCAAGCAAGCAGCACATGATTTGAAGAGTCTCAGTGGGAGCACTAAATTGGGGAGTATTATTCCTAAACCACATATGATCAGGTGATTTTTTATTTTCTGCGGCCAAAGTTTAGACCTATTTATGGAACAATCAAAAGCACCTGCAGAAAAATCAGATTTGTTCTGCAGGATAATGTACAGCTGTCCTGATAGCTTTGTCTAGACCAGGAAAAGTGATTCATACTCTGTTTGGATTAGCTAATGTGATTATTGCTTCAAGGTTGTTTCACTAGGAATTAAAACAGTGAATGCCACAACTCAAAATGCAGTGAATATCAGTCCTTGCACTAAAGAGCCACATCTTTTTATCTCAAGGCTGCAACAGCTTTCTCAAGCATCTAAAGTCCACAGTGACATGGCAGCACCCCCTGGCTAAGCTTTCTAATTAATGAACGAAGCTGAAGGACCTTCTTGTCACCTATACAGCATAACAACTACAGTCACTGAAATAATATGAACTAGAAATGCCAACTCAACCTCTCTGCACTGAGGATGCAGTTCTTACAACAATTTGTTGAATGATCGAGACCCAGAAATGTTTTAAATTACATTTGGTTTTAAGCCAATTAAATGTTAGAGAAAGAAATGGGAAAAAGAAATTCAATACATGACACATCACTTGCAATCAGCAAATTTCTCTCTCTTGAGAATATTTTGCAGAAGTCTTTGCAAATAAAAGCCACTGAAGATATCACTAGAGTAAAAGTGTGCCAAAACATTATTCAGGCAAAGATTGTTTGAAGATGGGGACTAGTTCCTCTGAGTAGAGTACTTGAATACAAACCTTACTAACATTCATCTCCTTTTTCCAGGACTTCATGACAGCCTTTTAAGCAAATTGTATCTCCAAAAAGTTTTCAAAACCTTGACCTCCTTCGTGTAGAGCAGGTTTTCATACAGATATGAGATAGAACAGTCTTCAGGGCAGATAGTTTAAATAGTAGTTTAAGTCATAGTTTAAATTTGATTTAACTAAGGAACTTTATTAAAATACAGAGTTGTTTTTTAAGCATATGGACTGGATTGTATGCACATAATCTCTTCACAAGTAAAATTACTGTAAGTTATGCACGCTGTCTCACAATTTGCACACACAATCTTAATTTGTGCTCACAGGAAGTTCCCACCTGGAGAACTGCAAATTAAAACTGAGGTCAGTGGAAGCTCTAAAAACTTCACACCCTAACGTAAAGTACCATGGGCAGGTATCAGCTGAAAATGCAGACTTCCTGGTCAAAAAATGATTTGACTGGGGAACATTTGGTTTATTGGCTCTGAGAAAGACATCTACATCACCCAAGGTAAAATCTGCTGTCCCCTCATGTTGAAGTTTTATTCTAATTAGCACTAAGCATTGCTGCTGAGGTAGCCCAGCAGGTCAGATGGACACTACAAAAAACTAAGTGAGCTCCCCAGAAAGCAGTCATCCTGGTCTATGTTGAGTAGAAGTAGGACGAAAGTCAAGGTACTAGTGAGAGTTTTTCTGATGCTCTCTTCTGTGCTGCTAGGGAGAGGAAATGAGACTGTATGAAGAACTAAGTAACAGTAACAAAATTTCTTCTAGGAAATGATACTCATGTACTCATTTAAGAAGGCTTGTGAGACAATGAAAGCTGAAACAAATAGAAGAGCGTCCAAAGTTCTGTTGTCTCCCACCTCTCTTGTTACAGAAATGGGGACTGATCATAAATACATCTATATAGTAACCAAAATAAAACATGCCAAAAGCACCAAAGGCAAAGCTTAAAATTTAATGTAAATAGTAAACTCAAGTTAATAATGCAATCTGCTTAATATGGAAAAAGAACTTAATGACTCTTGACAGATACTTCTTACAAGCACGACATATATATACCCTGATTGATATGTGTCCTACAAAAGCCACCATGTAAATAACCAAAAAGTAGGGAAACCACTTTTATTTTCTGTTCTTTTCCAAAATTTGTGTTTGTTTACTGCAGGCACCTATGCCTGTGTACAGCATGTGATCTGCTTCCTAAAGATTATGCACTGGTACAACTTTCAAGTACTTCCATCCCATCTAAGGGATAGAGAGAGTGGGATGCACAACAGAAATGTTCCACTTTGCACAAGTTTTTGTGAAATGCATTTGTATGAATTCGGGGGGGGGGGGGGGGGGNNNGCGCGGGGGTAGGCGCGCAGGAAAATGGCCCAAAGCAGATACAGCATTACCTTGTTGCTAACCATTGGTTATCTTGTTTTTAAGCTGTTATCCCACAGTTCATGGGCATTCTAGCCATACGCAGGCTCATGGTTCAGTCAAAACTTAGTCCAGTATGTACTGGCACTTTGAACCAGGGCTGTACAAAGTTCATCCTTCCTTTATTTTTACCTAAACACCACTCACCATCATTTCAGCTGTACAAACTGCTGATGCCATTTCTATTATAGGCCCTAGGGTTTTAAACTGCATCCATCAATATATGTATATCTATCCACTCTAAGATTTAAAGATAGATTAGGTCATTAGGTTTGAAACTTGCAATTACAGTTATCATATAACAAATAATGTAATAGGATTTTCAAAATTTGTATAAGCATTTTAAAAGCAGGTTTTAAATCCTTTTTTTTGGGGGGGAGGGTGGTGGTAATAAAAGAAGGCAGCTAAGGACAGAATTATAATATTTAATCACTGAGAGAATTATGATCCTCAAATTCCTGCAGGAGTTTACAATTTTATCTGCTGTAATATATTTTATGTCTATATTATAAGTAGCATGGGACAAAAAAATTTTTCAAATATTAGAAATTTGGTAATCGGGATCATTTCTTGCAATTAAAAATTAAAAGAACTCTTCACAAAATGCTACTAAGGATCATTCCAAACATAATGAACATTTTCACCTGTTTTGCAAGTAATTAGAAAGTTAGAAAACTGCATCACTCAATACTGCTTGGACATTTCATCTCTAATAGACAGATATTGATGTTCTGCTAATACAAGTGTTCTGCAAAAATGGCTTCTCAAATACAAGGCATCTTGCACCTAATTCAGGTAGGATTCTGCACCCATCTGAAGCAGCACTTGCAGGCCAGATGATGATCTAAAGAGTTTTAAATTATGTTATGCACTTGAACTCTACCCTGAATCTCGCTTGACTATGAAGCTAAAGCAAATACCTCACATGTAGACAGTTGTAACTGGACACCTATTTTAGCTGTCAATCTCAAACTGAATCCTGCCTCTCTCCTTTTTAGTAGGTTATGATCAGACTTCCAACACCTAAAATCAAGCAGCACTGGACTCTTCTTTAAATTTCATAAAGCAGGAACAAGGTAACACACACCGTGTTTTACTCTTGCCAGGTAACTCAAGTCTCTTCTTTAGAGCTACTACTGCCATTAAAATAGGACATAGAAACTTTGAATGTAGGTTCACTATCTGACAACAAAATGAATCACAACTCAAGGTGTATTAAATTTAATCTTGTGTAGATTGTGGGGTTTGTTGTTAGTTTGTTTGTTTGTTTGGGGTTTTTTTTTGGGGGGGGCGGTGAAAAAGAAAGGGAAATGTCTAAAAAAGGTGTTCTTTGCAGATTCTGTATACTGTCTCAGGAATTTTATTTGATGATGCACCATTATTACTCTTCTCCAAACACCGGGTTGTTTCATACATTTTTGAACAGAGGTTTCAAGATTAAAAAGAATAACTTAAAAAAAAAATAAAAATTACTACTATACTTTTGAACAGGCAAAAAAACATAATACTATGAGACCTATGAGACTACTGCTGCACTTAACTGTATCATTCCAAGCCATAAAATTTAATTGCCGGAAAAAGATATTCAGGCCAATCAAGTAACACAAGATGGTGGTAAAAAAACACAATTGTAGCTGTTATCCAACTTCTAGATGTGATAATAACAGTGAAAAGGTAAATTCCAACCAGAAGCTTTACTAGTGCTGAAAATGCTGAAAGGGGGCTCCACCTTTACCTTTTCCATCAAAATCAACCACCTAAAGAGTTTTTATTATATGAGATTCACAAAGTGAATTTCAGAGTATCTGCAATGGTTATGTGCAGGGCTCGACTCTCTTTTCTCTGACAGATCTAGGCCATCTGAGCAGCTTTTAAACTTCCTTCATCACCTCCAAGACTGAAACTGAAAACGAGGTAGGCAGTACTCAGCTTATAAGCTTTATAGTATTGAAGGCTAGCAAAGAAATTGAACACATGGAGTTAACCATGAAGGGATATGATGCTATTTTAATAAGCAGCATTAATGATTGTGGAGTCTGTTGCTCTAGTCCTTTAGCTTTCCCTGGAAAAGCTCTTATGTTAAACAGATCTTTGAGCAACTGCTGTAGTCAAACCAACCTGGGCTACCAAATGCAAGAGATAAACGGAAGAGTAAGATAGAAAGGACGGATTGTGTTTTAAAATCCACTTTATATTTTACTGTGTTTGATTCTTAATGTTAAAAAATAACCTTGGATTTTAAATCTTTCTGTTTCATTCAATTCTGGCCACAAATCAGTTTAGACTGACCAAGGAAGCCTGGTGTTGAAGGTCAGTGTGTGCTCTGGAATGGCAAAATGATGGCTACGCTCAAAGACAGAAAAAGTGCTAGAGGCTTGAAAGCACTCGGAGGTATGAGGAAGTACCCTCAAATAGCAATGAAAGGGGAAACAAATGAGACCTAATTCAGGAATCATGACAAGTTCACTGCATATTAAACTGGCAAATAAAAACTCTCACAGAAAATTACTACTGTAAATTATTATGCTGGTAAAAAGAAAACCAAGGAATTATACACCCTCTTATTACATACCTATTTAATGTAGTTGGCATTACTATTCATTGGGGTGGAGGGACATTTAACCTCTTCCCCAGTGTTGGTTTTGTTTTCTTCAATGCTAGAAAGTAAGTATTTATACAAGTTAAGAATGAAAAGGCCTTACAAATCAGGCTTCCATAGAAAGTCATAGGCAGACATGCTTTTCTCCAATGTATGGTTAGACATTTCTGGGAAACACTAATGATATGTCTTCCAATATTATGAAAAGAGCACAAAATAAAAATAGAACAGAAGGCAGAGACCAGGTACAGTTTCTTTTCTCCAAAATGGAAAGGACTATTCAACGCCTCTACAAAATTAGCATTATGTAAGTCCTCCCATAACGGTATTATGTGAAACATTGGCTACTGTGACCCAATGGAAAGAATATGACAAAGCATTTGTCAAAATATGAAGCAGTACTTTTCTTACATTTTCATTTCCTTCTTCTATTAGATTCTAGTCCCACTTGTTTCTGTCTCTGGCCACTGTCGAAGTTCCTTAACATAAAAACTTCTGATTTCATTCACTAAAGAGATCTAATGGATAAAAACTGAAAGTCTTTATCAAGACCACAGTCACTGGAGAACCTCAGCAATAACTGACAAAAACAAAACAGAGAAATTGTTTGTCCACTGTGCTATTTCCTTTTCTAGTGGTCTCCAATCACTTATTTCATGGACAATGAAATAAGTTCAAGAATCCTCCTGACCTGCGGGGAAAGGAGAAACTAAAGAGAACAAGCATTTCAAATAATTACTTCTACCAGAAACAATCACATTGTGGGAGCCCACATATCATTATGTATAGAGTTCCAACATTTACCCCCTCTGCCTCCAGAGCTACCTGTAGTCTAATACCTGAAATCATTATGATAGGTCTGACTCACCCTTTGGCAAAGACCAACTGAAAAAAATGTTAATTAGCCAACAAACAACAACCCCAAAAGTGGTAAGGCAGAGAAAGTTGCACCTTTAAGTCATTACAAAGTGTCATTGCTATGATGATCATCACTGTGGATCTGAATTTCAAATCTCACTGCTGAACCAGGAATATATAGTATATATAGCAAAACTATGCACGTCTATCTCAGGGCTTCTGTTGATAATGTAGACCAATACACACTAATTTCCTGACTCTTACATATGGCTATTCATATAGAATCAGTTCATGTTGCTTTAGGGATTTATATACTAATGGAGATGCAAATGTATTTTGCATGCAAGGGGAAGAACCAGCTGTAAATAAAAAGGTAAATAAATACATCTGTGGAGGGACAGTAACTTAAAGTCATAATGGCCTGGCCAGTAAACAGAGAAATGTTCTTTTTTCAGGTGCTAAATAAAAGTTATACAGATCTTCTGGTAAAGACCAGAATACATGCAAAAATTAAAAGAAGCAGACAGACATAAATCATGTCTCCAGGAAAGAGGCCATGAATTACCAATTGCTTCAGTTAAGACACTGAAAGAAAGACACAGAGATTGAAATATGCAATTCAGAATAGCTGTGGACATAGCATTAAATCACATCTTTTTATTTTCTCCAATAAAACATTAAAGTTTAGGTAGGATTGGGTATACACGGATGTCCATTTTACCTCTTTGTTTAATGGGTAGAAAGTTTGGGAGAGTAAAAAATATTTTGCTTTAAAAATCTGGCTTGAATCATTCACCAGTGAGAAATATTTTATTATTTCAGCTGACAGAACTAGGCCTGTCACGTTACTATGCTAAGAAATCAGAAAAGCTTGCAACTGAACTGAAGCAGTGATGAACCAAAAAGTTCCAGCTTCAAGAGAAATGAGGGGAAAAGTAAAGTTATCTGCCTGACTGCTTACTCATCTCTACATTCAGCTATTTATTCAAACAGGGTTACAAAGGTGCATAAGGTGTGAACTTACAGTATTCAACAGAGCAGAAGATACCCATCCCACCCTTCAGCTACAAAGGCAACAAGGATTCTATGTAGTATCAAAACTTCTCAGCACATTTTTCTGTCATATGTATCTTGCACTCAGTTCTGAATCTGCATTTAACATCTACTGATTCAGAGAAAGGAAATTTTCTCCTAGGAATGTTTTCAATATTGTTCCCACAAAGTAACTTTGAGAATGAGGTATGAGCTCCAATCCACAACCAATGAAGGGAGTCTATTAAACACTTTTACTACAGCTGAAACACAAGATTCAAACCTCAAAAATGAAAATTCTAAAGATGTACATTTCCAACAACTTCCATCAGAGAGTCATAGATAAAGTTGCCTTCTGCTAATCATTTCTGTATTTTGCTAAAGTGGAACTCTAAGCAGCAGAGGAAAAACAAAAATATTAGAAGTCATGGAAAGGTTTGGGGATTTTCCACAAGGTTGCATATGCATTTAGATTGTATTCATTAACTAGATATAATTAACCACAATGACAAAAACAGGATTATATAACCTGCACTAGTAGGTATTATTGGATTTAATAAACACACAGATGTAACAGAACCTGTGAGCCACAAAAGTGGAACTCATTCATTGCTACATCTGCAATTTTTGTCAACTTTTTATCAAGCAATCACTGAATTTGAAGATTTTTTCTAACTAATTTAATTATATCATTACCAAAAGAATACATGATACCAATTCCAAAATGTCCAAATCTATGCAACATATATGGAATATTATTTGTGTTTGTGCTTAACTTACATGCTCTCAAAACATTCTCCTGGAGTGAAGAAAGTACTTGAACTGATTTTTTTTTTCATTTAAACAAAGCAAAAACTAACTACTCATCCATCCATGAACTAACTGCTACATCCATTCATCCTCCTATTTTCTTTTTGTGTTTTATTAAAATAGCTAATGCAGTAGCCTTGTCTATATTATTGATGACACCATGGCCACTATTGAACTGATACAGTGGTCTCCAGCAGTTTCAAAATATAAATATATTCTAATGAGATAATCCCTAGAGCATGGATATGGAGGAATGCTATCTAAATAATGCCACTTCTGTTACAGAATTGGTTTCAAATTAATTGTTTCTTTCTAAAGTTATAATTATCTGGAGAAATGCAGCTAGTCTGAAAAGATGAAGTAAAAAAATGTATAACGGCTAATAGCTCATTAAATAGAAAATACATTGTAAATTTGGGAATCAGAGTGACTTGTAGCTAATTGTGAGATGATGGGTCAGGAACATGAAAGGAGACTTTTTTGGCAAAAGAGCAATTTGTTAATGCTACCTGCAGTCTGCATTTACTTGACATTCGGAAACATCATATGACACCAATGCAGATGAGGTGAACAGTGAAAAGAAAAGGAAGAGCAAGGAGAGCTAGAGGAGAAAAAGTTAGGTTATGAGCAGCTGAGAGCATGGTGAGAAAGGGGAGAATATGAGTGTCATCATTGGGTGTTCCATTTTTAAACTGGGAATGGGAACAAGATGTCATATTAAAGAGTCTTGGAGTATTCATGCAGCTATAGTTATAGCTGTGTCAACACTTTTCTCACAGAGGGGTTTTATGTAGAGTTCATATAGGTGAATAATTAGCAATGTTTTAATTTCTCTTCCAGTGAGAAAACATACTAACTACTATGTATTCATTGTTCTGAGTATGATTTTGAAAGCATACCTCATTTTTTAAAAGCATGAAATGTGTATTCACTAGTTGTCAAATACATATTTACAATAATGCAACAAATCAAAGCAGTTGAAAAGAATATTTGAAACACTTAAGAATAATTAAACTGCCAAAAAAGCCCCAAACCTAACACTTTATACCATGACCTCAAAGAAAAAGAAGCTCAGAACAACTGAGCTAAGCTTAAACTTTCTCCCAGTACATTATCCATAGTCAATGACCCCAACTATTACACAAGAGGACGCAGACATGAGCAGAATGGGAGAAGGCAGTTATGCATTTGCACAGGTGCTGGCAGGTGCACGCCACACCAGCCTGCACAAACAGGAGGGCTAAAGTCACCTAAAACCTTGCACAATCATCTAAAAACATGATGTACAAAGAACTGCAAGATGTGGGCTCAGAATCACAGATGATGTTTATAAACAGAATTAAAAAAATCTCTTTGACATAAAGGAAAACGAATCTGCGTTGCAGAAAAAAGAAATTTCCTAAATCAGAAGCACACCACAGTTTATGGCCATATCTTTCTTCAAACATCCATTGCACAAACACCAGTGTAATGCCATGATATGAAGGCTTGGACACTTTGGCAGTAATGTGTTTTAAGTATTACCTTAATTCCAATGAAAGGTTTATCCCTCATGAATCTAGACTGAACAGAAGAAAGCGGGATCATAATAATGAGAAGTGTCAGCGTATTAGCTGATAATGACATATGTGAATTTATGGCACATTATGTTAGCAAATAAATACAATATTCCTTCTGTCTTCATTCTAGTAGGCTTATAAAACATAATTTATCTCTCTGTATTTGCTGTTGTTACTGGATCTCAAGATGAAACTTTCTTATTTATTTGCACAGGTAACACAGTCCAGAGAGGATATTCTTCTCTTGTGATGGTGCTGAAACAGATCTTTTTTCTGCATTTAAGCTCTAAACATGACCTAATTTCTTGCACAAATACCACAGCCTGATATACTTTGCCAAAAAGTTATATTTAATTTTATTTTAGTGCCACACCAGTAACATCACATTTGAAAATTTACATTATTGTTACTGTAGTGTCTAACACAACAATACAGGGTAGTTACCTCTAGCATCTTTCTGAAATTTACTTGCAGTTATATAGTCTATGTTCTGACTATAAGGAGATTGAATGTTTATAAAAGGTGTAGGACTGAGAAACCATTGAAATAAAGCTCAAGTCTTAAGTTTATACCCAGAATACAGTCACAAACATAGTTGTCACAACATCATCCCACCTACATGCCTTCTAACACACATCGCTGTAAGCAGTTAGCCATATTTATTCAGACTCAATTCACAAAAAATCTTAAAGCACACAGTTAAGTTGATTAGTCCCATTGAAGCCACACACTGCTGTAATGCCTTGCATGATCAGACCTCAAGTTTTGTCTCTCTGTGCACACAGCAGGCGTACATCCTAATTTTTGCTAGTGGTGACTTTCGTGACTCGGACACTTTTACAGTACAAACAGAACTAAAACTACTAACTCCTAAACAAACCATAATAAAAGCTTCAGATGGTACCCACTCTAGTTCCTTACTGGAAAAGATCCAGATTTTAAACAATTTACAACATAAAAATAGCACAGGAAGCTATTATCTTTCCTCAGGGCCATTGAGCCATTCTGTGTGACTTCGCAGTGCCAGTTACAAACTGTGGTTAGCCTAAAACTCAAAAAGCCAAACAGGTATCTTAAACAGGAACAAACACTAAAAAAGTCTCAGCTGAAATGGGATCTAGCTTACGTAGTTTTAATGCATTACTCACACCTCTCACAAATACACAGTCAAGAGGTAGAAGGCAGCATTTATCCCGAGACTGCATATCAGAATCTTTAGGACAGGTTGTCTCATATGTGCAGCTTCACATGGTGAAGGGGAAGGCAGGGAGAGCCTGTAACAAGGAAAACTGTTCTACATAGAGATGCTCGGATGAGCATGAAAATCCACTTGGTGATCCAAGGACTGACCCATACCCTCTACCAGATCCAGGACACAACATGTCAGACAGAGAAGAGTGGAGGGGCACACACTGCACAGCTAACTGGTTTGTGGCAAGATGGACCAGAAGCCACAGGTCTGCCTTATCAATGTGATTGAAAAACCATAGTGAAGGAGTAGAAGAAATCCAATACTGGAGTATCACTGCAAAAGTGAGAGACTTGTCAGGTCTGTGCTCCTGTTTCTAAAAGAGCTGGTGTGAGACTGCATGTTACTGACAGATTTATTTTAGAAATTTATTATATCCTGCTTTTAAAAGTGAAAAATAAAGCTAAACCAGTACACTAAGCAATAGCAGTTTGGTTCTAGCAGGGCATTTAAAACACGCAGCACTGCAATATCACTTCCTTGCATTTCAAGAAGGAGTAAATAATAATCCAATAAAGGATCAAGCCAGTGATCTATCTAGTCCAGGACCTCCTCTTCAAATACTGAGTCTTATATAGCAACAGAGGAAACAAGAAACATTCCAGAGAGAGAGAGGCCAGCATACAACCAAGACTAAAAATTTGGTTATCTATTTTAAAAGTGTTTGATACTTACTCATACATTTCTCAATATTTTGCTATTTATACATCCAATTAGGTTTGTTGAACTGTGATTGTTCATTTATTTACTTGTGAAGTTTTTCAATCTGAAGGACCCTTTGTGGCATTACTCCAATTTGTGATATAGGCATAGAAGAGTACGAAACACACAGGAGTTAAAAAAAGGCTTCGTTTCCTTTCACCTGTGTGCTACCCTGCTCTCTGCCTCTCCCCTTGGTATTGTTAAAGGGATGCTCACAATTGATGCAGCTGTATACAATACAATACTGTCCTGGTACCGAGAGACTTGTGTTCAAGTTTCATATTACAAGATCAGCAAGATGTGAAGTGAGGCAACTAGAAAAGGCCAGCTATTAACACAGTACAGGTTATGAGGTTTGATAAGCTTCAAAGAAGAAAAAAAAAACAACCAATTTCCAACTTTTTACACATGCAATTATATAAGTGATTCTTCCATACCACAAAGGATACAGGAGCTACTCCTCTAAGTGTTTACTTAAGGACTAAGAGTCAAATCCATACAAAGCATTTTCTAGTGCTACTTCAATAGCTACAGCTACAGTGCATTCTACAAATCACTGTACTGATATATCCAAACAAAAGAAAAAATTCAGAAAGATAAAATGGGATGAAGTCACTAAAAAAAGGCAGGTATGTAGTGTCCTGCCACAACCAGTATTGTAAAGCACAATGTCTTTATTTTCTCTCTTCCATCTTCAAGGTGTTTTTCAACATGAATGTGGCATGAAAGAAGCTATATAAAAATGCCTTCAATTGTTTATCTTAAAAATGTGACTGTTTTGCACAAGTAGTACGGAAAAGCACATCGGGTGAACATTATTATTTTGTCTTCTCTTTTGATAAAGAACTCACTACATATGGCAGACAAGAGTGGCTTGCAAAGGCGTATAAGCAAGCAAAACACAAAACCCACTATCTTCCCAAGTTCTACCAAGTGCAAAAGGAGATAGCTCTGTAGCTGTCACCAGGAAAAATGAACAGCATTACGGTTGAGGTTTTCACATTCATTCCTATGTCTGATGAGTTTTATACATCTGAAATGAGTTATGAGAAATGTTTTGAAGTAAATATTAACAGCCTACAAAACTAAGCTATGGGGATGAATTTCCTATGGACATACTTCCCAGAGTGAGCTGGTGTTTTTAAAAAGTATTTCAAACATGAAGGTGTGTACTTACAACAGATGCCGTGAAGTTCAGTATACCATGTAAATGTTTTCTCATGGGAAAAAAAAAATAAAAAGCCAGCAAGTAAAATCCTTTTAAAGTTCACTTTTAAATTCAGTGATCTAAGGATAATGAAGCAAATACTCCAGCTGGTTTCAAATGTCAGAGCTTCAACTACTCCTAGGGAGCAATGAAAGTCTACATCAGTTGGGGATGCTCCTCTTAACACAAAAAAATGGTCGCGAACAGGGACAGGTCAGTATTCAGTTCTTCTGGCACGAGACCCTTTTGTTACATTCATCCTAACACAACTTTGGCCTCAATGTCTTTAAAATTCACAGTTTCATAAGGTAAATGAAAAATGTCTTTTCCAATGAAAAGCTATTGTTACCTGAATTACCTGGAACTGCAGGAGAAAAATGATGAAAGACATTTAAATGAGATGTTTAAATATAGACTGTAAATATGAGACTGAATATTAATTAATTAGATTTCTAGGGTCTTCCTTGCTTTAGCCTCTGTATTATCATGCAGTCTTTGTTTACTGTCATTTATCTTCTTTGTTTGATGACGTCTGACTAACAAATACATTGATGAATTGCATTTGTAAATGCCATCCATATATCACTAAAATAGGACGTACTCAGTGCTCCTGACACACTGATGTTAAAGGGGATTTTTTTTAATTTGAACTTTCAGTACTTAACAAAGGAAATATTACTGCTTTGGTGGATAAATTTCCTGATTTCTTTTTTAATTTTCAGTGAACAAACAGCTGCAGAATAATGTGACTTAATGAAACATTTCTAATAAAATCCTGCAGAAGTTAAAACAGTGGAATAGAACTGCTTGCTCACTGATAGTTGTATCCTTCAGAACAATTTTTCAAGATGGTGATCACATTTCTGTGTAGATGAGTATTAAGTAATGTGATTTTCTGTTTTCCAAAGTCAGTGATTTCTTTTAGTCTGATAACTAGTTAGCACTGTTGCATTACTTATTTATAGTAAGCAAAACATACAACATAATAAATGCAGCATCTTTCTGGTATGCTATTTAGGCTTTATACTGGTTGGTTAGTAGCAACACAGACAGCAATAAATTTAAGTGTGAAGATGCTCAGATCTGAAAAACTCCATGGCTATATTTTGCTTATCAAAGACATACAGCTTGCATTTGTAAAGATGTCCTTTATCAAGACTGTCATCACCTGTGATTAAATTATGAAACTTCTTGGCTGCTACATTTTTCTCTGCTGCCACAGTTCAGTGTAAAGTATTATTTGCTTTATGAAAACTGTAAGAGGGTTCAGTGAATCATCACTTTGCAACCTGCCAGTACAACAATCTCCAATATCCATCTGTACACACATCTATTTACTTCCATTCAGAACAAGTTTTCAATGTATTCCCCACCAGAATTACCAAGTGTGTTACAAGCATCTACACATAAAGCTGAAATCCCTCAGATCATAAGAAGAGCCAGGTAAAAAAGTTACCCCCATGTGTCCAGTACAATAAAAGATACTGCTAGAATAGTTGCCATTCTCTGATTAAAACAGCAAGACAGAAATCAAGATTTTATGTCAAAGTCACACACTACCAGCAGTGTATCTGATTTTGAAAGCCCCTTTATGTACAAAAAACATGTGGACCCAGTGAAGAGTAAACCTGATTTGGTATCAACTAACTGAGCAAAGCTTTACATTGAAACTAGGGCACTTGGGGAGCTTATACTTATAATAAGAGTACTGTAGTTTTGGAAATTGGGGCTATATGAAAGAAAAACCACATGGTTCTCAGTACTGCCTCAGCAGTATCAGCTCTCCAAAATAAAATATTAATAATGAAATTTATATGAATTACTTCTGTTTATTATATACTCATAAAACAATTTAGGCATCAGTATCAGATGACTGCACAATTACTGTGAAAAAGTATAACAAAACCTGCAACCTTTGCCACCTCTGATAAAAATACCTTAGTATGCTCTTTCCCAGCTTCAGCTAAGCTATGTTCCTGGTACCACTGAACTACTATTTTTCTGGTGTTTACCCTGCACTACAGAAAAGAATCTTAATTTATCAATTTGACTTCACTTAGATTAGCCCGTAAAGTAGCTTTCAAGTGTTAAACATATAGTAGGCTGAATGCTAAAGTCTGAAACTAGTTGGGAAGGCAGAGAAACCTGATAACGATTATCATTTAGTCAATAGCAATTTAAATGTATCCACTGTGGTACGAAGACCCTACGACCCTGAATGCTTTACAGGACTTTCAGAGATAGGGGTTGAGTGTGTTTATTATTTAAATTAACAGTTCTGCAGGAGTCAAAGCACGGTTCTTTAAATACTGAGGCAGTATCTTCTGGGGGGGAGGGGGGGGAGGTAGGAGAAGTGAGGTACTTACTGCTTTATAAAAAAAAATACTGATAATCTCCTAGCAAAAGCTGGAAAGAGAACTGTAACTACACATATAATTTAAAATGGTTTAAGCAATGATTTTAACTCCCATTAAGAAACATACAGAAGAGTCATGCATGGGAACTCCTAACAGGGCAGTGCAAATTCTTGCTCCTTATTCTTTGCATTGATAACCTGGTGTCCGATCCTATAGCTCCACAGGAACAAAGCAGGTTATTTTAAAACTTTCTCTTGCAAAACTATAAATGGATGGAATAAGGGAAAAGCCCTCTCACTGTGGCATACAGAACATGCAACATATTTCGCAAGTAAATAAGTTCACCGAAATGCAAAGAGAAAAACGTAAATAGACAAGATATGTTTCGTACTATATACCCACAACTTGGGGAGCAGTACACACACAAACAACCGAAGCCATGAATCGTCTCTTTATAACTGTTTTTTTGGTTTGGGGCAGGGGGGTTTGATATATAAAGTGACTCCTCGCTCTTTCAGCAGGTCTCTGAAGGTGGCCGATAAAGCGTCCGGGCAGAGTAACCCCCAAGTGCCCGAATGTCCTGCGAGTTAGTGGCCATCCTTCCTATAAAAGTTTAAAAATGGGACAGTTTCCCTGATCCCCCTCATCACCCATCCTCTATCCCCCATCCGCGCCTCTGCTGAACCGTTCTTTTAAATAAAATCAAAAAAAAGAGCTATAGCCGGCTGCCCCAGGCGCCCGGCAGGACAGCAAAGCAGCTCCTCCTCAGTCCCAGCTTCCTCCAACTTTAGGGCAAAGGGAGGGCGCAGCCCGCAGCAGCCTCCCCGCACACCCCACGCCCCGCTTGCACCCGCAGCCCCTCGGGGTCTCCGCCGCCCGCGGAGGCCACCTCCCGACGGCCAGCCGGACACACAGACACACGCCCCCGGAGCGCTCCCCTCGCTCACCTGCAGTCCCGATTCTGGCTAGCAACGCCTAGTGACCGTCCGCCTCCCGTCCGGGGGGAGCTCCGGCTTCACCGCCCGGGCATCGCCGGCACACGCCCCGCGCCCCGCCAGCGCTCGGGGCATGGAGCGGCGCCGTGCTCCGCTGTGCTGCGCTCCGCTCCGCAGGGCTGGGGCAGCAGCCGTCCGCGGAGCCCAGGTCTCCCCCCGCCTCTCTGGGAATACACCAGAAATCCGGCTAAAATATATTAGAGGAAGGGTGAAGTAATTGGCAATGGAAGGGAGACTTGAAGTGTTCCTCGTACACGATTTCAGAGTATTAAAAAAAAAATTAAATTAGAAGAGGACGAAATCTGGTTGAGCTGTTGGAAAAGCGGAGGATGAGGAAGGTCTGCAGCCCGGTGTGGCTCCAGCCCCTCCGCCAGCTGCGCGCGGTCCCGGTTCAGCCTCGTCGGCAGAGGAAGGAGGAGAAGCCGGCGCGTCCTGCAGCAGTCCCTCTGTTAGAGCATCTCTGATTGGTGTGCGGTCCACACACAGCACGACTTCCCCCTCCTGCTGCCTCCTTCTCCCTCTTGGGAAAAGTAATTGAAGAGCGAGAGCTTCGCCTTCAGCAGCAGTCTCCCGCGCCCAGCCTGCACGCCCCGCACCGCACCGCCCCGCACCGCACCGCGCAAGGGCGCGGAGCTGCCCCGGGCTCCCGGACCAACAGAGGCAGCTCCAAGCGCGCCCTGCGCCGCGGGGGGATGGGAGGGGTGGGTAGCGGGAGAGACGTCCCTCTCCTCCCCCGTGTTTATCCTCGCTGCTATCCTCCTAGCCCTTTACGAGGCAGCAAGTGCCAGTGGCCGCCGCTCTGTCTGGCCGAGGAGCGGAGCCCCGCGGCCGGCGCACACCGGGGCTGGGCCGTCTGCCCGGCACGGCCCGGCCCGCGGCTCCGCACAGCTCTGCCTTCCCTGCTCTCCCTCCGGGCGGCGGGCCGGGGGGCCAAGTTTCGGCACAGGCACACGTGGTCGGGGCGAGGGATGCTCGCGGATACCCCGGCCCCTCTGTCGGTGCGGCGGGAGGGACAGCCGGGCAGGGCAGGGCAGGGCAGCTGTCCCGGGGGCCGCGGCGGCTGGAGCAGGAGAAGGAACAGGAGGGACGCGGCGGCGCCGGCGGCAGCCAAAAGCTGGACTGTGTCTCCCTCCAGAGGGAGAAGGGAGTCACGCACGGCGGCTCCGGCGACGGGAGCGCCGCGGGCGCGGCCGGGAAGGGCGGTCGGCTTGGTCGGTGCACCCGCATCCAGCAGGTGAAGGAAGATAGCAAGGGCCAGGTCCTGAAGGCCGCTTCTTTCCTTAAGAAGATGAGTTTAAAGACCGGTTTGAAGACGGGTGGCCGATCGCAGTCGTCTGCCACGACTATTGATTAACAAAGGGAAATGTTGCTGGCTGAGGATAAGTAAAAGCACAGCTTGCTAATTTATTGCACAGTTCCCTAATTTATTTTGCTGTGTTTTGTGCCATTCAAAAGAGGGTGCGGAGAAATGGAGGGGTGAGAGACAAAGAAGGTGAGAAAGAGCCCTTGTTTGTTAAAATAATATCAAAGAGACAAATTCTCAGTTTTCTCCTATAATTCTGGTCCACTGCTAAGTTAAATGGTAATGAATGCATGCAGCATTGAGAAGTATTGACATATCTGATCATCTGTTGTGTATATTTAATCATACTAGCTAGGGTAATAGCCAGTTTTAAGAGCTTTTTGTTCAGTCCTTAACTATCACAACTTACATGACGTTCATGGTCAATTTTGTGAGAAACAGAAGAGGGAAGTGAAACAGTTCCTCTCTTGTTATTGTTCATGCTACATTTTTCTATGTAAGCAAGCATCTGTAGAATGCTTGAATTTTAATATTTTTCAAAGCAGATACAGACCTAAGGTCTCTGCAGTCAGGGGGAAAAAGAAAGGCAAACAAAAGCAAAATTAACATTGATTATCCTGCACACAGTGGTGCAGCTGTAGTATGAAATACAAAGAGGCTGGTACAGAAAGGACAAGTTAAAAGTAGCCTGGTATGCAGCTGTCACAATCACTGTTGCAGAAAACACTGCACTACACATACATGCCTGGATGCTGACTGCAGCCAAATTAAAAGGCTGATGGCTGTAAAGACAAATGTGGTCCTATCTCACTCATTGGAAGCTGATACAGTAACATCACCATTTCCCTAGTCGGTAACTGTGTTTCTAGATTTGCAGACTGCTAAAAATTATGTAGAAGGAACTGAAATGACCAAGATCGTGCTGCTATCAGTAGCTTAATTTCAGGACATGAGGCATACCCAAACTAATGTGGCTTCACAGGGGCTGGATGCTTCTGCCCCACCAATGCAAAATGGCCAGGGACCCTGAATACATAATAAATGGATAGGTTTTCCTGTTCCCTGGGTCAGTGTAGGACCACAAGTATTGTTACTGGATTGAAAGCACACCAAAAATGCAACTACAGTAAGTAAAATGTAACTACAGCAGCTGTTGCATCTTGGACATAGCAAATACCTTGACATTATAGGAGCACTATTTGCATATATCATTACAATCAAGACTGCGTAAGACCAGAGGACACCTGTTAGTTTCATGTTGGTGTCCTGCTGTTACAGAAATTTGGCAAACACATCTGAAGACACAGAACTATCATCACCCAGAGAAAACAAACAAGTCCCATGCAAACAACAGAAGAAAAAGCAGCAGACAAAGCAATAGGTAAACTGACCTGTTTTGAAACTCAGGAATTTTGTCTGTCTAAATCTTAAAAAACCATGTTCATTATTTACAGCATATTGCTGCTACTTATGAGGAGTTGTTCCAGATCACTTTGCACAATATCTGAAAATCTGAACAAACCTGCAGTACACACACACAGGTTGTGTGACACTATACACATGTAAGAAGGTCCTGAAACACATACTTTCAGGAAGCTTCTCTGCGTGCTTTCACACGTTTGGTCAACAATCCTGGGAAAAGCTGAAATGACCCGTTGCACCTATACAGTGCAGCTGGTTTTACAGATGCTTAGTTGACAAGTCTGACTCATCTCCAAAGGTGCATTTGTGCATGCTGCACTTGCACAATATGATAAATTTACCTTTTTCTGGAAACACCAGATTGGCATTCTTTGCCCTACACAACCTGTATTTATATCTTTCTGACTGGAAAATCCCCAGCTGAATACTGTGGCCTTAAAAGACAATGCCGCTATGAAACACAATTATTGTATGAATGTTCTGTCTTTATTCCTTCAGCTTGTTTAATTTTTGAGTTTGTGTCACTATTTTTTACTTTTATTCAATATGTAGGGCTCATCCATGTGCTAAAAGACAAGCATAAAACATGAAAATGGACATTGGTGCTTGCAACAGGTGTAGTGTTTGGAGGAACTTGAGCATTTCCATTTCAAGGTGTACAGCAAAGCATAAAAAGCAAGAAAATAAAGACTTCTCTGACTAATTGCATATATGTGAATCTGATACATATGTTTTTAAACACTAATTTTACCCAGAGGCATGCATGTTCTGAGCAGCTAAATAGAAAAAAGGAAAATTTATCTTTGGTAGCTACATGCAGATTTTGTCTCTAAGAACTGATGAGTTCATTAGTATCTAACAACAATTTCTTTCCTTTATCTTTCCCAAGAGACTCCTCCCCTCCCACCAACCATCATGATACTGACCTAAACTAACTAAAAAATGCCAGTTGTGGCACTGTTTTTCAGCTTAAGAGTTAGGTTTCTGGTTTCTCATTTTGTTCCTATAGATTAGGATTTTGACTGGGTCTTCCAACTCTCTTAATATTGAACTTCAGGTACTAAAATAAGCAGAGGCCCAGACCACAGCTCTCACCAGAAATACCTCACTGTAAGGAGACATATAGTGACCTAGAGCTTTATGTGCAGCAGCATCCTACAGGTTTCCTTATTGCCATCCCCTAAAGCTAGGGAAGAAGAAGCAAGGATCTCAGAAGCTAGCTGATGTGAATAGTTATGGTTATTATTCTGATACTGTGAGCTGAGACAATTCAACTGTGTCTAAAAGCCCCCTTTACAATGTGTATACAGATACACAGTCACACAGTCATGATTTTATCACAGGTGAGAATGTTGTCAACCAAATTTAAGTTCTTTAAAAGCTAAAGTAAATTCCAGATATTACCATACAAAAATAAACATAATCAGCTCTGAAAAGCTGATAAAAATGAAAAGGCAATGGAGCAAACTTATTCCAGGGTTCTTTAATAAGTCTTCCACAGGCATTTATTAAAATCATGCTGGTTATATGATTTTGAGGGAAAAGGGATTTTTAACTAGCATACTGAAATCATCATTGATCTTTCAAAGCTTCCACATAAAATCGAAAAACTGACTGGAAAAAAAAAAACTCAACCCAACAGAAGTAACCACTCTTTCTTTTCTACAACACATAATGATACAGATAAGCAGTATGGTTGGGGCGGTGGCGGGGCAGGGTATACCATTTAAAACCATTCTCCTAAGATATAAATGACATGGATTGCTTATGCATGCTAATACAAATGCTGGTTACAGAATAATGATGTCTTCCAGGAAAACAAAGCAATGCAATACAAATAAAAACTAAAAAAATCCCAGATGCATGTATATTCAATGTAATTTTGGGAGTAGGACTCTGTTGCTTTCATTGAAGAGGAGATAAAGCTGGGAATCGGGGAAAAAATGCATTGAAAGACATCTCTGGAAGTCTGGTTTGGTTTCCAAACCCCAGTCATGGGGAGAGCTAACTTTAAAGTTAGATCAGGTTGCTCAGGGATATGTCATGTGGTTTTAGATACCTCCAAGAACAAAGGTTCTACCTACTACCCTCTCTACATTTTCTGCCCCTTTTACAGCATTTGATCACCCTCATCAGAAAGGATTTTCTTCCTTACATCCAAACAAATTTCTCTGAATTTGTCTTTCTGTCTTGCATGTCCATTGCCTCTCAACTCTTTGCTGTGCACTTCCAAGTAGCCTCTGGCCCCATTTCCCCTGTAACCATCCATACATAGCCAAATACAATAATTTCTCCTCTTTCCCTTCTTCAAAAGGACTGAGCAAACACAGCTTTCAGCTTTATCATACGCCATGCCTTCACCACTGCTAGGACACATTGTTGACTCATATTCAACTTGTTGACCAGCACGTACAGACATTTTTCTGCAAAGAAGTTTCCTAGATAGCACCAAACTTGTACTGTTGCATGGGGTTATTCTGTCCCAGGTGCCAGACTTGCATTTGTCTTTGTTGAACTTCATGAGATTTCTGTGAGCTCAATTCTCCAGCCTCTTTTGATACTAGTGATACTACTGACTATTCCAAATCACCTTCTTGTCCTTCATGTGTGCAGATTACTTCCAGGTGAGTTTTCTCCATATCTTTCTGCAAAATGACTTATAGTTCCCCACATCTTCATTCCTAACTTACTGAAATTAGATATATTTACTATTTTCCAATTATTTGGGACCTTGTCCTGTCACCATGAACATTTGCAGATGTTAGAAAGCAGTCTCAAGGTGACATGACCCCACTCCTTCAGGGCATTTGGATGCACTTGGTCTCATAGTCTACTATGTATGTCTGCTTTGCTTATATGGTCCTTATGGATTGTTCCCTATCAGGGTGATACTTGATTCCTCAAAACTCATAAAGAAACCCTGGGATGAATGCTGTTTGTCTGACTTACCAAATAGAATATCATATGATCATATCTTATGGTATTTCATCAAAAAGAACAAAATCCCCCAGGCTGTGAGAACTGTAGCTATTTTGAAATATAAAGATGCTTCCTCCTAATGCTTCGTAAAGCACCTAAGCTCCCTAAAGGGGAAAGATTTAAAAACCTGCACTCCTCATTTCTCGTTTGCTACCTCTTGACAAGTCACTACTGAGATTTTTAGATCTTTTATATATCATCATAAGGCACTTTACTTCATGCATTTGACACCCTATGCTGCCAGGCATAGCGTCTGAATCTTGCTCTGGCTGAAGCACATACAAAACATACAAAAAAATTTAGGTATTGCAGTATTTCATGCCATAACTTCTAAATCTCTTTTTGAATATGGGCTGTAATCCATGTTAAAAATGGAAATAAACAAACACTGGAAGACTTCAGATCAACAGTAGAACAACAGTTGGTCTCCTCATCCTTTGGATATAGCCTTGAATTTTCCTTTTAACAAATAATTTACTTGGCTATATTATGTATTTCATAAGTAACAGGCCTAAGCTTTATCACACCAAAAGGAAGAGTCCATGGGCCGAATATTTGGGGATGTCCACATGGCTTTATTGCACAACAGAGTTGTAAATTACAAGACTGTTAGTAGTGCCGTTTTCTTATTGGAGATAGAGTAAGTATTATTCATGTTTTGGGAAAAGCCACAAACTATTCCAGAAGGAGATATTAGCCATTATTCTTTCTCTTTTCTTTAAAAAGTCAATCAAGTATTCTGTCATCTGCATCTGTGAGATTTAGAGCAGGAAACAAACCAGGCATCCACAGAAAGAAAAACAAACAAACAAACTCACTAATTAACAAAATCAGGGCAAAAATTGTTCACACACAACAGATCTAAATTTGGGTTACTGTATTATAGAGGTCATGCATTTTTCTTAATCGGATAATTTATGGTAATTCCTGATTTCCTGTGTATCATACAGCATCCTCTTGCAGTCATGCTACAAAGAACTCCAAAAGGAATAAACATTTTATCTTTGGTCATAAGTAGGTTAATTTTGTTTCAATTTTACATTAAAGGTTGTTCTATAGACAAAATAGGAAACAAAGCAGACCTTCCTACCTAATTTTTATTCCATTTTAAAAAAAATTTAATTATTTCCAAAGTTACATATTGAATTATTTTCATGAATAAATGATGTTTACATAATTAAATTATATTAAAGGAGACCTTGTGAAAACAGGAGGTTACACGGACCAATTGTAGTAAGTAGGTAAGTAAAATCAAGCTGATTTCACAGAACAAATCATGCTTATTTTTTGTCTGAAACCTCTTTATTGAGTGCAACATGTGTTGGCAGACTTGAGAACTCATCTACAAGAAAGATTGCACTTCACTGTAGAGATTCGTGGTGCCATTTATTATCTCATGATACAACATTTTCTAATCTGTGCAGTGTCATTTTAAAAACAGGCATCACAAATTCTGGTAAAAAAAGTGTCAAAGCTTATTACCTTAGTAACTCAGTTCCCACTCAGTTGGAGATTATGGGGCTGTCAGATGTGTTGTTTGCTGGGAAAAAAAAATAAAGGTCACTGTGAATTTACCTGGATTATTTTTTCTAGAGAAATAATACTATGCCTGTTTAATAGGTACAAAACTGTTTAATGGTGTGGCAGGAAGGCCTCTCCTCATAAGGCCTAGAATCCGGTCAGAGAATGTAAACAATGCAAGCTGTCATGCAATCTATCTGTGTTGAGCTACTGCTGGCATCAGGGTGCTGTTTTGGTGTTGAATCATGCTAAAACCAGCCCGGTTCACCAAACTTCAAACGCACATCCTGCTTTTGAAGCAAACTTTGACAGACAAGCTAGTCACTGGCCTATAAATCTGATGCTACCAGTCCGTTGCTTTATAGCTTTTTAACTTTATTAAAGCCTAGTTCAATTTGTATATGGCAGATTCTTCTACATACTTCTGTTAAGTGCATAGAGCTTCTCCCATGAAGCATGGTTACTCCTCAGGGGTTAAGAGAACGAGAGAGATCTGTCTAGTATCTCGTACAGTGAGTTATATCAATCTCCAGTTAATGTTTGTTTCTTTTACTAGCTTTGATACAGTGCACTATACTATTTTATGCTATATTATACTCTACCAGTAGGTTTTCAGCTTTTACACCATGCAGTAAATAATTCTGATTAAGATCTTTCATCTGTTCACTTGCCTGTTCATTTGTCATAATAAATAATTCATTTTTATAAATATATCTGATTTGCCATGATTAAAACCTGCAGGACAAAGTGATTTAATCACACCTCTATAATTCCTTAATTTTAAACCATTGATGTAATCCAAGGTTAAGGTGGGATTCAGCAGCACCTAGGCTCCTCTATGGGAAGGAGTTTAGAAAGCAAGGGTGTCCTTTCTGCACCTTGTGACTCAACAGCAGGGTGTCTTTAATAACTTTTGTCTAAACTTTCCACTCCACCCACAACAAATAGTTACAAAATACTCTTTCAAACAGTATCATTCACATTTCTGAAAGTAAAGTGCATTAAATAATTGAATAGGATTAAGTTGTTCTGTTCCTCACTATTTCTCTCTGATTTTTCTTCATCTAAATTTTTACCACATATGTTTAAATGAAGGAAGGAAAAATAAAAGTGCACCGGGTAATGGACATAGGCTTGTGTATGTGCATTAAAAACCATTAAAAGAAGGCTTAAATGTTATTGCAGACTTTGCACTTTATGATGTTTTAATAATAAGTCAAAAAGATGTATTTTCATATAATCTTTCCACATACTGAGTACAAGCACAAGTAGAGCTTTTCAAGAGTTAAGAGCAAAAAAAGTAGTATTTTTTAGAACACTACAATATTTATTCCAAAATAGCCTGAACTTGAGGAGGAAGGGGTGGGAGGGAGGCTGGTGGTGGGGAACAGGAGAGGACCAAAATATGAATAGAAGATGATAATTTTTAAATGTTCTGAATTGCAGCTTTCAAGATATTTTCAAATGCATGACCAAAAGTAAATATCTTTTTATTTTGAGAAAAGAGAACCAAAGAGCATTTCAGCTTGTCTGAGGACAATCAGCTATTAATTCAGCATGAGAAAATGCCTCTGATTAATACAGAATCAAAAAAATCCAGTCCATATACATAAAAAGTTATATCATCTATTTGGAGTTGCTATACCTTTCAATGAGATTACAGATGTGGTATTAATGGATTACATAGTTAATAGCCTGAATACAAGTAATTTCTCTTGTGTAAATATGGCAGAAATTTTAAGTACCTACAGAGAATTACTACCACTTAGATCTCAGGATCTGCAGGGTTAGAAAGTCAAACTGACTGAGCTTTGCCCTCCATCTTGAGCCTTTCCTCCTTCATGAAACAGATGGTAAGAGAAGCTAAAGGATGTGTGCCTTTGAATTTCTCTGCTTTTGTGACCCTCATTGAATGATTCCTTTGAAGGGAGTAGTAGACAGTCTTTTCAGAGCTTGGACTGCATGATGGCAGACCACTAGGATGCTGTGGTCCTACTCAGAAAATTTCATGTGTGCCTCTCTCTGGTGTTACAACTAGGTCCACTCCCAACTAACCGAGGTGAAATTAGTTTCTGGTTGCCCATGCTGAACAGTCACTTGTGGATGGAACAGAAATGATACCACCTGACTCCCTGCACATGCATGCCCTGCCTGGCATTCATCATACTGCCAAAACATTTGCCCTGAGGGACTGAATGCCTCAATTCTAGCCAAGTTCTGGCCAATCACCACCTGCCAGGCTGCCTCACATAGCAAGTCAGTTTGAATTACTCTTTCTTTCTTGTCCTCAGGGCATGGTATACATAACACAAGCATCTTGCCTTGATCTTGGATGTGATTAACTCTCTTATTCTGACACCCAGCTGAAATATAATGTAAGGACAATAAACAAGTGAGGGAGCCCAAAATCCTTGGGGATATATCTTACATGATCATAAGAATAATTTTGACATTTTCATTCTGACCAATGCTTAATCCTTCATAATTCTTTTCTAAAAATGTATTTTAGAACAAGTTGTTTCTGTATGCCCTTTTGGACCTGAAACTCATTACTCACATTGAGCAAAATTAGCATTTTTACTTGTGGTTAGGGGACACAGATCCATATTAGCTGCAGTATCAGGCAGCTGTGCTGGGATTTGAAAACTGGAAACAAACTCAGTTCTTAGAGCTTGGTGTGGAAAAATTTGCTTTTCCAAGCAGCTCAGAGGTATCTCAGATGTCTCTGCTCTGTCCAGAAAGCATAGCCTGGGATGCAGAGAGATGCTGCTGCTAGAGAGATAAACCCACTACATAAACCTTCTTTGTTTTCCTCACAGTTTAAGCTTCATGGAGTACCTGTTGCTCCCTACCAGACATCAGTTACTTCCTTATCCTCAAGTGTCCTGGTTTTCACTGCCATTAAGCACCCACAAATGTCAGAGAAGTCTGCAGAGTCCTGGGGAAGGAATTTCTGAAAAATTCAGAGCAAGCAGTGTAATGGAGAGGTTTCACCAGCAGATGTCAGAAAAAAGGATGCGGATAACACAACCCCTTACCAAAACCTGGAAAAGGACATTTCAGTGCTTCCTTCTCACCTCCTCCTCTCCTGGCACATACATGCATAACCACACAGAAAGAAAATCACTAAGGGAACAGTGACTTGGGATTTTTGTTTTTGTTATAGTCTTATGCAGACAAAAAGCAGAAGATCCCATACCCTGTTAAGCTTCAGGTGATTTAGGCAAGAAAAAGAGTTGTCTAAAATTTGAAGTTGCTAAACAATCTGAATAATAACAAGTTCTGTGAAGTCTGGAACTAATGAAGACTCATTTTTAATGGATTTTAACTCATGGTTGATTTAAGCTTTTCCTGTGGTGGGGAACTTCAAATCTTTGCTTTTTTCTGTAAAAAAAAAAATCCCAAGGGAGAGATTTTCAGAGAGATGCTGAAAACATCTCTCTGTGACTCTTCTCCTTTCTTCCCAGGCATCTTTTATTATTGAAATTGAATAGACTTAAGACTAGTATCTGTCTCTCAAATTTTGTTGAAATCAGATGGGGCTCCAAAATGCACAAGGCTTTCTTCTACAGAAAATCTAGCAAAAGAAACTGCAAGGAGAGCTTTATCTGTTACAGACTGAGATTAATGAGGCCATTTATTTCACAGTATAACTCTGCTAGAATTACTTAAACACCTGAAATTTCACTAGCAATTTAAATGTTCCATTAACTATTCTGATGATTCCTCATTTTTCTACTAGATTATAAATTTATGAATATACAGAAATGTAACTGATTGACCATCAATCTGTCCTGATGAAATCCTATTCCTTTGACAGCATGTTAGGGGGTTACCACTTCTCCCTTTTTTCTCCTTTCTTTCCAGAACAGAGAGTAGGTAGCATGAAACATCATCTTATACACCATTTCTACATCCCTCCAGCATAGCCAAATAGGCATCAATATCAGTGAGAGAAGAGCAGATTTGCCTTCTGTCATTGTCCTGTGACTTCCAACTGAAGTCACTCTGAATTTCTACAATGATCTCCGCAAGAATAAGATTAAATGCTTGGCACTTTTAATGTAAGTTTGTGCTTATTCCAGCTCTTTTTGATTGCACCTATTTTTCCTGTGCTGAACTAATGAGCTTTGCTTTATTATTCTATCACATTTTAAGCTTTGATTAGTCTAGCTCTTAAAATGTACATAAAATTAATTTGATTTTATTAGCTATTATTTAAATTATAACCCTTAAATGAATCCCTTTGTATCATGGAGCTGTTTCTGTTGCATTACAATGCTTACTTATCCTTTCTGACCTGAGATTCTATTGCATCATGAAAATATAGCAACAGATTTTAAAAATTAAACAGAATTTTTATGAAGCATGAATTACAGTCATGTAGACTCATCTATGTTAATCTATAATAATTATCTCTTTTGAACTATTTCTACAGAAATGGGTCAATTCTATGAAAACTTAGAATGTAGCTAAACAGACTTTGACATTACTGAAATGTTAAATTTTATCACCTTCATATTTAAAATATCATCATTAACGGACATATTCAGAGCCATTTCAATGTCTGGCAACACAACTGTACAATTACTAATGCAGTTGTGGGAGTCATAGCTAGCAAAAGTTCTTAATGGTGCACTGCACATATGGATAAAGCATAAGCCAATTTACTTCTTATGTAAACAAGTCTGAGAAGGATGAGGACAATTGTTCAAAGCCAAAGTCCATACACCTTATTAGTTTTCTGGAGTTAGATTTGGGTGTGTTGGTGGTGGAGGTTGATGTGTTTTGTTTTTTTAAAATAATTTAATACAATGCAATACAAGCCTTCCCTTCACCCCTCTCCACACTGGCACAGCATATGCTTACTCAGCTCGTCTCCACTCTGACATCCCTGTCCCAGTGCAAGTTCTCTCTGTAATGGTAAGCTTGTTCTCCTTTTTCACTCTTCTCCTGTACTGTCAAGGGCAACACATACTCTCTTTACAAGGTACATACCTTTTGAGGTCAATGAGTCCATTTATGGAGACATCTGAATTCAATCATAACCACTGATGGGATATATGAAATTTTAATGTCACAGTTTAACACGATACGATATTTTTTAAGTACTTACACAGTCTTCAAATGCACATCTTTCTTATTCTAAACTCAAACCAGCTCACTTGAATTGTCTCAAGACAGTAAAAGCAGCTTTCCCACTTGCTGTTATCACCCCTCAAAGAGACAAACATGTGGATAAGAAATGGTGCAAACAGGCTTTCCAACACAAACTGAAACTAAAGACTCTTGGGCTGTCAGAGATCAGGATGAAAATAAAAAGGGTCAAGTAAAATGTTTCTTCCCCTGTGAGTGTAACAAGTTAAACTATTTCATCCAGTCCAAACTGATCGAAAACACACAAGTATAGTGGTTTTCTAATGTATGGAAATCCAAAACTTAAGATGCTTTCTTGAGTAAAGGCAACACTGAGTTATATCAAATAAATTACTGCAATTCCATAGACTGTTGGATCCTGCTAAATCTAATTGAATTTTGTGTATTTGTCCTGGGCAGACCATGGAGGATCATACTCCAATATTCCTGCTTGAGTCAATAAAAGGTGCAAGTGACTGGGGAGGTGGAAATGCACCATCTCCTCAGAAAAAGTAATGCCACACAGGATCCTACCAAAAGGGCTAGGATGCAGAAGTCTGGATAAAGCAAGATTGAATGCATGTTTAATTCAAAGGAATCACAGCCTCATCCTCAGTTTAGTTGCTTCTAGCTTCCAGCATCTTTTCACACTGTATGTTTTCCTTTATATTCACACAAAAACCCCCAAATAGAAAGGGTGAGGAGTTTCTATGAGGCCTTGCCCTAGACATAAGGAAAGGAGGTGGAGTTTAGCACATTAGGTAGGTGTGACCAATTATGCGTTCTATCCCATTTCGTCATTTTTAATGGACTGTCTCCTATAGCACAGGAGGCAGAATTTTCCTTGCCTGCATTGCAGAAGGGAATGGACAGGCCCTCTTTAAAAGCCACAGGATGGAAGCAGAAGTGTGGTCATTCTCGTTGCCCCGGCTCTAGGGAGAGATGGCCACGGCCAGGACTGCACTGCTGTTGGGGGAGCAGAGCAAGCCCACTGGCACGGCCAGCACTGCTGCCACAGTGGAGAGAAAGCCCACTCAGGACCCACCTCAGCCACTGTTGGGGGTGGCAGTCACTGCTCAACTATCGCTGCCACTGCCACCCGAGAGAGGACAGGGGCCACACTGGCCATGGCCATTTCAGGGGTGTCACCATCGCCCCCCACCACACACCCCTTCAGGGATCTTTTTTCACTTATCACGGCTGGCAGGTTTTGCTATGACTGTTACCATTTGCTGCCCTCCCCACGGAGAGACAGAGAGCCTGCAGTCTGCTACTACCTGCTGTCCTCCCACAGAAAACTGTTTGCTACATTTGCTTGTTTTGTTTTTCCCAACTGTGTGGTCTGGGGTGGATGGGGAAGCTTCTCCACCGCTTTGTCTTTGTCCTAAAGGCAGGGGGAACTGGTAACAGGTTTTTGCCTTTGTTGGTTTAAACTGTTTTCCTCTGTATCTTTGTAGTTGCAGCTATTTCCTTTAGTAAATTGTTATTTTTTACTTATATTTCTCTGTACTATTCCCTCATTATCAGAGGGGGAAGATTGAGGAAAAAAAACAAAAGGGGAGCAACTTATTTGGAGTTCTAATTCTCCAGTGGTTGTCCAAAACGACCACAAGGCATTGAAAATGTGATCTCAAGAGGGAAAGAAAGCATCCAGCATAACTTCTCCCCAGTGACCTCTTTCTCCTACCACACTGATGGGTCCTGTGCTCTGTGAGAACAGCACACCTTCTTCGTGTATGGAGCATGCACGGCCAAACCCTTCAGCCAAAGTACTAGTTTATCCTGCACAGCAATACAGCCAAGGAAACTTCTCTAAAATGTGGAAAACTGTGTCCCTTTATATGCAAGTATTAACCGTAAAACAAAATAAAAAACATAAGTGTGAACACAAAAGCTGTGCAACAGTGATAACAGTGTGCTGTCGTTCCAAATTTTGTCCACTTCAGAAACCAGGTCCCACAGCTGGTGCAGAGGCCAGACCTCACCAGCAACTGTTCTGTAGTCCAGCATGTGTATATTTAGATGGAGGCAAATGCAGTGGTTGGGACAGAAAGGTGGGGGGAAAATGGGGGCAATGCTGGGGCCTGTGGCAGCTCTTACCCAGAGCTGTTTCAAATCACCTCTCCTGCTTCCCCATCACTTAAAAAAATAAATTACAAGATCTTTTATGCATTTGTTTGAAGATCATTGTAAATTCAAAAGGAAATAATTCAGTTTTACAGGGTTGACTGTCAATCAGTGATCTTTTTTATTACATTATGGGTTGAAGGTTGTCCCAGATGTCAACAGTAAAATAATTTTGTCACTATTAGAATGCATGAGTCTGACCTATCTGGACTGACCATCCCTAGAAGTACTTCAGGCTGCTTCTTTCAAGGGAAATCTTGAACCAATTACAGTATTTATATCAAACTCTGAAGTAAAAAAGCATGTCTATATTTCCACTGCTAATGTGGCCCGTTTAAAAATTTGTATTTATTCTTGTGTCAGCTAGCAAAAACAAAAAAAATGGAACACAAATTTTTGAAGTCCGAAGCAGAGAACAGAATACACTTTGTCACAAGTGTGACGTTTAGATGTAGACTGGGGTTAAAGCACTGAGGTCAACAAGGTATCTAAAGAAATAGAACAGGTGCTTAAATACTCTTGTTGATATATATCAAGAAGTCTAGCTACATGGATAAGCACATTCTCAGAGACAGACTTCCCTGTTCCCACTCCTTCTTCCTCCCCCTCATTCCTCAATCCTGTGCCTTGGATCTGCTTTCAGTCTGGATCAGCCATGTGCACTGCAGGAAATACCTGTGATATAGTTCTTTCTAAGTACACTGTGGCATTTAGAGTGCAAGCCTCTGTTAGGCCACAAGAAGAAATAAATCAGGGCCTTTGCTTGGTACACATATGTCTGCTTCTCAGTGTAGACATGCCTGCATAACACGAGAGTTCTAGTGTTCATTCTTTCAGCTTTATTTCATTTACTAAATCTATAATTTCAGTACAGCTAACGCTTCTGAATGTCTAAACCCCAAGAAATTTATCATTTTGTCACTCAGCAACTGGGAAGTGATATGACTAATCACAGAATGGCTTGACTTGGAAGGGACCTTAAATATCATCTAGTTCCAACGCTTTGCCCAAGGGCAGGGAGCCACCCACTAGACCAGGCTGCCCAGAGGTCCATCCTACTTGGCCATCAATGCTTGCAGGGATAGGGTATCTACAGCTTCTCTGGGCAACCTATTCCAGTGCCTCACCGCCCTCACAGTAAAGAATTTCTTCCTAATATCTACCCTAGACCCACACTCTTTCAGTTTGAAACCGTTCCCCATTGTCCTGTAACTATATGCCCTTGTGGTAAGTCCCTCTTCAGCCCTCTCCCTTTACACACTGGAGGGCTGCTATGTGGTCTCCCCAGAGACATCTTTTTTCCAGGCTGAACAACCTCAATTCTCTCAGGATGTCTTCATAGGAGAGGTGCTCGAGTCCCCTAATCCTCTTGGTGACCTTCCTCTGATCTCATTCCAGTAGGTCCACATCCTTCTTAAGTTGAAGCACCCAACAATCATATGATAGAAATTGGGAATACCAGGATATTGGTAGACAGCAAGCTATTTTGGATGCTCTCAATGCCACAGGATTTTGTGGTCCCTTTTCTTGTGTGCAAATTCTCCACCAATATTTTTAAGAGGCTCATGACCTAACCTTGATGCTGAGGCTATGCAATATATTTCAGGAATCCCATATTTCCCAAAAATCTAACCTTTAATACCTTTACATTTTAAATCTTTCAATAACTGTACATTTTTAAGTGCATGATATGAACAAGACCTAGGACTAGTAACTTACACTAAAGAATTCAAGGAAATATTAAAAGTTCTTATGTGCATTAGCTGTTTGTAACAGTTTACATCCTTTCAGTGTCCACCAGCGTGCTTGTAGCAAGCATGGGTAGAACCCTTGCAAATCTTCATTAGAGAAGCCCAGCCATGAGTGAGTGTCAAGCTAGTACCTCCTTTCCTTAGCACAACATAGCTTTTGGTATGCTTTTTAAGTGCAATTCAGATTCTTTCAGCTACCCAAGTCCTATTTATTTTTTGTAATGTAAAACAGTTCATTAAAATATACTTGCTGCTCAAGGAAAGACTTAAAAAGGAATTAACAACACATTTTCAAACCTCTCAAGAGTGTTTTGTATCTAGAATGGTTAACACTAAATATTTTTATTGTGCTTTTTGCCTCAACTCAAATAGTAAAGATACTGTGCTTGTACCCAGGGCACAAACGCGAAGAGAAAGACGAGTGCCTCATACAAATGTGTTCCCTTTGGTGTTATTTGTATCACCCATTGAAAATACCTCCCACAACTCACACAGTCTTCTCCAGGTGAGGTGACAGAAATATCCTTTCTCTCTTCACTGTTCAAGATGACTATTCTCCTCCCTCTTGCCTAAGGAAGGCACTCAGCTGAGGATACAAACCAGTCAGGGAGAAAACCCACCGGGGCTGCTAAAAGATTTACACCCATGTCTAGGCATAGACCAAAAATCATCAAGAAGTTACTTGCTTTATTCATTTTTTTTCTCCTTTTTTGTATATTGCCTTGCTTAAAACTATTTAAAATGTAACATAATACTTATTGAGACTAAAACTATTACATGCTTTCAACTTTTTATAGTTTAGAATCATGTTCAAGTATGCAATATACCTCCTAAGAGGGACAGATATTATAATTTTTAACAGAAATACTTTTTAAATTTTGGAGTCCTGATGCTAAGTAAAGTCATCGTATTGCTTTAGGGGAGAAGGGACTTGTAAAAAGGTGCCTTGTTCACAGAAAGGAGAGATGGTTTTAAAGAGTTTATCACTTTCCCTAAAGCACTGGTGAAGATGAACTCCAACCCCCACATTAGCCAAGCAAACCCCAGTTCACCAACATCACTGATCGTTGTACTTTACACCAGGCTGGAAGTGGAAACCACTTTCCCTCGTACTATTAAAAGAGGCAGTTTGATCCCATTGCAGAAGCTAAGAGGCTTCTTGCACAACTGGTTCCAGGATGGTAGGATCTTACTTGTGTACCACAATTCGCCATGCATTGTTTCTTCTCACTATCCTCCTGTGTGCACCCAGCAAGGGACAACACTGACATTTATAAAAATGAGTGAACTTTTTTGCTTACTCTGTGAAAAAATCTCTAATCAACAAAAGCTCCTGCAGCTTCTTCAGGAATGCCAGAGCAGCAACTTGAGAGTTTTCAAATTTATAGAACTACCCTGGGTCTGAGATATTTTGGTCAAAATACTTATTTCTCAGTCAAAATATTTTATTTTTTTCTTTTACGGATCCACTGACACTCCACTTTGAAATTTTTTTGCTTTACAGGATCGTGGGCGTAAAACTTTCAGGTTAAAATAAATCTAAGCAGACTCCATAATAACGGTAACATTTTATTCTAAGAGAGGTTTAGAAAAGGAAAGCAGAAAATGTGCAGTATGAAAATATGCCTTTATGTAATGCTGCATGCCACATATAAAAAATATATATTCAATGAGATAGTTCTCTAATGGCTGCCATTCATATATGTACATGTCTGTGCATTTAAAATTTGAAGTTGGTCTAATACATTCTGTATGAGTATATTGCTGCGTGTGCTGTTGGGTTTCAGTGATACTTAGGTAATGAAGTGAATGCAAATTTATTCATAGTTCACATAGCCAAACAGTAAGAATATGCTGAAACAAGTGTACTTGTGCCAACAACATTTATTTCTGCAATTTGTCTGTTGTCTGTATTAGGTCCTGCTATAAATCTCACCATTACCTCCTTTCACTTAAGCAACAAATATTTTTCTTGAACATCAGTCTATATTTGGCACTCAATGTGCAAATCTTACAAATCCTAACTTTTACATTGTGTTTAGATTTCATACAACTCCAACACCTAGAACTCTTAAAGCCTACATTATGAATCATCCTTTAGAAACTCGTCTCTTTATATTGTTGACATGCTTTGTGCATAATTAATATATTTAATTTTACTTGCCTTCAAACCCAAACAGTTCATTTAGCAACCACACAGGGGAAAATTTGGATCCATTCTGATGTGCAAATCAAATAGAGAAATTTATAATAGTTTTGACACGTCGGCCAACCATGGCTAAAACATGTTGCTATCATACTTTTGGAATTAGTTTCTGTGTTTAAAATTCTTAAAGGAAAAAACATTTTTTAAGACATATACAAAGCTTAACTCAATTGTAGCAATTTGAAACAGACTTTTTATGTATAGATAAAAACACTCAGTTAAGGACATGGAAAGTAATTTTATCTTGTGAAAAATAGGTAATTATTGCTTACATTAATATCTGATTAGAATCAAAATATTTAAAAACCTATTTTCCAAACATTTTTATTTCAAGTACTAGGCCATTAGAACTGAATATTTTAATGCATGTTAAACAAGTTTAATCAATAGAAGCACAATTTATTAACTACATTTGTTAGTGTAAAATATTTTAATATTTCGACATAGCATATTTAGCTTATATTTCTTTCTATTGTTTGTACAGTGTAATAAAAAGTCAGTCTTCAGAAAATTAAAAAAAAAAAAAGAAGGAATGCTCTCCAGTATTTCAAAATGGGAAAACACTGGCTTTTCTTCCATTGTCATTAAATTAGGTATACTTCTTATACACTCTTTATTAATCATATCAAATTTTCTCTATCTTCTTCCCCTTTATTCAGGTCTATGAAGTTTCTGACTTAACTTGTCTAAGGATGTCTGATCCTAGACTTGGCACATGAAGGCAAGAAGATAAAATAAAACTGAGCATGTCATGTTATGCACATTTTAAAATTATCCATCCCTTCTTCAAGAGTCTGTACCCTTGTTCTCTCATGAGAGATCATTTTGGTAGTACTAATTACTGAAAATTCAGCAAAAGCATAAGCATGCTTAAATTGACTACATTGAAAACCATCACACAGGGTTTTTTTCTAATCTCAACAGAAGTGTGTTTTTGCAATAATATATAGAAATTTCAATTCCATCTAGCTGAAACAAGACTTTAATGCAGCTATGTTCAGACTCTGTGAATGAGGCAAACCATGCACAGACTAGATTAGGATTTTGATTCAAAACTACAGTGCAGTCATGGTTTTATGTCTAAGACAGAGACTGGTATCTTAATTACATGCTATTTCCCCACCTCCCTGTCAAATTTATCCTGCTTTTCTTTCTTTTTTTTAAAAAAAATTCGTATTCATATTTGTGTCTGTCCATCATTTATCCCATGGAACTTTTTAGTCCACTTAGAACTTATAAAAACTTATTAGGCTAGTAAAATTAGCTCTAAAGGGTTTCTATCAGATTTCTCAATTGAAAGTGAAATTACCTATGTTTTCCTCTATGTATGAACACTGCATTCAAAATACACACTCATCATATCCATTCTGAATTGTCAAGCTCTGTGTCCAATGCAGCTCCAAACTGAAAAGGCAATTTTTGCATCCACCAGTAAGCCCACCATAGACCACTGGGGAAGGGAATCTGAAGCCCTGTTTTCCACCTCCACAAATTCGCAATTGTGGTGTTGCTGGTTGTCCTGGTTGTCGCCAGGACAGGGGGGACAAGACTGGGACACAGAGGTTATTTCACACCACCTCACGTCATTGCTGTGGCAGAGGGAAGGGAGTCTCTTCTGGGGATATGGGGTTCTTTCTGGGCAAGCAAGCGTGGCACAGGCTTCTAGCCAGAGGGAGCAGTCAGGATGACGTGGCTGCAGGAGGGTTGAGCTCAATGGTGAGCATTTTTATGTATGAATCACTCTCTCCCTTTTGTACACTTTTGTTATTAATATTGTTTTTATTGCTGTTCGTTTTCTTATCTCATTGCTAGCTCCAGTAAATTGTTCTTTTCTCAACCTGTGATCTTCACCTTTTGTGCCTCCAACTCTCCTCTCCAGCACATCACAGGAGGCGAAAGGGAAGGGGGAGTGAGCGAGCAGCACATGGCTTGGAGAGTCTCAGTGGAAGCACTAAACTGGGGAGAACCTCTCCTAAACCGTGGCAGTGGTCATGAAAGAAAATAAAAAGTGGTGAATTATTCTGTATTACCTGTGAGTGAGACTTGCAGTTGTCTGTTATTTTTACAGAGTTTCTTGTGTACAGAAGTTTCCACCACTGATATGCAGAGCTTCTTACATGTCCAAAAATCAAACTGTATTTTAAGCTTCTT
The DNA here is from genome assembly GCA_013396655.1 of Campylorhamphus procurvoides. NCBI lineage: Eukaryota > Metazoa > Chordata > Aves > Passeriformes > Dendrocolaptidae > Campylorhamphus > Campylorhamphus procurvoides. The sequence goes on from WBMV01000441.1 coordinate 366,705, forward strand.
TAACCAAGTCCACTAAGTGACTTGAAAACAAGAACTGAGAGCTTAAACTTTATGTTGCATTGGGAATCAATAGGATCACCAGTTTACACAGTTTGTTATCTGCAGCCCATTTGCTGAATGTCTGTGCTGCTATACACTGTATTAATTGCATCTTTTCTTGGGATCAATGTTAAGAACCACAAAAACATGTTTATAAAAATTCATCCTCTAGCAATGAAGTGAGGTAAGGATACAGGCCCAGTAAGTGGAAAGCATGCCACCTCAGCTAGCTTTTCAATATTCTGCATTCACTTATATCACAAGCAGTATCGTATAAATCTGTATTGAAAATGCTTGAGTTCATTACAGAAGGTAGGTCATTCAGCACTATCTCCCGTGCTGTTTCTGTTTACCAGGTGGTTTAAAATTGAAAGATCCTTAGGCACTGGCCAGGACAGAGGTACTTGGAAACTATTCATTGCCAGCTGATAAAGCTTTAAAAACCCCCATATTTAACACTAACTGACATTTCGCAATAATGTGAGTTCAGCTTAAGATGCTGTTCATTTGTGAAAGACACAGTTGCTTCACATGAAGCACTGATGGTCCCAGAAAGAGTCTTACTTTTGTGTCTCCTTTGTGATTCTTAAAATTCTGCTTTAGATGGCACATTGTATGCTTTTTTGCCTCTATTTGTAGCACCTAATACCACAAGGTACAAGGTGCAACAAGTAGACTGAACTCAGGAATAAGAAATTTTTCACCTAATAACTGCAGATATGCAACACAAAATGCAGAGGCATGGGTGGCTCCAGGTGAAACTTTTGGCAAAGTAAGCTGTTGATGGTCCTACTACAGATTGATGAACAATGAAGCTGTTTTCCAACAAGTGGATACAGAAACATTTCCCCCAAAATTTCCATGAAAACATGACTTTTGTACAAATTCAAGCTTGGCACAGAGAGGTAACTTTCTGAGTGTAAAACACTGAACTTACTTGTCAAGCCCTGGTGTGTGGGGATGGGAACTTGTCATAGTTCTTCTATTCAAACTATGAAATTCTAATCCGGAAATCTAGTCCCCAGGTGGCTGGAAATCTTCTTCTTGTTTTCTCTCATTAAACATAGCCATTAGATCCACAGCTCTCTATAACATTTATCTTTAACTTGCTTGCCCTTCTCCTGGAATTTCATATTCCAGCTCTTAGAGAAGCCATGAATGTCACCACCAGTCTCTCTGAGCTCTTGGGAGTTCTATTTACATACTGGGTATGATTCCTGTATTCCCTTTCCAGCCACAAAGGATTTTGCCTTTATTTCACCATCATCATCTTTCCTGATAATTCTGATAAATATTTATTTACCTTTGGCTGCAATAGCTGCATAACAGCTTTACTTCCATTCTTTTTTGCTGCGCATGTATCTAAATAGCACTTTTTAGTGCTGTTCATAACAGCTACATGCTACTAGAGTCTAGGTGCTAATTAGCTAATAATTCCTAATAGCTCATAATTCACGACTGGCAGCCCAAGACACACTTCTAGCGTTAGTCACACATTTCAGGCAGGCTGGAATGCCCCAGGCAGAAGGGGGCTAGGTATCCAACTGCAGGCATTATACATACACCAGCTAGACCTACAAGAATAAACCCTGTTTTCAGATACTTGCAACCTGCACCCAAAATTTCCACACCATTCTGATTTTTTGAAATCTACATACAAAGGGAAAGACTGAGAGAACCCTGTTATGCGATGTAGCAAAACAGCTTTATTCTTTTTTTCTCGGTGAAAAGTCAAGCGACTGGTTGACCTCTTGGTAGCAGGTTCAGGGAAGGGCGGCTGAAACAAACACAATAAATTACCGCTGGCTTCTGCGAAGGTCTGGGTAAGCCCCTGTGAGCCTCGCGGGCTGTCTGAGCCGGCGCGGCGCTGGCACAGCGGCACACACGTGTGCCAGTGCGGGCATTCCGCACATCGCACACCGCCCCCCGCACACCG